>OY728132.1:2069874754-2070499754 GCA_963277665.1 Viscum album
ATTGACTGGGCTGTTTTGCAATTTGGGGGATTTAATCTTAAAGTTTTCAACAGAAATTTTTAATTGGAACTCAATTCACCCCCCTCTTGAGTGTCCACTCCATCCAACATTTGGTATCATAGGATGTGTTTATCTCTGTTATACTTGCTCAAAGTTTTATTTTAGCTCTCTGTTTTTAAACTGTGATTGTAGTTTTTTCTAAAAGATCTTAAATTTCTGTTAGTTCTAAATTTTATCTCTTTAAAACATTTTCTAAAATTTCCTTATGGATAATAGACTAGAAGGTGCTGCTACTAACATGCCACCCTTCTTTAATGGTGTGAATTATGCCCAATGGAAGCTCAAAATGAACATTCATTTGGAAAGTATGGTTTTTGATATTTGGACTGCTATAGAGTCTCAATACAAGATTCCAGAAACTGAAAGAATAACTTGGGATGAACCTACTAAGGTAGCTTACAATAATAATTGTAAGGCTGTGAATGCTCTCTACTGTGCTCTAGGAGATGAGGAATTCAATAGAATTTCTGCATGTAAAACTGCTTTTGAAATCTGGGACACCTTAGCTGTTTCTCATGAAGGAACAACTAATGTCAAGGAAATGCGGTTAAATACTTATACTATCAAATATGATAACTTTAAGATGAAAGCTGATGAACCTATTTCTGATATGTATCTCAGGTTTAATGAGATAGTCAACACAATGAGCTCACTTGGAAAGATTGTTCCAGCAAAGGAGCAAATCATGAGATTATTGAGATGTCTGCCTGACAGATGGAGAGGCACATCCGTTTCAATTAGAGAATCCTGTGATATTGGAACTTTGCCTGTCAAGGAGTTATTTGGTAAGCTGATGATGTACGAAGAAGAGCTCAAGGTAAATAAAGAGGAAGATGAGGAACCAAAACGAAAATCTGTAGCTTTTAAGTCTACTGCATCAAAGAGCAAAGACAAGGAGAAAGTGCATATACCAACTGAAAGCTCATCTAGTGAAGACTTAGATTCTGACAGTGATGCCGAGATGGCACAAATAGCAAGGAGATTCAAGAAGTTCTATAGGAAGAAGAAGTTCTTCAGAAAACCAAACTACAAGGGTAAGTATGATAGACAAGGTAAGTGGAAGAAAGATTGGAAGAAAACTGATAAAGAAGAAGACATAGTTTTCTATGAATGTAAAAGGAAAGGACACATCAAAGCTGACTGTCCTAAGTTAAAATTCAAGAAGAAATATGAGTACAAGGACAAGAATTATAAGAAAGCTATGAAGGCCACCTGGAGTGCTTCAGAAGACAGCACAAGTGAATCAGAATCCAGTGATTCTGAAAGAAATCGTGCTAATATATGTTTCATGACAAACACATCTGAGGTAACCTTAGACACTCCCACTTTAAACTCTTATTATTCTGAAGGTGAAGCAGAATCTGGTTCTGATTCTGAAAATATGTCTAAAGATGAATTGAGTGAATACTGTAATATGCTGGAAGAAACGTGTAATGAACTAAAGGATAAATATAAGTCTTTAAAGAAACAGCATGCTCTTACTGCAAGTGTCAAGTCTGCGCTTGATGTAGAAAAAGAGAAAAATGTTCAATTATTAAAGGAGAATACAGAACTGAAACTATCTAATGAACAACTTAGAAAGGACTTAGAAACATTCACAAATGGAAAAGATACTCTAACCCAAATGCTAGGAAAGCAAGTTTCACCTAAGTATGCTACTGGCTTGGGATACCAACCTGGACAAAGACAGTTTACTAAAACCCGATTTATTCCCAAGTCTGGAAAAAATCCTGCTAGTTCCAGTTTTGGAAATTCGTATGCCTCAACTGGTTATTTAAATAGTTGTAGATCAAATAAAGTATATCTCTCTAAATCTGTTGCATCTATTAATTGTATGGGACCCATAAAACAAATCTGGGTACCTAAATCCTTGATTTCTAACATATCTGGACCCAAGAAAATCTGGGTACCAAAGTCATTTCCTGTCTTTGTAGGAAATCTGTTTGAAAAGCAATTACAAGAAGGTATGGTACTTAGATAGTGGATGTTCAAGACACATGTCTGGGGACTATTCTTGCTTCAAAAGCTTAATAAAGGTTGATGGAGGATATGTCACTTTTGGTGATAACTCAAAAGGAAAAATCATCGGCTTAGGCCAGATTGGTAACACTGACTCAGTATTAATTTCCAAAGTTTTATTTGTTGATGGAATTATGTACAACCTACTTAGCATTTTTCAATTGTGTGATGATGGTTTTAATGTCAAGTTTGAAAACAATTCTTGTGATGTTTATAATTCCAAAAATGCTTTAATATTTTTTGCCTTAAGAAATGAAAATCTTTATGCTGTTGACTTAAGCACTTTAGCTAAACATAATGTTACTTGCTTAAATGCTTTTCATAAAGAGTCTTGGCTGTGGCATAGGAGATTAGGACATTTCAACATTCACTCACTTAGAAAACTCTCTAAGAAACACCTAGTTAGAGACCTACCTAAGCTTGAATTCCCAAATGACAAAGTGTGTAATCCCTGTCAAAAGGGAAAACAACACAAAGTTTCTTTTAAACCAAAGAAAGAAGTTTCAACTTCTCAACCACATGAACTGGTTCACATGGATTTGTTTGGACCATCAAGAATTTCAAGTCTAAATGGGAAGCACTATGTTTATTTACTTGTAGATGACTTTTCTAGATATACTTGGGTATACTTTCTAGCACACATAAGTGAAGCCTGCTCTTCCTTTGTTAAATACTCTAAGTCTGTAGAAAATCATAGTGGACTTAAGATTAAGACCTTGAGGACTGATCATGGCCGTGAGTTTGAGAATCAAGAATTTGAATCTTACTGCTCACACAATGGCTATGCTCACAATTTTTCTGCTCCTAGGACACCTCAATAGAATGGTGTAGTGGAAAGAAGAAACTGAACCCTGCAAGAAATTGCAAGGACTATGCTTAATGAATATGACCTGCCTGTTTACTTTTGGGCTGAAGCTATAAATACAGCCTGCTATGTTATTAATAGAGTCTTGATTAGACCGGTTCTTAAGAAAACCCCTTATGAGTTGTGGAATAATAGGAAGCCTAAGGTTAATTACTTTAGAGTTTTTGGTTGCAAAGTCTTTATTCTGAATACTAAAGATAATCTTGATAAATTTGCTCCAAAAAGTGATGAAGGAATTTTCCTGGGTTACTCTATGTCTAGTAAAGCCTATAGAGTGTTCAATAAGAAAACCAAATGTGTGGAAGAATCTGTTCACATCAAGTTTGATGAGACTGATCCACATGAGTCTAAAACTTCTCTTGAAGATGTTGAAGAAGACTTATCTGTTCTGGACCTAAATGACAAATCTAAAGAACCTGTAATAAAAACATCCAGTTCTGGACTTTTTCCAGAATCTTCCTCTGTGGAACCCAAACCTATAAATGAACCTGAAATCTCTAGTTCAACCTTTACCAAATCAACTAGGATTCTAAAGAATCATCCTTTAGATGCTTTTGTTGGTAATCTTGATAGAGGAACACAAACTAGAGCTTTTCTAAGAAATCAGGTTGAACATCAAGCTTTTCTTTCACAGCTTGAACCCAAAAATGTCAATGATGCTATCAGTGATGAATTCTGGGTAATGGCTATGCAAGAAGAACTAAATCAGTTTGAAAGAAACAAAGTTTGGGAATTAGTGGAAAGACCTAAAGACACTCTTACCCTAGGCACTAAATGGGTGTTTAGAAACAAAGTTGATGAGTTTGGTAATATAATCAGAAACAAAGCTAGGATAGTTGCACAAGGGTATAGTCAGGAAGAAGGAATATACTATGAGGAAACCTTTGCACCCGTGGCTAGACTAGAGGCCATTAGGATATTACTTGCTTATGCTGCTCATCTGAATTTCAAACTATATCAAATGGATGTTAAAAGTGCTTTTCTAAATGGATATATAATTTAGGATGTATTTGTGGAACAACCTCCTGGTTTTACAAATCCCCATTTTTCTAATCATGTTTTTAAACTATCTAAAGCTTTATATGGTTTAAAGCAAGATCCAAGAGCTTGGTATGATAGGCTCAGCTCTTTTCTTATTTCGAAAGGATTTACTAAAGGGATAGCTGATCCTACTCATTTTATTAAATGGATTTCTAAAGATGTCTTAATAGTACAAATTTATGTGGATGATATTATTTTTGGATCTTCTAAAAATTCTTTATGTGTTGATTTTTCAAAAATAATGCAAAATGAGTTTGAAATGAGTTTAATGGGAGAACTCAAATTTTTCCTTGGATTTCAGATCTTTCAAAATAAAAATGGTATTATTTTGAACCAAAGTAAATATATTAAAGATCTTCTAAAACGTTTTTCTTTGGATGGCACCAAAGGCAGTGACACACCTATGAGCACCACTTGCAAGTTGGACAGTGATGAAACTGGTGAACCAGTGGATCAAACCAATTATAGAGGTATGATAGGTAGTCTACTGTACCTTACTGCCAGTAGACCTGACATCATGTTCAGTGTATGCATGTGTGCTCGGTTTCAAGCCAATCCAAAAGAGTCTCATCTGACTGCTGTTAAAAGGATTTTCAAATCTCTAAAACATACTCCCAATTTGGGATTATTTTATCCAAAAGGACAATCATTTGATTTATTAAGTTATTCTGATGCTGATTTTGCTGGCTGCAAGTTAGATAGAAAGAGCACCTCTGGAACATGTCACATTTTAGGCAAGTCACTAGTATCTTGGTGTAGTAAGAAGCAGAATTCTGTTGCATTGTCTACTGCCGAAGCTGAGTATATAGCTGCTGGTAGCTGTTGTGCACAAATCTTGTGGATGAAACACACTTTACTAGACTATGGATATCAATTCAAACATGTCTCTATAAGGTGTGACAATACAAGTGCTGTTAACATTTCTAAAAATCCAGTATCTCATGCTAGGACAAAACATATTGATGTGAGACATCACTTTCTGAGGGATCATTATCAAAAAGGTGATATCACTCTTGAGTTCATTGGCACTGAACATCAGTTAGCTGATATTTTTACAAAGCCTTTGAATTTTGAGAGATTAAGTTACATCAAACATGAGTTAGGTATGATTAATTATAGCACAGTTGAAACCTCACAGTTGAAACCTCACAGTTGAAACCTCATAGTTGAAACCTCACAGTTGAAACCTCATAGTTGAAACCTCACAGTTGAAACCTCACAGTTGAAACTTCACAGTTGAAACCTCACAGTTGAAACGTCACAGTTGAAACCTCACAATTGAAACCTCACAGTTGAAACCTCACAGTTGAAACCTCACAGTTGAAACCTCACAGTTAGACCTCAACGGTGTACCTCACTGTTACATCTCTCTGTAGGTTGTTTCGCTGTTTAACCTTATTTTATTTTTGCGGGAATTCGAACCGTTTCTTTTCTTTATACTTTTATTTCTAAATCCCTAAATGATAAAATTTAGAACATCGAACATATCTCAATCCACTCATCTCGACCCTTGCTCTCTCAAGTCCTAAACCCTAAACCTTCAACCGAATCTCGAAACCTCATTCAGTTCCAATGGCCAGAACAAAGCGACCCCCGACTGTCAATGAAGATGTACCAATGCCAAAGAGGACTCGAGTCGAATCCAGTGGCACCGGGAACGCCTCGATAAGACCTGTTAATCCACATCTGACTAAGAGAGAAATAGTTGCTGGGAAGGAGCTAAGTGAAGAGTGGATTTTATCGAGCAGATCATTAGTACTGGCAGTGCTTAATGAGAAAGGATGGACCGAATGCTTCGCAATCAATAATGGACCATACTACCTGAAGCTGGTGAAGGAATTCTATGAATATCTACAGTTCGAGGAAGAGGATGATCTGCATAGACTGGTATCCAGAGTAAACGGCAATGAAGTCAGTTTTTCATCCGTTGAATGGGCTGCATGTTTAAGAGTTCCTCATGAGGGTATTTACAACTACTATTCTGGAGCAGCTCCTCCAAATAGTGGAATCTTTGATCATGAGACGGCTCTGGAAGAACTGACAGGCAATGGCACAGTAAGAAAGATTATTGCTGCTGAAATGAGTGGAGAGGACAGGCTTCTGTTTAAGTTTATTCAGCATGTACTGAGTCCTAGAAGAGGAGATTTTGCAACTCTGAAGCACCAGGATATTTACTTGATGTACTTATTAAAACATGGAAGGAAGGTCAATCTTTGTAGGTTGCTGATGGCTCAGATGGAGGACATGATAAAGGCAAGCTCAAAATCAAGTGCCTTGTTTCATGCTAAACTCATTTCGGTAATGTTGAAAGTGAAAGGTGCAGCTGGAAGTCAGGAAGAGTTGATAGTGGCAAAGAACAGTGTATGTATCTCGAAAGTAATCTGCAAATTCATGAGGATCAGTTGGAATCCCTGGAAGAAATCATGGGTGAATGATGAGGATAGAATCTATGAGAAATTTAGCCCTTCTACTCATCCCTCTAGACCGAGAGATAGGAGAGATCCAGGCTTAAAGCCTGATGAGCCTGAACCTGTATACTCAGTTGATGAACAGACTGCAGTAGTTGGTGACTCTGTAAGAGAGAACACCCCAATTGATGAAGGGAGTGATCCTGAGACTACTCACAGTCCGGTCAGGACAGTGGCGTTTGGAGCAGAAAGCCCTCCAAAAGAGCTACCTAGTAGAGAACCTGTTCTAAGAGACAGTGAGACTGAGTCTACAGAAGAAGAAGAAGAAGAATCTCAATATTTTTTCAAGGACACCTCTGACGAGGATGATACAGTCGAAGCAGAAGAGGCTGGAGATTCAAATGAAAATCAAGAAACTGTTGCAGAAGATGAAGAGGAGATCAGTGGTGAAGAAACAGAAGAACTTAGTATGAGCCCTCTGATAGGGTATACAGACAAGTCAGTGTATGACCAGGAAGCATGAGTGGTCTCTACTACTGTTGTCATGGAAGTGGTTGATGACTCAACAGAGAGGGAGGCTAACCTCACTTCTGAACCTACAGAGGAAGCAAGTATGGAACCTGCTAGTGCTACAGAAGAGAACTTAGAGTTACCCAGAGTCGAGCAGATAGTAGAAAATGTTCAGGAAGGAGCTCCAAGTGAGGGGGAGCGTTTTGGTTCAGTCTATGTACTGTATGATATAGAAGGATGGACCTCAGATCCAGGATACATGGTGTTAGGACTCAATTATGAGGATTCAGATGAGGAAAACCAACCACCAAGAAATCCAGTTATCCTAACTAACAGCTCTCTAGTGTTAGAAACTGAAAGATTGGCCACCAAGGAAGACCTTGAATCCTTAAAGAATGAAATGAAGGAGACCATCAGACAGTCTGTTGCTGAATTGAAAACCAGTCTTTTTGATGAGCTGAAAAATGTTGAACAATCCTTAGAATTATCTCTAGGATGTGTTGTGGGAAGTCCAATCAAAGAAGTGATGGATGAAATGAAAGTGTGCCACACTCAAATTGAAAGCTGGACTGGAGCAGTAGTGGCCCTCAGACAATCAGTTGCTTTTTTAACTGCCCTGAGCAGTTCTCAAACACAAGAGGCCAGTGAGATTCGATACATCAAAGAAGTGGTCAAGCAGTTTGTGGAAGTATTTGAGGCTTTCAAGAAACCAGTAAAAGAACACTTTAGCAATCAGGATGTTGTCATTCAGAAAGTGATTGGAAATCTGACTCAGTCTTTCAAGGAGACAGTGGCATTCTCAGTCAAGTCCCTTCATTCATCTAGCTCTCCTGTAGACCTTGAGCAGTTTAGAAGCCTGCTCAGAGAAGAGCTTACTCAGGCCCGTGAAAATGACACATCAGACCTACAGATCCTTGCTACTACAAGAGAAGTCAGTGGCTTTGTTCGTGAGCACCTGCAGGATGCTACTGCTTCTCAGGAGGCCATCAAAAGTAAAGTGGATTATTACTTTGATCAGATTTTCACCAACCATCAGTTGAATCATCACTTCAAGCTCATGCTAGAAACTATGAAGCTGCCTCCTGTAACTCAAGCTTTCAAAGAACAAGTTAGCAAGCTACGAGAGTTGACCCCGGCTTTGGATAAATTCTTGGAAAACAAAAATGACTTCTTATCTGCCATGGACAGAGGAGGAAACATCATCATGGATTTCAGGAATCTACTCCTACCTTTTCTTCATGTGGACTGCACACCTGTTATAGTTCCTCCTGCCCTACCTGTCTCCAACCCCAGTGGTTCTTCAGTAATGTCTCATACTGATGCCCTCAGAAGCCTTAGACCACTGATAACTCGGCAAGCTACTCACTACAGGCCTTCAGGAGCATCTGTTGCTGCCCCTCCAGACATTCCTGCTACAATTCCTAAGCCTGTTGATCTTTCACCTACTGCTCCATCTTCTTCCTCCAAAGGAAAAGATCCCTTACCTACAGATGAAGAGTATTGAGTCTGTTTAGGTTTTTTTTGATAGGGATCATGTATTCACGTTTTGGGTCATGTAATGTACTCATTCTTAATACAATGTTTATTTTCTCTCTCTGTCTTTCTTTCTTTTTGTTAATCACAAAGGGGGAGAAATAGGGAGAAATAGGGAGAAATAGGGAAAACTTGGTGGAGAAATGAACCTATACAAAGAGGGAGAAATCCTTGAGGATTATACCTAATTTTTGTGCTCATATTGCTAATACTGTGTTTTGCACACTTCTCTCTGATACATCTATATTTCATTCCATACTCACATAATTTGTGATTATCAAAAAGGGGGAGATTGTTGGAATCACCTGTTTTGATAATCCCAAATCATGCTTAAACATTGATTATGATGTATTAAAACCATGCATTAATATTATTATTCTATGCTTAAACATATTTTATTCTAAAAAGTTCATATTCTTACTCTCATAACTTTACTGTAACAGCTTACAGTAGTATTTACATAAGTTTAGTATTGTTAGCTAACAGTCAGAGTTTTCTTTTCAAAGTCACAGTTACAGCTAACTGTCACCTTAAGTTACTGTTGCAATAAGTTCACAGTTACAAGGTTACAGTCGAAGACTAATACAATCTTACAGTCACGAGTCTATCGCTATCTATTGTCAAAGATCACAGACAAAGGTCACAGTTACAAGACTTCTGTTCAAAGTTTTCTCTGCTCAAGTTCACAGTCGAACAAGTCTACAGTTGGAACAAGTTCGCAGTCGAACAAGCCTACAGTCATAAGTCTACAGTCAAGGTTACAGTTAGACAACTTCTGTCGACTACGTCTACTGATGATCAAGGTCTACAGTTGACAAAGGTTACAGTTCTACAAATTTGATATTACAAGTCTACAGTTAGAGAGGCTACAGTTACATGGAGTAAAAGCTACCATTGCAAGCCTACAGACAGCAAGCCTTTTGTTGAAGTCAGCAGTCAGAAGGAAGTCCACAGTTGGAAGACCACAGTTGAAGTCCACAGTGACATACATTCTCGACCAGTCTATTATTATTATATTTCTACTTTTTTCTTTACCAATTTGATTAATACTAATCTAACGGTCATGTCTAGTCAAATTAATACACCTAACATTATTTATTGATATTTGGAGACATATCAAGAAATAATACAATGTACGAGGAAGATTGCACGTGTAACTCAAGACTATTTATCTTGTTGGCCTCGGGCGAACAAAAAGGACATATATGGAGGAGTATAAAAAGAAGAGAGAAGCATTCAAGAAATAGCATGAATGGAACGAAAAGAACAGTTACATACACGAACAAGAATAGAGGAAGGACACACAGAGTCTAACATCTACAACTGAGAAGGAGATACACATATACACAAAAAGAAGAACTCTCGAGCATTCATTCTAAAGAACAAAAGAGTCTCAAGTGAACCGACTAAAAGAACCGTCTCCTAAAAGCCATGCTGTGAAGCACTCAAACTCAAAGAAGCTGATCACTTGAACATCTGGAAGTCTGGAAATCACGACACTCTGTTTTAGTGTCAACTTACAGAAAAAGGACCAAAGCTTCAAGTCACTCATTCCTACGAGTCCAGAACTGATCTGCCAACACTATAGAGCACTCTAAACCTTCTTCTTTCTATCTCTTGCTCTACTGTGTTTAAGTGTTTTACATTTGTGAGCAGTGAGTTAGTATTACACACAATGTCTTCTGTGCTTAAACTGAGGGATACTGAAAATCCCTATCCCAAACCTTTTTACATTTGTTACCCACGTATAACTGTGGAAGAAGCCTGGTGTGGCTTGGTCATTTGTTTCCCCACGTATAACTGTGGAAGAATCCTGGTGTGGCTTGGTCATTTGTTTTCCCACGTATAACTGTGGCAGAGGTTGTCAAACCTGGACAGTTTGTGAAAACTGTTGTAAAGCCCGATACAGGCTGTGTATCAATCCTTTTTTATAAAATTGCTTGGTGGCAGGTGATCACCAAGTGGAAGAGGACTAAGTCTTAGCTTAATACTGAACCTCTTGTTTGAAATAGCTTGTTATTCTTTTCATTACTTTGCTTTTTTTTCCGCTGTGCTCTTTTTTTTAAACAAGAAATCTGTTTTTTCATATACTCTGATAGTCAATTTTGGTTAGTGTGTATAAGAGATTTGTTTAGTAAACTTGTTTCAAAAGTAAAGTTAGTCATCAAACTAACCATACTGAGGATTAATCAACCTTAGAGAAACCTGTTGAACAATAAGTCACCTATATCTCTACTGCCTTAATTGACTGGGCTGTTTTGCAATTTGGGGGATTTAATCTTAAAGTTTTCAACAGAAATTTTTAATTGGAACTCAATTCACCCCCCTCTTGAGTGTCCAATCCGACCAACAATTCTTATAACAAAATCCTAGTATATTGAAGATACTAGATTTTTTACAAAGGAAATAAATAAAAAGAGTTTAGGGGGTTGGAGAAGCAAAATAAAACAAAAGAACACAAGTGAAGACATTACCTTAAAATCGGGTAACTCTTTTGTATTTGAGCTCAAAGGCTTCCTTGGGAAGACTTCTGCCCAAAGTGAGGCTCCTAGGAGTAAGAGTGGGATTTGGAGAGGAAAAATGATCAGGGGTTGGCCGAGGAAAAGGCTTGAGAGATGTGGGTAAGGTGGTAGAGGTGGGGCCTTTTATAAGAGGAGAGGAGGGGCACTCTACTAAAGTTACAAAATGATACTTTATTTTCAAATTATTTTCGGATTTTAAAGGTCACACATTGATGTATTTCGAGGATAAGGTGGTAAGGGTTCGAAGTATACTCATCCCATAGGTTTTTTACAAGTTTAGGTTTTAGTTGTTACATTATCTTTTCATTTCATTTAAATTGTTAAATAATTAGGGAATCATTGCATCATCATGATGACATAAATAATTTAATATATTTAATGCCTAAAAATTATAAAAAAACCATCATGATGTAGTAAATACGTTTATCTTTCTAATGAATATTTATAGTAAAAAATATGACTTGTATAACCCCATTTAAATATTGTTTTAGTGAAACATCTCATGCTTGTGACATTTTTATTTTAACTTTAAATAAAAAGTTATTTATGTCATTTTCCAACCAAAGTGGCTTCATGGGGTCCCAAATTTGACTCATGGATTTTCTTGTTTATCCATGACACATATAATGAGGTTAAGACATGTGTCTAGGTCATTTCACATTATTAAGACATTATTTTTACCTTAAATTACACTAATTACCTCTAATCGCGATTAAGAACATAAAAGTTACTAATCACCAAAAAATTATTTTGTTCACATTGAACCACATATTACTTCCTAATGACTACCATGTATGTCGGATTTTTGAAATTCAAAACATAGAGGTGGCAATGTTTCATTTAAAAGAAAAATCAGTTTCTTTAACTACTACTTAGTGGTTTCACTATTCATCAAAAATTGAAGTTTTTCAGAAAAATTCCATAAATTCACCCAATGCTATATTTGATATTACGAATTCAAAAATTAAGTCTATTTTACAAAATTCAAAACATATAAGTTGTATTAATTAATTTAATAATTAATTACCGCTGTCAAAAAAATAGCGTGTTTTTAGGAAACAATAAGTATCAAAAGATTGACTTTAGTTTAAGTCCAATTTCAAGATGAAATTAATTCCAACGACCACTATTAGATTAAATGGTAGAAATATATTGTAATTGAACTTTAAAACCAATTAAAATGATAGTATAATCATACAAATAAATTAGATTAAAAAGAGATTTTGAATTAAAATACAATATTTTTCCCTGTTCATTAAAAAATGAACTTTATCGGAAAAATACCAAAAATTTACACAATGGAAATTTCAATGTCCCGATTCTAAAGAATAATTTTATTTTGTCAAATATAACACATAAAATTGTCAAAAAGTGGATTTAAAAGAGGTTCCCCATAAAAAGGCGGTTAATCGACCTTTTAAAGAATATTAGAATGTTTATGCTTAAAAATTGGATTCATTCACATTTTTAATCCTCTAAATTTTATTATAAAAAGTAAAAATATTTTAAAAACATATATAATCATTTTGTAGTTAGTTCTGTTCATTCCCTCCATTACAACGGCTAGGTGTTAACTACCATTTAAGATAATATTATTTTATTATTAGAGTGCAACGTAATATTTCAAAGGAACTCGTTGTTGTGTATTGGGTAATCCATCGAGCATAGAGTTCCCTTTAAATTAATATTTAAATTTTATTCAAAAATAGGGATAAATATAAAAATGTCATATTCTTTATTTACCTGGGGTGTTACATCCTTCATCCCTTTTGGGAATTGCATCCTCGCAATTTTAAAATTGGGCTTCGAAACTTCATTGAAAATCCCACATCGAAACAAGAGTCAGTAAAACAATCACTTTAAAATAAAGAAAGAGAAGTAAAAAGGTCACCCGAGTTACCCCATACTATGATTCCGTGTAGGAAAACATGGACATGGAAGAAAAAAACAAAGGGTCATGCTCTGAGGGAGAGTGATATTAAATATGTCTAGGAGAGAGTTAACCATAATAAAATCGAAAACTTGTGGTGGGTTAAAAGGTATTTGATTCCCCCGTAGGAAAAGTTAATAGACAACATTTTTTTTTATGTTACTTTTCATTGAGGAATTCATTTTTAATCTTAAGGAAACATACTTACTTATCATGTTGACTTTCAAATTTTACTATATTTCTAAAAGGAACTCGTACTTTCCCCAAATGATGAGTATTTAGGAAGACTTATTTACATTAAGAGAGCTATAATCAACTACTAGAGAATCACCTAACCCAAAAAAGAGAACTATATACTTCAAATGTCTTTAGAATTTAACAAAAACCAAAACAAAAAAGGTTAGTACAAGATCAGATAATCCAGAAAAGGATAACCCTTTATAAAAAGAAAATCTATTCTTAATCTCCAAAATTTTTCCAAAAAAACCCAATGTTCAATGAGGACCATTTGATAAACAATTTGTCCATAAAATTCTTCAAAGTAAACCAAAATATGATTGAAACCCAAATATTTGAAGGATATAGTCACATAGTCTTCCAAGGTACAAATTAACTTTTATCTCCAAATAACATCAGTTGCTCTTAAATTCTCATTTTGAAAAGTAATTAACCTAATCACATATCCTCGATGATAGGTTAATCATTTCCATAGATAACCCAAAATAAACTTACTATTGATTCCTAAAATCATCTAACTAAAAAGAATTAGTCAAACTGACCAGGGACATCACGTAGTCCAGTGGTAGGCAGTAAATACCAGTCACACTTTGGTTGTGGGTTCGATTCCCGCAGCTTTGTACGACGCGACGGGTTGTTACATGGTCTGTGTGTTGTCCTTTTTTCAAAACTATATAATTCTTAAAACATTCCCCAAAACGAGATAAATCTTCAAAAATGTTCATAACATATTTTAACGTCATGTTTATCTCATGCCTTTCATTTACCATCATAACATATAATAACCCATAATTACCTCAAAAGTAAGGATCATATAAACTCAAATGGTTACCATTATAATTATTAACTGAACTTCCACAACGATTGGTCATCTCGTACATGATGCATTACAGATCATACCAAGGTTAAAGTGGTTGATCATGACTCCATGATAGTTGGCTTAGAACAACCACAACTTTACTCATTGAATCCCCCATTTTATCTAGTATCTTAATCAGAGAACCACCATAGTTTCCGTCAAACCTGTTGTCTCTTTGGTGCCTCCTAGATCCATCCATTCACTAAAAACAGAAATCTCAGTGTGAGTATATCAACAAAACCATCATGTACTAATGAGGAAGGTAACCACTAAGATATACTTTTTAACTTTATCTAAAACTTGGAATCTTTTTGAAATCCTAACCATTATGGTAATGTCACTTGTGCTTAGAGAATACCCTAACCTCTAAAGTTATCTAAACAGACCTTTGATACCAACTATAAGGCCCCAGACTTAAACCTTACTTAATCTTGAGTTATTACAAGATTACACATTGAGGATTTTTTCAGGTTTAGAGTTTTAGTGAATTAGATCATAAAACGTGCATTACATTCCACATTTAAACAAAGTGTTTACATAAAATATATTATTCATTTTTCCCATCAACAGAAACATATTTAAAATAAAACATGGATTATTTCTTTACACTTCCTTGACACTATAATCATATCATGTACCAATCCCTTGACCTATTAAAAACATTTCAAAAACTTGGGATGAGCATAAAAAGCTCAGTAAGGTATATAAAAATATGGAAAGGAAACATGAGTACATGTATACATAGGAATGAAATCATACTTTACCCGTAAAACATAAGCACATTAACATGCCTCATAAAATCATGAACAAATCATAGAAATCATAAGACATAACGGTAACTTGAGGCATTCATAACATTCTTACTTAGGGAGTAACCCTCTTGGTTACGTTTGGAATACACATCACAATATATTCCATAAATCTCTTCGGAGAAACCTTAACGTTTAACCCCTTTGCGTTACCCAATGCATTGGAGAGCAATATCAGGCTCACCCGCCCTTAGTTTTTCACGGAACCACCTTTCATCATAATAATTCCCAAGAACCATAACATAATTGTATCACATAAAACATGCATAAAGGAAACATAACATTTCAACTTTTCAATCACAGGATATCAATAAAACACATTGATATAAAAACATTATGAAAACCATTTTCAATACCAAAATAAAATAAAATTAAAACATTGTATTTATTTTTCTTAAAAAAAGGTATGGCTTGTAGAGGAAGCTGAAACTCAAATAATGTTCACGACGGTGGAGAATTCATTTTCGCTGCATACGTACGAACAAAACATTCCCTTTTGTCGTTTATTAAAATGCTTCATATAAAAGAGATTCCTTTTTTATAAACATAAAAGTAAAATGGGTTTATACACCTTATAAAATAAGGTTGTGTATAAAAAAATATGCCTCAATGAATGGAGAATGAGACAAAGTCTCTTACAAACATGGTAGCCTTAGATTATTGATAAATCAATTACATAATAATGTGTGACAAACTAATACACCAAATATAAGTGGATATTAAGTGTAAAAAAATCAGAGTTTATTCAAACATATTCATATAATGACATATTCAAGGAGTACAAGCTTATCCCAAAGAATCAAAATTGGGTTAAGATGTTCCCTTGCAAAAATTTGATAGCCTAACGGCGTCACTACGAAATTCAGAATATGAGTTGATGAGAGATAAAAAGGGTATCTCATCACTTGGACGTAAATTTTAAACCAACAAGGATATAGAAGAATATATACCAACATAAGATTATGTGAATTAAAAGACATAACAAAATAAGTCTTTTAAAAAAAGTGGTGGGTGAAAGGTTCCCTTACCGACATGGGTATCTTTCGAAACATACACCCCGTGAAAGAAGGACAATACAACATTGATGTAAATACTCATAAATGAATGTATATTACACAATGAGTAAAATAATGGGCAGTACATACAACACTCAAAGAATATTGTGTCAAATGTAGCATAAATCTCACGGGAATAAAAGTGAGATGGAAAATCCCTTACGAAAACTCGGCAGCCTAACGATGCCACTTAAAACATCCAAAAATGGATTGATGAGATCAAATAGGGTCTCTCATCATATTAAAATAATGTTTACAGAAATAGGAATATAAAAGAACATCCCCCATCATATCAAAGAGGAGCTTAAAAGAAGTGACATAAAGGAGAGTACTTAAAAAGAAAGACAGAGGTTAGATCTCTTACGAAAATTCAGCAGCCTAACGGTGCCACTCAAAACATCCAAAATGTATTGATGAGAGAGAATAGGGTCTCTAATCATATGAACATAAAAATTACAGTAAGAGTAATATAAAATAACATCCCAATCACAAGAAAGATGAGATTAAAAAGAAATGACATAAAAGAGTGTACTTAAAAAGAAAGAGAGGAGTATCATCCCTTACCTCGGGTCCGACTTGACTCGATCGTTCTTTAACGTCCTGAATAATAAACTTGAGTTAATTTATACTTGCTTAAGAAGCTTTTTCAAGTTCATTATTCCTTTTATATAACTTATTGTCATGTTATAAACATTATTTAATCATTTAAGTTAATAATATTTGTTTTGTCCAAATTTGGTTCTTAAGTTGAAAGTGGACTTCATACAATTACATGTTGTTCGTGTGGTAAAAGGTTCATTATATCCAGATTGATATTCATGATTTGGATATCATATATATCATATATATCCAGAATATACATGTATTTATAATATTACATAATCATTTATAGGTAAGAAATGAAATGCACCGTTCATGGAGATGGTAAGCCGTACGTACGCATAAACGCTACTTTCATTTCTATGTCATATTAATGGAATTAAAACTAAATGGAGGTATGTATATTTGAATTCCAGAATTATATTAATAATTTATATGTAACATAAATCATATATAATAATTTTAAATACATCCTTTATACATCCCACATATGGCATTAACGAATCAAATCACTTTGAGGGGGCGGTAGTCCGCACTTCCAAAAATGAAATTATCATGTTTACCCACAATGGAAACCATAAAGGTATGCCAAAAAATAAAAATACAGAAGATTAAGTAAAACATAAAAATTTTATATATCATATATAAATATAGTGACATCTTAATGGCCACCTTTTAAGGTGTTATATGAGTGTTGAACAATCATCGTTTCGTGAGGCAGAAATTCGCCATCCACAGAAACAGTATGTTCTTTAACCATTTATTGTAGGTGTGTGTAAGTGTAGATAGAATTATTCTTATATAAACATCCTATTATATTTAATATACTGTATTTGTTACAAAAGAACTGAATAAAAATATTTTAGGGGGTTGGAGAAGCAAAATAAAACAAAAGAACACAAGTGAAGACATTACCTTAAAATCGGGTAACTCTTTTTGATTTGAGCTCAAAGGCTTCCATGGGAAGACTTCTGCCAAAAGTGAGGCTTCTAGGAGTAAGAGAGGGATGTGGAGAGGAAAAAATGAGCAGGGGTTGTACGAGACAAAGGCTTGATAGGTGTGGGTAAGGTGGTAGAGGTGGGGGCCTTTTATAAGAGGAGAGGAGGGGCACTCTTGTAAAGTTACAAAATGTTACTATATTTTCAAATGAGTTTCGGATTTGAAAGGTCCCACATTCATGTATTTCGAGGATAAGGTGGTAAGTGTTCGAAATATACTCATACAATAGGTTTTTGACAAGTGTAGATTTTAGTTTTTACATTATCTTTTCATTTTATTTAAATCGTTAAATAATGAGATAATCGTTGCATCATCATGATGACATAAATAATTTATTTTATTTAATGTCTAAAAATTATGAAAAAAATATCATGATGTAGGAAATATTTCTATATTTCTATTGAATATTTATAGTAAAAAATATGACTTTTATAACCCCATTTAAAAATTGTTTTAGTGAAACATCTCATGCTTGTGACATTTATATTTTAACTTTAAATAAAAAGTTATTTATGTCATTTTCCAACCAAAGTGGCTCCATGGGGTCCCCAAGTTGACCCATGGATCTTCTGGGGCGGCCATGACACATACAATGAGGGTAGGACATGTTTTTAGGTCATTTCACATTATTAAGACATTATTTTTACCTTAAATTACACTAATTACCTCTAATCGCGATTAAGAACATAAAAGTTACTATTCACCAAAAAATTATTTTTATCCCATTGAACCACATTTTACTTCCTAATGAAAACCATGTATGTCGGATTTTTGAAATTCAAAACACATAGGTGGAAAATTTTCATTTAAACGTAAACTCATTTTCTTTAACTACCACTTAGTGGCTTCACTATTCATCAAAAATTGAAATTTTTCAGAAAAATACCAAAAATTCACCCTAAGCTATATTTGATATTAAGAATTCCTAAATTAAGTCTATTTTACAAAATTAAAAACATATAAGTTTCATTAATTAATTTTAAAATTAATTGCCGCTGTCAAAATAAATAGCGTGTTTTTAAGAAACAATAAGTATCAAAAGATTGACTCTAGTTTAAGTCCAATTTCAAGATGAAATTAATTCCAACAACCACTATTGGATTAAATGGTAAAAATATATTCTAATTGAACATTAAAACCAATTCAAAAGATAGTCCAATCATATAAATAAATTAGATAAAAAAGATGTTTTGAATTAAATACAACATTTGTCACTGTTCATTAAAAAATGAACTTTATCGGAAAAATAACAAAAAATTACACAATGTAAATTTTGATTTCCTGATTCTAAAGAAGAATTTTATTTTGTGAAATATAACACATAAAATTGTCAAAAAGTGGATTTAAAAGAGGTTCGCCATAAAAAGGCGGTAAATCGACCTTTTAATTAATATTAGAATGTTTATGCTTAAAAATTGGATTCATTCACATTTTTAATCCTCTAACATTTATTGTAAAAAGTAAAAAAATTTGACAAACAGATATAATCATTTTGTATTTAGTTCTGTTCATTCCCTCCATTACAACGGCTAGGCGTTAACTACCATTTAAGATAATATTATTTTATTATTAGAGCGCAACGTAAGATTTTAATGGAACTCGTTGTTGTGTATTGTGTAAGCCATCGAGCATAGCATTCCCTTTAAATTAATATTGACATTTTATTCACAAATAGGGATAAATATAAAAATGTCATATTCTTTATTTACCTGGGGTGTTACAGTATTCGTGAGAATTAACATTTACGATTTTTACTATTAATAATAGTTAAAAATTCATGGGAACTTATTAGATTATATAAATATTTCTAATTTAAAATATTGATTCCATTTTACCAAATTAAATTCAAAATAGTAAAAATTTTAATTTAATTTTATACCTACATTGGTGATTAAAAAGAGGATCTTCAAGATATGTATTTTCTCAAGAAAATGATTATTTATTATTAAATATATTACTAATAATAATAAATTATTGAATACCATTTAATATATATTTAAATATAATATTGAAATTTTATTTTAAATAATTATTATTAGGTAATTTTTTTAATTGATAAAAGTGGTGAAACTTTATGCAACTTAAAACTGTTTAAAAAAACACATTTATTAAAACCAATATAAACATATACTAAAATCCAACACAATGTTCACTCAATAGTAATTAAAATGATTAAATATATTTACATAATTCTTATTTTACATAATGTTTTATTCTAAACATAGTATTTATTTAATTTTACTAATATTATTTAAATTGAAAGAATTTTTCAATAAAAATTGTGTATTCATTATTAACTGAAAAATAATATTATTTTAAAAAGATAAAAAATTTACCCTAATTTAGCTTTTAAATTCATATTGAAAAAATGAAATTCATTATTTATAAATTTATTTTTAAAATTTTGAAATTAATTTTAAAATAAATATATATTTGGAAAATAATTTCGTTAAAACTAATTCCTTATTTTAAATTACGTTTTTTTTAATGAACATAAATACATGAATAAACATTGAATTAGTTGTTATATCATTACCTAGGTGATGAAAAATCCATATTCAAATAGATCTAGTTTTACTCCAGTATTTTTAGTATAATATCTGCTAGTGATTAAAATGAACAATGTGAGAGTCTTATAAAGACTTGTTAAATCAAACAATTCCAGAATCTATATTTAGAGAATTTTTAGTCCACATTCATTTTGATTATCATTCACAACCAATTTTAGAAACCCCTATTATTCATATATTACTCATGAAACTTTTAGTTACTTGAATTTTATCTGCAATTGCATTTAGGTAATAAAAAAATCACAAAAAATTGGTTTTTAGTTGTGTTTTTCAAAATACCGTCAAAATGATTCATCTAGTTTTATATTTTTAGTTATAGAAATCCATTTATAATTTGTTATAAATATATTAAAACAAATCACCAATATAGTGGTGAATTTTAGAATTACTTAAAACCAATGATATATATCAACTTTTGATTTATTTATTGTTTTAGTTATTTTAATTTTATTAATGTATATGTGAAATTAATTATAAATAATAATTAAAAATATTTATTTATTAATGTTTTAGTTTATTTTTAATACATTTTTAAAAAGGAAAACGTTTTTTTAATATATTATTTTTTAGTTTTCAGTTATTGTTATGAAATATTAGCTATTAAGTGTAAATTAATAGGTAAAGAAAAAATAAGAAAAAAATAATTATTTTTAATATTTAATTTTTAATTATTATGTTTTCTATTTTATTAGTTATTATTAACTTTATTTTTATTATTTATATTTATTAATTTTCTACTATTTTAAAATATTTATTTTTTATTTAGAAAATAATTATTATTAATCACTAACTACGTATTCGTAATTATTAAATGTAAATTACGTGTTTGTATTTATTAATTTTTAGTTTTCTTTGATTAAATATTAATTTTTGTTGACTAGTTATAAATAATCAATAATCAACTACAAGTTATCCAATATAGATTATTTATAATTATTAATTATATAATAATGTAAATTTTAAATTTTTTAATTATATATTATTATAAATCATATATGATATTTGAATTAATAAATAATATTAGTTAATTATTTAATTAAATTGTAATTATTGTAAAAGTAAAATATTTTATTGAGAATCAATTACACTTTATTTTGAATTTTAAACTTTTTTCATTAGTATTTTTTATATTTTATTTTATATTTTAAATAATTTAAATAAAAAATATTGACATATTAATAAATATGAATTAAATTTGTTGATGTTTATGTTTTTATAGTTTTAAGATAATATGATTACTAATAGGGTAAGGATGGTTGACTTCTTAGGATGTTTTTGTGTAATGTAAAAAATAAATTTATATATCTTGTTAAAATAAAAATTATTAACATAGAAATAGAAGTATATATATTAAACAGAGCAGTTATCACATATAAAGTTAACTAAGAATTAGATGGAGTAGTGTAAAGACAGATGATTTCGTAGGAATATTTTTTGTTATCAATAAATATTAAAACTATTATTAATTTAATAATATATGTTCTATAAATTGAAAAAAAAAATATCTAATAAATAACTATAAAAAATTAAAAGTCATAATTTTAAAAGAAATTAAGAAATTATTTTTAAATTAACTAAAATTAATATCTATTTATATACCTACCATGAAGAAAAAAACGTTTAAATGATTCTATATGATTCAAAAAGCATTGAAAAATTATTCTGGACATAAAGTTCACAACATTTTTGAAACCCTTCTAAAACCATTTTTAATTCCTAATGCTACTCCTAAATAAATTTTTTCTTCAATCGATCTGGATCATTAAACTATATCCATAAATATATCCTCTAAAAAAATTACTCATCAATTTTTTTTTGCTTAGTTAAACTCATATTGATTACTCCAATTATCTAAATCATTTAACTACTTTTACAATATAATTATTAGTATCTTATAAATCATTTTTTATAAGTTCTATTTTATTGTTACATTCCCACAATTATTAAAAATATGTAATCCAATACTTTAAAATGAGTTATCAATAAGCCTTTTAAGACTAATCATCCAAAACTCCATGCTATAAATAAGATTCTGTGTTAATAAAAACTTTTTTTCCTCTTCAATAACTTAATTCCAAAAATACCATATATATACGGATTTTTTCCTGGTCATTTCTATTTATAAAATCATTCACAAGTAATAGAGACATTAGTAAATACATAATAGTGGAAAAAATTGTAATTTATACCACTTTTAAATTCAACAAAACTGTTATAAATGGTTTATATCGGTGGACCAAAAATGTCTTCATAACTTTAAAATTTTATATCATTAATTAATATAAAATATCCCAACAAAATTCCTTATAATCATTCATAATAAAATATTCATTAAAATCCATCTACTAAGGGGTTATTCACTTAATGAATATATTAATATTATAAAATAATGTATGAGTTCATAAGAAAAATATTTATATATATCCATTAAAATATATCGACAACATTAAATATGAAAAATGGAGGTGTTATTTTCCTTTTTATACCATAAGTTTTCTGGCAACATTATATACTAGTACAATTAGGAAATATATATGATAATATCTTTGGAATTTAAAATATCTATTTATACCAATGATTGTATATTATTAGTGTTCAAACCCACTTTATAATCATATCTTAATCTTTTCCATTTAAACATTCATTTTATAACATGACATTCCATATTATAATTTTTGTTCCTTGATTTTTTTTTTGACCCCACATGTTGTTTTTTATATAAACATGTTACACTTTTAATTTCCATTTCTTCCCTGAAACTAATAAATAAAAAAATTTATCCTTTTATACATTATTTATATTTATCCCCATTTATTATGATCATATATTCGTACTATATGACATCCCATTTATTAAATCTCCCCATTAAATATCCACTACTCTTTGAAAATAGACATATACATTTATTCACTTGGGGAGTGGGGTTTACATTAAAATATAATTAATTGGTGAATTTTGGTTGGTAAGGTTCTACAATATTATTTCTTTCATCATTCTTCTAATACTATATATGTTCTTATTTGTTATTCACTGCTTCTATAAATTTTATTTTGAATATTTCTTTTAGATTTCTCTTTTTTCTTTTTCATGGCCTCTAAACCAATTATTAGGTGAATCAAATCAGTATATGTTTCTTTACTATAATATTAATAAAAACCATATTCTTCTTGTTTCCTCCACCATAGGATGTCTTTCCCATTTGTTTTCTCCAGTTACCTTGTGGCATTTTTTCTGAAATCACTATTATATTCATCGTGACTATTCATCTTGTTATTTAGAAGATGAAACATGAAATTTATTTTTTTAACATGTCTTTGTTAAAAGGGTAATCCATATTACCAAAATTATATTATCTTAATTCTTTGATTTCTTCAATTTTATCTTTCATTCCATTACGATGGTATAATTTTGTAAAATATTTTTTTTCTTAGTGAAACCTTTATTGTGATATATTTTATTCTCTAATTTTTTAAATTAGATTTCAAATAAAAAATTTTATTCTAGTTAAAATTATCTTATAATTTTTCAATTTAATGGTGAACTATTTTTAAATTTCAATAGATATTCTCTGGCTATAAATTTATTCCATATATCCATGATCAACACATAGAACATCTACAGTTAAAAAATTACATTATATATTCATTCCTTTACTCTGATATTTTTATAATTGAATTCCATTTATTAATTATGACTAGGACTTATAGAATCAAACACATTTTGTGTCCTAAGATTCCACAATAGTAAGACTACATGGTTACCTTCCCTTCAGATCCATCAATAATGGATTAGGAATGAGACTACAAGTTAATTGAAAATTAGTTATATTCATTATTAAATATTAAACAAGTTGTGCCTTCAATGGGAGTTATTAAAGAAAACACATTTTAAAACACAAAATTATTATCTATTTCTACAATTTATCACCCATCTCATTCAATTTAAATGTATGTATTAAAAATACATCCAATTTCATTAGTTTATTTTATACACACATCAATTTTTGTTTTTATAAAAATAATATCATATTTTAGTTGCATATCCTCCTCTAATTTTCTTCCCACATTTTTTAAGAAATTCATACAGATTATTTTAATTATATATTTAAGACATTTTAATAATATATCAATTCAAATACACCTACATGTTTTTTTAATCATTTACTACACATGATAAAATAAACTATTAATATATTCCCAAATCCATGAATAATATCTAGTTTATCCACCACCCCAAAAGGCTTTAATATATTATTAGTTATATTATACATATTCATCATTTTCATTACTCACATCAATGATATATTATCCATAGACAATCAATATAATTATTCCTCCAAAAAGAAAAATGATTTTAAATACATGTATGTATGTTCCAAGAAAATCTTTCAAATTCAGTTAATGTTCATATCAATATCATATTCTTCATTGGGAATTAATTTCTTCTTGGGAGACTTCTTCCAACTACTCCTATTTCACATTAACATATAGTAGTTCCCTGTATATGTATTCACTTTTTTCTCATGAAAACCTATTTTATAGTTATCTATTGTTGTAAATGATAAAATCATAATTATCATTAATAAAATTAAATATATTTAATATAACAATATGGAATTATCATAATATATTTCGTAATGATTGGATTTTATGGATACCATTTTAGAGATACCACTATTCGAATTTCATTATTTATTCACATCATGAATTCATTCAGAGTTTTTTCTAAAATCATCATCATAGTGTCTTAACCATAATATATCAATACCACATACCATTAAAAACATTAATATAATTTTTTCCAGTCCATAAATATTAATACCAAGGAAAATTATTTGATTCATCATTGAATCAATGTGAACAAAAACTAAAAAAGTATATCTCAAATTTGAAAAATCCAAACATAAGCTATAGATGTAAAAACTATTATTGGAACAATAAAATATAATTTAACCCTAATATGAAAGGATTGTGATTTTTATGATTTAAAAATATTTAGTTGATCACATTTTATAACTAATTTTACATTTTAAAATCATTTGAGGGACTTAATTCAATAGTTAACTTTTGATGATGTTATAATTGAAACGTAGACAAATATATAAGAATATTATGAATGTAGGAAACACAAATAACTCACACGAATCATTATAAAGGGCAATGTCTTATAGAATATAGGTATGTTTTATCAATGTTTAGAATCCACAATTTTACATTTCTAAATGATTCAATTTTTTTGATATGGTCAATCCCCACAAGGGAACTACACCTTTTCTTAAATTAAGAAAATATATCTTTCAGTACATGAGATATTATTTCTCTTTATACAATATAAAATAACGTATTAATGTATCTTATATTTATGAGTATTATTATTTCATCAATAGTTTATAGAATATCCTTTGTCCATATCAATATAATTTACTAAGATATCCCATATCTTCATATATAAAACTGATTATATTTTAATCACCAATTTTATTTTCTAATTATCTACTACAACAAAGGAGCTATAATTCATTCAGGAGTGGCGAGTATTTTACACCTAATCAAATATAGTAGCAACACTTCTTCTTATAAATCAATAATAATCATGTAGGTCAAATAATCAAATTTTCCTCCACCATAATAAACATATTTTATAATTAATATATCTCTTTGTATTCAATCCTTATCCTTAAAAATTAATAAGTTATAATAATTGGGGCACTAATTTAGATTTACCTAACATCATCATCATCTTTTGACAGTGGATGTAGAAATATAAAAAAATTATTATATCTGTTCCAATTATATTATGTGATATTTTTTATGTAAATCACATATCCATATATTTTATTCCTATTATATAATTTTTAAATAATGAAATTAATTATTAATATTTTTATTATTTAGGTATATCATTCAGATATTTTCTTTCCCAATTTTATAGAAACTAGGAATTAGTCTTGAGTGCATCGTTGGAGATTTGTTCATACTAACCATGAGACAAACATTATGAGAGATACCTATTAGGTGAAATATGTGATTTTAATTGGTGGGACATATTTTATCTAATGTTAAGGCCAAAAAATTCATGTTCCCATGTGAAGGATGTTCCACTTCAATAGTTGGAACATGGATTTGAATACGGTGTTTCAAAATCATATGTTTTTTGAAAATTACAAAAAGAATGTACTTATGTGTTTTCTCACTAATGAGTTGAATGCCCCAACCATCATTTCCCACTACACATGGTTGTTATGCCTATTTAAAATCCATAGTGACTCTTTCTATTCCTATTTCATGTAATTAATGATATTTTTAATCACTTATATTAAGGAAAATTCTATGTGAGTCACTCATCTCCTTTTTTCGAGATGTTCCTCCTCTATTTCAAGGTAATCAAACTGTCATATGGTCTTGATGACCTTGGGAACATGTAACAAATAATTTTATATATTAATATTCTTATAGAGCGAAATTTTATTCATCTTAAGATTCTTTTATTCCGTTATCCAGATGAACTGACCTAGATACATATGCTTTTATTTCTAATGATAGGTGGTTATATGTTTATTCCCTTGAAAAATTTTATATTGGAGATGAGAATTTGACATATAATTATAAATTGTGTTTAAAGAAGTTATATTCCAGTACTTGAATGGTTTTATCAATCCCCCTATATACAAACATTCCATTTATAAATTTTTAATGAAATGTGAATATTTTACTTCTAAATTATATAATTATATGAATGTGATTAGGAAAATAAAAATATTTGTTCTCAATATTGTAATAAATGAGCCTAACATGAATCCCCAGGTATATAAATATGATAAACTGGATGGGGTGATTTCACCCACCACTATCAATTTCAATACGGTTGTTTATATATAACCACTAATTGATAATGATTATTTTAATATCATATCAACTAATTGAATGAATATTTTGAATTAGTAACATAAAATATCTTAGTAGACTATCATTAGTGACCAAAGAATATAATCATATGATGTTTCTTAAAAAAATTAATTTTTTAGAACCATTATTCATTCAGTACTGTAGTAGTATAAATGTTTCTTATAAATGTTTTAATTTGAAAGTCAATAATCTATATTCAATTCATATGTTCAAAATATAATGTTGTTCTTCTATTACTAGTATCTCTCTAGTAATTTCATGGTCATGCCCTATATTCTACAATTAGGTTTCTAAAAAATTTATCTACCCTGATATAATTATATTGGAAACACCTATTATAGGTAGTGGATGTCCGTGATAGATTTATAATAGTCATTTTATGTGACATGGTAATATTATCTTTTGTTTCAAAGGTGGATGGGTACTTCTATAATATCAATTATTTCAAATTGAAATATATTTATAATTTGGAAAGGTAATAACTTATTGTCTTTGTTATTAAATTAAATTTAATAATTTTTAGAATCATAATTTGTAATCATTATATTATATAATATTTGATATAATGTGTTTTTTATCATTTACATCTATTGTTTTACTGGATGTTGTCATAATATTTATTTTCTGTGATTCTATTATTTAGATAAGTGAATGAACAATAAATTGCAGAGTAATGTCATGTTATAAAGAAGAAACCATTGATAATGATTTCATGTGAATCCATTTAGAAATTTTATTCTTTATTACCTTGAACTTCTTTTTAGAAAATGAAAATAAGGATATCACATATGGTCATTCCACATAACCGAGTAGATTCTAGAATTAGGTGGATATTAGGTTGGTTCATCAAAAAGTTATTTTATTTCCTTAATTATTTTGTTTTATAACATCATGGATATTTTTGGTATATATAAGATATGTCATTGAAGTATTATGGGCAATATAACAACCCATGATTTTTATGAATTATTAATCCTTATATAATTTTATTGTTTTAATAGCTTCGGTTACATGCAATAGCATGTTTAGTCAAGCAATGTTAAAAAATTAAACAATTATGTATAAATTGATTCATAGCCACAGTATTTGTGGGTATTAATAGAAATTACTAAATTATAAAAAAAATATATGGTCTAAAATTTTAATAAATTAATTATTTAGTTATAAAATTATTAGAAATAAAATATTTTTTATTAAAATAAAATAAATTTTTTATAAAATTATTTATGCATGCAATGTAATGTTATATTAATAAGTTAAATTAATTACTATTTATGAATTAATTTGATGATGTTTTATGTTATTTAGTAGATTTTTTAAACATTGAAAAAATTATCATAGTATAAGTATAAATCATGATTATGCTTAAAATTTTATATTTTATAAAAAATGTGTCCATCAAAATTGTCAAAAATAAACCAAAATATAATTATTATATTTATAATTGTTGAATTAGATAAGTTTAATTACATATTTAGATCAAGATATTCAAAATTTAGGAATAAAAACCTTTTATTTATGTAAAACTAAAAAGTAATTGTGGTAAATGATATTATCTTGATAAAGAGTGAATTATGTTTATCTGGGTTTAAAAAAATTTAAGGCCATATTTTTTATCCTAAATATTATTTAATAATGATAATTTTACCCTTAACCCTATCTATATGAAATTTAATTTTTAATAGGCACTTTTACATGAAAACTAATTAAATATTATTTAAATCAAAGAAAGAAACATAATGTGACTACCTTTGTTTTAAATTTATCATTTAGGTTCATATAAGGATAAATAGTAGTTATGAATGAAAAATAATACCCACATTGTGAATATATAAATTATATAAATGTTGCTAATTTATTTATAAATTTATGGTCAAATATAAAAACTTTAATTCAAACACAATTTCAAAAGTGTATTTAATTAATGAATGAAAAATAAAAGTAAATATAAACTTAAAAATATTAAAAGTGATATAATATGTGTAACTTATACCACCACATAAACTTTATATGTGTACATGTAATAAAATTTTTTGGATAAATTATTATATTGAGATTTAAAAATTCTTGTTTATGACATTTATTTCAAATTAAATGAATATTTTAAAAATTTATTGTAATGATATTTTAAAAATTAGTAATTTATTATTATACTTAAATATAATATATTCCTAAAATAATATAAATGGTGTATTAAATGGTTGAAAATGTCTTAAATTCACCATTTATAGGAAAATTTTAACTATGTAATAAAATTTAATATTCTTTAGTAATGAAAAATAATATACTATAATTAAAGTTATATTTATTTAAATATTGTATAATAAAAATTATCAGGTTTAAAATAACACCACGATATATTCAAATTCTATATATTAGCGAGATTACAACCATATCATTCTTTAGCTTTGTATACCTATATATTTAAAGGCATTTTTCATAAGAATGAATTTATTATAAAATAATATTTTAAAAAATTCAATAAGTTATCCTCTCCTTAATTATAAAATAGTACCTCCTATTAAACATCTTATATAACATACATTACCGTATTTTAGGTATTTATCAACCCTCAATTTTTTCAATTTTTCATTGTGTGTATTTCAGGGCTTTTGAGTGAAGAAAATGTTTGTTTTGGAACAAGAAATATAATTTAGGGATTTTGGTTTCTTCGAATTAATGGGGTCCATGATATATTTTTTTAAATACTTTCAAGGGTTCATCATGGGTTTGGAAATAATTAGGGATCAATTGAGTTTTTTCTACAGAATATGGATTGTGATAAAGATACTGAATAGTTTCACATCATGAACTAGTTACATGATTTTAATCTGTTCCTAGGAAACCTTTATGAACTGATTTATAGCATGAAAATATTTCAATACATGATGAATGTTCACTTAATTAAAAGGTCGATGATAATTATTTTTAATCTTAAGACATATCACTGTAAAACCACATGATTTTGTGATTTTTATTTTGAAATAAATTTAATATTTTCATTATCTTCTTTTACAGAAAAACAATAATGTCTCTAATTTTATGTGTCTTATTTTTAAATATTATATGGGATTATTTCAATACTAGGATTGTTACATCATGTGATTATGAGGCCTAGAGTTCCCATAATAAATGTTTGAAATAAATTAAACTCTAAATAGCATGCCTGAGCGGTTTTATGGAAAATGTGGAATATCTTTTAAACAGGTGATCAAATCAAAAATATGAGGACACCATTGAATTCATAGAAATGACTTTACCTTAAGTGGTTCCTATCATCGACTGGTGCAGGTTGACTGAAAAAGATAGTTTTTGGACATTTTAATGGAATTAAAATGAATTAATAAATTATTTTATTTCAATAAATTTCGTAACGCATGGAAACATTATTTTTATTAAAAGAGAAGGAGTCCTTGGATAGACTCATAATCATGGAAAACATCCTGAAATCATCTATACCATTGTTGAGGATCCAATAAAGGAGGATTTTTTATGAACACCGATGGATGAAAAATGTGAGGATCATCCCTTAGTGATATCGAATCCAGGATAGTGACTAATCTACCCCTTCGCCTATGATCATGGTATGGGTTGTTATACTGATTGTTTTTCCCTATTTATGGATTAAATTATGAATGTGGATCAACCCACAAAAAGGTTGACCCATGGATAATTCATTCATGTAGGAGGTTTATATCATGTTATTTTAGGGAATGAATCCATTCAATATTTCATTTGATTTTTTTATTTCCTCTATTTGATCATACTAATGGAAGAGTATAAACACCATAATAAACGACTGCAGTGGTTCATTCCATGAAATTATTTTTGGATTTCTTCTCTCTTATTCTAACCCCACATTCCTTGTCATCATCACAGGGTTAATAATAATGGATAATTGCACATCCATTTCACAACGCAATGGTCCAAAATTGGAGATCCGACATTATGACCAACCAACAAAGGAGCGACGAAGTTGGAAACAAAAAAATAAACACGGTTAGAAAGAAATCTATTTTTGATCATTCTTCACGCAAATGATCAAAATGAGTTTTTGGGGCTGATAGAAACCCCAAAACCTCCTGAAACATTGATGTCATAGTAGAGAGACCTCGAATATTGAGTTTCGAGGTGATGAGAATAATGAATCAATGACTGGAGTAGCAACTGGGGCGCGGCGATGATGAAAACTATTTCTAGAAAATCCTAATCAACACAGAGTGCATTCTGTTGAAAACTATTTGTGAGACTAGAATGGGGTGGCTACGGATTCCACACTATACAAGTATAAGGACATGGAATGCTTCTAGGATGACAAGGTTTTTGGGCCCCACCCAGGGGAGACTGGAGTTCCGGGTGACAGGAAGCGTAGATAGGTGTGTAACCATTGTCACATGGCATGTGTGTCTTTACATGGACCGAGTATTTATCATGGCAGATACATAGACACGGGACAGAGTACACAGAATGTACTCCACCACACAGCCAAACATGGCTAGATATGCGGAACACCCAATGTACCAGTACATAGTCTGGGACACCCAGGTTGAAGTTTTGTATGGGCACATAGCCAGTATACATGGAGCCGACCACAGATACATAGAAAGGCTATGTGATCATTTCAAAATGTTGAATATATATATTTTTATATGTAATTTTCACCAGACATGGGTCGTTGTACACGGGCATTACCCAGAGTCAAGGGACATGGCATGTGACCACTTCTACAAGTCGTGTACTCCCATATACATGGCTTACACTACTTTTCCACCACTCCATGGACATGTTTTGATTTTGTTAGATCCCCTTTGATCATTCCCCTAATGTTATGGTATCATTTCCATCCATATGAGTATGATCCCTTTTGCAAGACATTCCGAGATAGAGTCAGGAATCTCCCCAAGAGGCCTAGAGAGAGATCATCTTTCCATTATTAACCCAATGTGCAGTTAGGTATCGGTGTGAATAATCTTTCAAGACGATGATCCTATACTTAGTAGGAGAATCTGTATGTGTTTTGGTATCTTCCAAGGCCCTATAGTGATCCTCATCTATATATCATGATATTTTCCACTCAAATGTGTGTTCTCTCAGAATGATTGTATATGTTATCTATTTAGATATATCATTGCATCTATCTCTCTGACATATTTTCCTAATGAATTGTAAAATTCAGACAGACATCATCATAGCTTTCAGGCTTATGGAGTGTGTTCTCTTGGATGAGTTTTGTGTTGAAACATCGAACTAAATCCACAGTGTGGGTATGCAGTCACTGTGACTTACCTCTAGACTATGGGTCTGGGTTTCAAGTATATAAGGATGTGTTTCTATTACTATATGTTCAGTACATATATACTAGGTAGAGTTTACTATACCTTTACTTTTTTTATTTCTGTTTGGTTTTGGGAGTCCTCTAATGAGTATTGTTATACTCACCCATGCACAATATTTTCCCACAGGTGTCACGTCTTGTGAAAATGAACAGCCTTTTGAAGGAGTCTAGGAAAACCAGGACCAGATCAAGCTTTTGCAATTATTTGTAGGCCAAGGTGTTTCTACGGCTATAAGAAGCAATCCTAGTACCTATTTCTTTCTTACAGGTTGTACTACCTTTTTTCAGAATCATTATTTTGGTGTTCTTGTATTATGTCCCAATTTACATAACACATGTTACATTTATTGTACTTTGATGTATGGGTTTAGTTGTATGTATGCATTTTGTTCCTTAGTGGTTCTTAATTTTCAGCATCTGTGGGCTTGGACTTGTATGTGTGTGTACAAGTAACTATGAAATGCCTCCCATGTTATTGATATGCATAATCGGTGCTAGTCATTAGCCCCAAGCCTATCAAAGGCAGGATTTGGGAGTCGCTATGTGGGCCCCACTAGGACGGGTAATGATATATAGGTATTAGAGTTGGTCTGTTATAGCTTAGGACCAATTGTATGTGAGATTAGTTTGGGGAAACACTATCAAGTGTTTCAAGTTTGTATTTTAGGCCTGGGACTCCAGTGTTGGTGCGTGGGACCGACATATCCATACACCAGGACTCTGATAACCAGTTTTTCGACTCGGTACATGGAAACAGTAGTTGAGGGAAATTAAATAATGGAAAATGCATTATAAAGGACAGGGTGGTGTTTTCAATGTCCTTTGGGTCAACTATCCCAATAATCCAGTTGACCATGGTACATCTTGTTTCCTTATAGGATTCCTTTGAGACGCAAACCCCCCTAGGATTTAGTAGCTCCATCAAAAGGAGGACCCCCTCAATGATGTGGCGTCGATACAGAGACTAGTTCCCCAGGTGTTACATCCATGTGGTTCACCTGTTATAATGCCACCAATGGATTATAATGTAGTACTTGCAATACTAGAACAAAACGAGAGATAACTACAAATGATCCATGAGTTTCAAAAAAAGAGACCCCTCAGTTTTAGAGGGAAACCTGATCCATAGGTAGTTGAGGACTGGCTTGAGGTGATGAACAAAGTCTTCCATCTTGTGAGGACACTAGCAGACTAGATAGTGGTCCTATGATTGATCCTTCTTCATATTTTAGTGGGACGATGATGGAGTTTGACCAAGCAGACTTGTGATGAGGATACTCATTCATGGATGGATTTTTTGCGACTCGTTAAGGAGGAGTTATCTCTAGTTACACTGAGAGTAGTGTATATCCAAGATCTTCTTCAGCTCCAGTAGGGTATTTTAACGGTGGATAACTATTCATCAAGGATCCCCAACTCTTCTAGGTACTCGATGGATATGGTCAGGGATCAGTACTTCAGATCTCTATCCTTCATGAAAGGTCTAAGACATGAAATATAAGTTGGTATCTTACCCTAATGAATTTTGACTTATGATGTGTTGCTCAAGTGGGCCTTGGTGATCAAGAGATTTTTGGAGGAGCAGAGACAGTATGTGGTCGTCAGCAGCAAGAAGATAGGTGAAGATACCTCAACAGCATGGATCTGACATCAGGAAAAGGTATGAGGACATGGGAAATGTCATAGGAGGACCTAGGACATGGTATCGATAGTCCAGGGCTCTAGGGTTGGATTTAGTCAGCCTAGCGAGATGTGAATATACTTGTGTGATGGTAGAGGAAATCATTCTAGTAACTGTACAACTGGTTCATCTTCTAATAGGGAGGTGGTAGATGGACCACTGAGGTAGAGGTAGAGAGTGGAGTAGGTAGACCCACTAGGCAGTGGATGTGGCAGAGGAGAATGGAGAGCTGCAGGTAGTGGCAGATTATTTGATCTACTTCCCCCACCTCCCCCATGAGGATTGCACCAAGATCAGGATGATAGGGGATAGGGGTGGGGATAGTTGTATGCAGGTGAAACGTATGACTTAGGAATGCCAGGAATAATATGAGGTATGATCTATATATTTTCAACCTTATATTCCATACACATAGAAACTGGTTCTATTCATTCTTTCCTCACCACATGTATTGTATGAAACCTTGAGATTCTGTTAGAGGTGTTGACTCAACCCTTAAACTTGTAGACACCTACAAGAGGATAATTTATGATCACACATCATTGCAGACAGTGTGATATTTCCCTTGGAAGAAGGATTTTTGCTTGGAATATCTTGGTGGCAGTGTCGATGCCTTACGACCTAATTCTTTATATGGATTAGTTATATTCAATCCATGACCATATTTAATTTTTTAGGCGAAGAGTGTTTTGTGGCTGTAGTGATGGGACATGGTTTTCCATTTTTGGTGAAATGAAAACCCAGGCATCACCGAATGGGGTCAGGCATAGGAGGGTATGTCTGATCAGTCATGAGTTTGATAGCCTTACCCTCGTAGTAGAAAATGTTGTAAACTTCCAATTTCCTACAGTTGTGGCGGAGTACGAGGGAGTCTTTCTAGAAGATGTTCCAGGATTACCTCCCCACCAAAACATCAACTTCTACATCGACTTACACACTATAACCCCACTGATCTCGTCACCAGAGTATAAAATGGATCTTGTAGATAATCATGATTTGATGGTATAGTTCAAGGATTTTTAGAGTAACGGCTTTGTAAGACCCAATGTTTTCACCTGGGTAGCCCCAGTTTTGTTTTCCAAGATGGTATATCGGAGTTTGAGGTTGAGTCTAGATTACCGATGCCTGAATCAGGTAATAGTTAAGAAAAAATATCCACTTCTGAGGATCGATGATCTCTATGATTATATGAGATTGGTGAAATGGTTCTCCAAGTAGGAACTTCAATCAGGATACCACTAGTTATGAGTACCGAATAAGGATATACCTAATATGGCTTTTAGAGTTTTCTATGGTCACTATGAGTACTTGGTGATGCCTTTCGACATGCCAAAGTCTCATGCAGTGTTCAAGGTACTTATGAATCAGATCTTCCAGACATACATATACTACTTTATAGTGGTCTTTATCGACAAAATACTTGTGTACATGGCATTAGAGGAAGAGAACAGAAGACATCAGCAGATGGTCCTGGATGTAATCCAAGAGCACCAGATTTATTGGAATCTCTCAATGTTCCAGTTTTGTATATTGGAGGTCCAATTTTTGGGACATATTATCTTGAAATATGGAGTATCAAGGGACCCATCCTTGGTTCAGATTGTCCTATCATGGGAGCCCCCTCAGAGTGTGATAGAGGTGCAGAGCTTCCTTAGGCTGGCATGATACTACTGGAGATTTATCCCAGATTTCTGATGGATATCAGTACTGATTATATCCTTGAATATGAAGAGGAAACCTTTTGTATGGATGGAGAAGTGCTAAAATTCTTTCTATCAGTTGATGTAGAGTATGAAAATCACACTGATCGTGATACGTCAAGAAGAGGGTGTTGAGTGGGTAGTTTGTTGTGACACATCATGGACCGATCCTGGCCGTGTCCTGATGCAATGATAAGTGGTGATTGCTTAAGGATCAAGCAATATATGTACTCATGAGAATAAATATGAAACCCCTGATCAGGAATTTTCATTGGTAGTCTTCTCATTGACGATGTAGTGACACTACCAGATGGGTAACTAGCTTATCGTTTACTCTGACCACAAAAGCCTTAAGTACATATTCTCACAGATGGTTCTGAATCTGAGGTAGAGTTGATGAATAAAATTCCTCCAGGATTATGAAATTTAGATCATATATACTCCTAGGAAGGAGAACACTGTGAAGGATTCTCTCATCAGGAGATCAATTTTTCAACTACTGAGCGAGGAATTAGTGGAGTTGGCCTCACTATAGTTATCCAACTTGGATAGATATGGCGTAGTTTGTCTCCAGTCGATTGTTTTCACCACTACACTCTTATGGTGAGTCAGGGAGGCACATATATGGGATATCAACTACGAGACTTTACATGTTATGTTATCCACTGGACATTCTCATGATGGACATTCACAAGGTGGGGAGCACATAGTCCTTTTTAGAGTGAGGAAAGAAGTACATGTGGCATTGCAAGAGGAGTTCATAAGAGAGTTTCATAAACCCCCCAAGGCGTATATCCTAGAGTGGAAATAATGTATGAGGATCTCCAATGTCAGTTCTGGTGGATAGGTATATGAAGGGAGTAGTAGGGTCCTTTCTCGGTGCCTTGTGTGCCAATTGGTGAAGGCTAAGTACCGGGTTCCAAAAGGGTTAGCTCACCCAATGGAAGTGTCAGAGTCAAAGTGGGATCAAATATTTATCGATTCCATTACGGGCTTACCACAAATTTCCAAGGGATGAGATTCAATTTGGGTGATCATTGACCGACTTACCAAGTCTCCCCACATCATAGCTATCAGAGAGTAGACTTTTATAGACAGCTTGTGACAGATCTAAATGCATGAGATATTTCATATTCTTGGAATCCCTTTTTATGATAGTCTAAAATCTAGATGTGTGTTTCATATCCTAGTTGTTTATGGTGTTGTAGGAGGCCTCTGAGACTCAACTATATCTCAGCACGATGGTCCATCCCCAGTCCTATGGTAATTTAGAGAGGACAATTTAGGTTCAGGAGGATATGATGTGGTATTGTATCATGGAATTTGGTTGCAATTGGGAGGACCACCAACCACTAATGAATTTTTCATAGAATATCATCTATAACTCGACCATTGCTATGGAACCATTTGAGGCCTTATATAGGAGAGCCTTCCAATCCCAACACTACTGGACTGACCCTAGAGAGTCATCACTCATAGGTCTAGTGTTGGTGCCAGGTACTATTGAGAATTTTTAGGTCAACCATGAGCGGATGAAGACTGAAAAGAGGTATTAGAAGACTTATGTTGACAGACTATGAAGACCTCTAGAGTACGAGGGGCCATGTCTTCATTCAAGTCTTATCTTGACAAGGTTATAAGAGATTTCTCCCTAGAAGCAAGTATTATACGAGGTTCATCAACCATGTTCAAATACTGTTCAAAGATGGCAAGGTGGCATACCACCTAACTCTACTGCCTCAGTTGCACTGGGTACGAGATATCTTCCATGTCTCATAGTTGAATGAGGTATGTGCACGATCTGTCGCACATCATCGAATAAGGCGATGTAGACATCATAGATGGAGAGACCATCATAGAGTAACCAATGGTGGTTGGGGATTGGAAGGAGAGGATCCTTTTTGGGAATGATATTCCCCTAGTATGTGTCTAGTGGAATTAGGGGAATAATTTAGATAGCACGTAGGAGAGGGAGTCTTAGATTCATTCCCAGTACCCTCATCTTTTTTAGTAACCCTCGTTTTTTTAGATTTTTAGGACAAAAATCATTAATGTTTGGATAATTTAATGTCTCAAATTTGATTTGTATTATTTTTAAATATTATGTGGACTTATTTCAAGATCAGGATTTTCGACAGATTTTGATTTTGAGGCCCAAAGTTCCCAGAATAAATGATTGAAATAAATTAAACTCTAAATAGCATGCGTGAGAGGGTTTTTCTGAAAAAAGTTGAATAACATTTAAATGGGTACCCAAATCCAAAATTTGAGGACATAATTGCATTTAGAGTGGTGACATTATCTTAGGTGAGGTCTAACATCGATGGGTGTTTTTTGGCATCAAAAGATAGTTTTTAGTCATTTTAAAGAAAATAAAATAAATTAATGAATTATATTATTTTAAATGTTTTTCATAACACGATGATGTGTTAAATTTTTTAAATGATAATGAGTCTTATGTTAGTCTCATAACCCTAGAAACTTATTTGAAAACCACTAGATATTAGGAGAGGATCCAAACAAAGAGGATTCTTGATGAACGCCAATGGAAGACAAACATGAGGATCATTGCGTAGCGAGATCAAATACTGGATGATGACCACTCTTCCTCTTTGTTGATGATTGAGTTAGGGGTTGTTATTTTGATTCTTATTTTTCCCATTCATGGACTAAATGATGAATGTGGATCAACCCACAAATAGGTTGACCTACAGATTATGTATTCTTGTGGGAGGCTCTGATAAGGTTTTTTTTGGAAAATTAATTCATTATATATTTCATTCGATGTTTTTATTTTCTCCACCTAATCCTACTAATAGTGTCAGATAAATGTCGTAAAAAACAATGTAGAATGTTCATTCATCGAATTGCTTTTGGATTTCTTCTCCCCATACTAACCCTGCGTTCTTCACATTCATTGTGGGGTTAAAAACAATGGATTGTTTTCCTTCAGTTCCACTACAAAATGATTCCAAATTAGAGATCCAACATTTTGATGACTCGGATGAGGTATGACGGTGATGGGTGAAGATGAATCGACATGGTTTTAAAGAAATTGTTATTCAAAAATTCTTTTCATGGAGGATCGAAACATGTTTTTGGTACCGATCAAACACCTAAAATCTTTCAAAACTCTGTTAGCATAGTAGGGAGACCCTGGATCTTTAGTTCAAGGTGCTTTGATAGCCAGATCGAAGACCGGAGGAGTAATAGGGGTGTAGAGACAACAAACGCCAATTTTGGAAATTTCTGTTCAACCTGTCATGTATTCTGAAGAACATGCCATATGGGATCGACATGGTGGCATCAGGGTTTCCACACTACACATGATGAAAGACACATTTTCTTCTGGGAGGACATGGCGTGTGGGCACCACACAGTGGTCGTTGGAGTTCCAGGAAATATTAATCATAGACACAACATCTGAAAATTATCACATAGCTTGTGGGTCCTTATGTGAACCTAGTTTGTCTCTTGGGAGATACACAAACACAGGGTGGAGCACGTAGCATATACACTACTACACAGCCCAACCTGGCTGGATATGCAGACCACCCCTTCTACCGGTACCTGGTCAGGACCCACGGGTTGATGTCGTGTACGGGCACATGGGCAGTATACATGGAGTGGACCAAAAATACATAGACCTGGAGTGTGATCATTCCAACATGACGGGTTTATACTTTTTTACACATGATGTTCTCTAGACTCATGCAACTGTACATGGTCTTTACCCAAAGACAAGGGAAACAGTGTGTGACCACTTCTACATGTCAAGTAATCCCTTCATCACTACTTGAGATTCTTTTACACCGTTCCTTGTAAAATTTCCCTATGGTTTAGTGTCCCTTTAATCATTCTCATAAATATTAGGAATCATTTACAACCATAGATGTTTGATCCCTTCAGTAGGACATTCTATGATATAGTCAAGTATCCCTCTATGTGGCTCTATGAGAAATCCTCTATCCAATATAGACCCTAGTTAGAGTCAAGTATCGATGTCAATAATCATCCAAGACATTGATACTCCACTTTGCAGGTGAATTTGGATGAGTCTTGGTGTCTACCAAGGCCCTGGTAGTGATCCTCATTTCTGTATCACTGTCTTTTCCCACTCAGGAGTGTGTTCTCCCAGAATGAGTGTATCTATTCTCTCTTAAGATCTATTAATGAATCTATCTCTTCTATTACTTTTCCCAATAAATATTACATATCAGATGGATGTCATTAGAGCTATCACACCTATAGAGTGTGTTCTCCTAGATGATTGTTGTGTGGAATCTTTAAAATCAATCACTAGCATGGGTATGCGATCATTGTGACATACCTCTAGACTATGGGTTTGGGTTTCTTGTATATCTGGATGTGTTTATCTTGCTATATGTTCAGTAGACATATAATTTTTAGATCTTACTCAACGTTTAATTGTATTGATATTTAGTTTTTGGGGACCCCTACTTATTATTGTTATATTCACCCCTACACAGGCTTTGCTTACACATGTCATGTCTTGTAAAGACGATCGTCCTTTTAATGGAATCTAGGGTAGACTAGGACTAGAATGAGCTTTCTGGGAACCTTACAGACCTAGGTGTTCCTATGGTAATGAGAAGAAGTCCCAATACCTCTTTCTTTATTATAGTTTGGACATTGTAGTTTACAAACCCTTTCTTTTGGTGGGCTAATATTCTAGCCCAGTTTACATTCCATAGTTTACAAATATTTTACTATATTGGTTGGGATTAGTTATATGCATGAATTTGGATACTTAGTCATTTTTTCATTTTATCATGTATGTGTTTGGAGATATGTGTGTGTGTGTGTAGATAATTAAGCAATTCCTCTCATGTTAGTGATATTCCTACTCGGTGCTAGTCACTAGCCCATGTACAATTAAAGGCGGGCATGGGGAGTTTTCGGCATGGTCCACACTAGGATAGGTCATGAAAAAAACACTAGTATTAGATTACATTCTTTGAAACACTGATTTTGTGTAGCATTAAATATAACACTTTTTCTATCATTGGTTACATGCAACACTATGTCTAAGCGTCATGCAAAATATTATTAAAATATATTAATTTAATATAATTTATATTACCTATCTATTGGAACGAGGGAATGAATAAGATTAAATATATTATGAATATATACGATTTAATCATGAATAAAAAATTAATTCTCTTGTGAAAAAAAATTAAAATTAAAATAATAATAATTTTATAAATGAAAAATTAGTTCTGAAAAATTAATACCATGCCAGAAAAAAAAATTCAAATGCAGATATTTTTTTAAAAAAATTGGTGATTATTTTATAGAATTATATATATTATATATTCAACTAAACTATTTAAAATTTATATTATGTGTCTTCTTGAGGAGAGATACGCATAAATTCCATTTTAAGATTGAAGCATTATTATTCAAAAAATATTTTTTTCCCGCATTTCTATGGAATTATTGTTTATTTATTTTAATAATTATAAGTAATTTATTTGGAAATATAACTTTCATTTGTGAAATCTAAATATCAAAAATATCATAGGGTGAAATCTAGAATATGTTTTTACAGACATTAATTATTTAATTCGTTGTGAAAAATAATTAACTGTAATTAAAAGATACCGTTACATTATAATTATTTATAATGTTAAATTAGATTTTAAATTACATTTAATGTATAAAAAGTAAAATTATACATATATTAATAATATTTAAATCACATTAAATGATATCAAATTGAAATTCGATATAGAATTCATGGAAACTTTTTGTCATTTTCTATTTTAAACCTGGCTTTCTCTTCACATTTGTATGAATATTTTTATGTTAAATTATTCCAATTCAATAAATTTTATTTTTATAATTGGATTCCATATTTAGAATGGGAATAAATTATCATATCTAGTAAATTATACTTTTCTATTTTTTAAATGAGTAGTCAAAACAGTAAAAAATAATTATCGTGGATAAGTTAAAAATGGGTGTATATGGTAGTTGAACGAAAATTATTCGGTTTAAAAAACAACCAAAATAAGACTAAATCCTTTTTCATGGCCATGTTTCCATTTTTTTTCTTAGTAATTTATATTCTAGGTTTATTTTGATGCTTTTTGAATATTAATGGCTATCAATTTTGATTCTTTTTGGAAATTTTAAATTTATTTCCATGTGGATTCCTTTCTCCCACTTATAAAGGGCCAGCAACACCCAAAACATATAACAAATATCAAACCATATAGTCTGGGAAATTCCTTCCAAAAAAAAATTTCATTACTTACATCATATCATCCTATAAGAATTTTATATGGACAAAATGTCAATTTCTAAAGGATTTTCGTGAAATCTAAAGGATGATACCTGAAAAATAGGTAACATATGTCTACGATTTTTTATTTATTTAATCAATTAATAAAAGTAGTGTTACCCATGGTAATATATTAAACTCATTATATTACATATACTAGTATTTTTTATTTTTATAAATATAGACTATAATCGTCTAAAATTCTATCAAATTGGTTATTAAATCATCCTACATGTGTATGATAGATAACTGCCTCACGAACCGATGCCATATTTTTTTCCATTACCACCTCTCACAGTTTTTTATAATGATGTATATAATGTTTATATATACTATTTATAAAAAATTATGACTCTAAAATCATTATATCATATATTCCTTCTTTTTACTTTTCATTCTATTGGGGACATAATGGGATCACTCTTAGGTATAGAGCAATACTGACACATGAAGTTATTTGAATCTCATTAACTAAATATTAACATGAAATATAATTTTGGTAAATTTAATGAATATTTGGGATTTATCAAAAAATTATAATATTTAGAAAATTATTATTATTATTAAAGGATAATATATCACTTTCCTTTTACCTTTTCACATACAAAAAGATGATAATATTTTTCTAGTAGATGTGGAGTACTACCTTATAAAGAGATGTCCTGAAATTTTAATGACCACACCACATGAAATGATATTTATAAGTATATTTATTGATATAATACAATATTTATGATTTTATTATCATTTTTAAGTATATGATATCACTTATTTCATCTCTATAATGATCGTTGAATAAGGGAAATGTTACTCATACGTACATATGACCCATCATCTCTATTATGGTAAATTTATTCATTTATAAAAATAATATTTCATTATTATTCATAAAATTATGATTTTTTTTATAATAAATTATAATTATTATTAATGAGGTTCAAACTAGTATAAAGTAATTCAACACGTCGACTAATGAATTTCATGTCTTTATATTATTTATGGTAGATTTATAAAAATTCACCTCTTGTTTTGTTAGGTAGGTTATATACTTATTGTTGGACATTCTATATAAATAATATCATTTTTTGTATGATATATATAGTTTTATTATATTTCATACTTTATTGGGGCTTATTATCAACAAGACTACTAAAATAGGATTGGATTTCCTCTTCATTTTTTACTTATTTTAGACACATTCCATATTAAACACCTATTTATTTTATGTGGTGTACATAATTATCTGGAATTTATATTGTGATTATTATCTTTAATGTCACGGGGATTGAAATTTTCATTTGATGACATCTCTTTCATGGGGTTTTTGATTCAATGTTTCCAAACTTGTAAATATTTTATGTTACAATGTTATCATTTATCGAGATTTTTTGAGATTATATTTTCATTAAAAATATCACATGATCCATCTATAATGAAACAAAATAATTTCCATCTCATATGATTATTTTTTTACAATAAATTTTTACATTTATTTTTCATCAATTTTTTACCCAAGTGTTCAAAATAATTAGTCTATGAAAAATTGTCATTATATCTCTTTCTGAGAAATCCATTTTTAATCCAAAACCATGTTTTCCTAAAAATGTTATAAAAAATGTTTCTTATATTAAAATAATGTATTATTAAAGGTATATTTTCTTAGGATTATTTTTGTAATAGATTTTTTAAAATTTATATTCATGTTTTATTCCAAAAATAATGCCCCTTTATATTTCACCCAAAATATGAATGAAATCATTGTTTCAACCCTCAGGACATTAAAGGTATTTTCATCCATTATTACCACTTAATTATTTAAATATGAAAATATAATTTTCAATGGTTAATTTAAATTAAATAATTTTTATATATTTTTATCTATAAAAATTATTTTGGAAGCTTTTATCATTTATTATCAATGATATTTTCAATAAAAGGTATATTAAAAATGTTTTATGATTTAAAATATAACTTTAAAATAATTTTCATATTCCATATAAAATGTTCCATGTTTTTTTCAAAATACTTCTCCATCTAATATTATATCATTTGGTATAACTGATGATTTTCTCAGTATATAGACCACATATACCATATATATGCTTTCTCTAAATGTATTATCATGAAAATATTTTTATGAAATCAATTTTTCATTAGTTGACTATACCATGATAAAATTATTGTGAAAAAAACATCCATATCCATCATTTAGGCTAAGATGAATTGATGAAATTATTATGACACCTTTCTTTTTTTGTATGTTATTATAGGATGAAATTTTTAGGAAAAACATTTCATTTAATGGGTTATGATATGATGAATTTTATATAACATTGTGACACAGATACATACGATTTTGATTATGTGAATAGTGGGGCCTATGTATCACTTAAATGAATTAGGTAATGATTAATGTTATATGATATCGTGTTTATAAGGTAAAATAAACAACTATTGAAAATGAGGGTACATAAGTGGTTTTACTAAAGATGAAAAGTATTGTACAGTAGTGGGTATCCTAAACATGAAGTTGGCACACATGTGGTTATCCTATGCCTAATAAGTTATGAATTTCTTGGTGTTTATCCTTCTCATATTATTTTAAATTATTATGTTGATGAAAAAAAAATTATATCTTATTGTGATGTAATTCTCTCTTGGATCATGTTTATTGAATGACTAATGATTCATGTCTTATTAAATACCAATATAAATGGCAGGAAAAATATTATGATCATTGATATTCAAGGTATATTATATAAATTATTTGGTCATGTTACCAAACCCTTCTGTTTATACTATGATTTTGAACCTCTATTGATTGTCATTACTGGGCATATGATCTCACCCATTATTATGATTCTTTACCCGAGGTCATGCTCTACTATTTTATGTTTGGTATGTCTATAATGTTTATGTAATGGGATGATCTTTGAGAGATAAATGTAATATTATTTATTAATTAGGATGATTGTATACCTAGTCTCTAAACGTACTAAACAAATGTGTTCCTTATGTATGAATTTCTGTAATTTATTGAAAATTAATCTAAAAAGATGAAATATATATTTAAAAATCATGGGTTTCTATAAATGGTATTAGAATAATGGTTTTGTTTTCTTTGTAAATTATGATGAAATAAAACTAGGGATACCCCTAAAGATAATTGTTTGGATATTTCTAGGGATTTATCTAAGGATGAGTAAATGTATATAGATTTTTATAATTATTTTTTTCTTGAATAGTGAATTTAATTTTCATGAAAATAACTCCTTGTTGTGATACTAGAAGTTGACTTGGATCTATCACAGAGTTACATGGAGGTAATTACTCAAAAAGAGAAAATTTATTTGGACCCAATTATCGCATTTACCGTGGCAATGGGCATTTCAGAACTCATGGTTTGACATACCATTCGGATGTACTTTTGAAATTCACAAACTATTTACTCATAATCATGAAAGATTTAATAGGTCTGTATAATGAATGAACTATAATAGACCTAAGGTGTCCTATATAAAAGAAGATGAATTATTTAAACATCTTAGAGGCGAATTTCCTTGATTATTTGGTTTACCATTATGTAAATAATTTCTCAAATTATGATATTTTATTTTAAACAATGCAGGGAACCTGATAAATCTGGTCAATCATTGAATGTGATGGACAATTTTATGATTAGAAAAAAATGGGGTTGATGACTAGAGTAAAGGATGTTTTGATTGTCCCTAATAAATTATCATGATATTTGATTTAAGAAATTCACCTTAAAAAATTAAAGACATACCAAAAAAGAGAAGGAAAGAGTTATTTGAGAGTTCAATTAGTGGGAAACATAGTTGAAATAAGATTCATTTTTCAATTTGTCTATAAAATGAAAAGAAATACCGATGTTTATATATTATGTGAATAAGAATATGTTTTTATTGTGGAATAGATGGACCCAAATCATGTAATTTTAATTTAAAAAAGAAAATGTTATGGGAACTCAATAAATTGGAATAATCCGCTATAAATTATAGAATTTACAGTTTAATGTTTCAAAAGATGAAAGTATGGGAATTGTGGGAAATGATATACTAATGGGAAATATAATTAATAGAATCAGTAAGGTTTCATGAGTTAACAATTTTTTGATGAAAATGAAGAGGCTACAAATGATGATCAAAATAAACGAGGAACCAAAGAAAATGCTGATAAATCTATATTAATGGTCTGAGCAGGAAGTAAGACGATTGATGTATTTATGTAGAAGACTCCAATAATCACTAAACATATAATTATTTTTCAGAATATGTTTATTTTTTTATGGATAATAAAGAATATTTTGAATGATGTTTATGGCCTATAAAAGTTAAATTGTGGAATTCTTATATTTAATGGAAACAAATCATTAAAGGAAATCGAACCATTAATTGATTTCCTAATATTGTGATAATTAATTTGAGGTAATGAGATTATTGAAATGGATAATTTAAATTAGTTATTACTAATTTCCTTTTAAGATGATAATTATTTCATTTAAAAGATATTTATGTTATCATTGATAAAGCATAAAACATGTTTATATTTATGTAATATATTTAATCATTATAATGTTTTAATTCAATGAATCATGATTTTTGTATATTCTTTTAATGATATTTTTTATAATAATTATTCCTGAAACTAAATGTCTTGGGTATTCATATATTTGGTATTTCTAAATAAACAATATTATTTATGATATGTGGGGGATTAATATTGAGACGATTTTGAGACATTATCTGGAGATATTTAAAAAATTACAATTTTGGAAAGGTTAAATAGTTAAAAATATATTGAATGGTTTAAGCTGAAATTTAGAGTAAATGATATAGATTAATATATTACATTACTATATTAATATTTGTCCATATTGTAAAAACTTTGATAAACATTTATTAATTATATAGAGAAGTAATGAAATATCATTCTATTATAGATCATGTGATATGTTATTTCATCAATAATAAAAACATTAATTTCATTAATTATAATAATATATGTTTTGGAAATTGATCAAATAATAACCAAAAGAAAAAATTATTCTTACGATACAAATGAAAGTTATGCCCTAGGTATATCAGTCTATGTGAAATGTTTTATCATACCATGATGTTTGACTATCTATAAGAGATTCCACAAAACATAACTCAGATTTAATTTATGTTCTCTGTATCACTAAAAGAGGTATAAATAACTGATATATCACATTTATTGAACTCAGATATCATACCATTAGAGATTTATATTCTGTATTAGTAACCATCTGTAGAGATTGTATATATAATAAAGACATTTAAATGAAACAATACAACATACCTAGTCAATTTTTTATGGAAATCCCACCAGATTTAAGAATATATGTAGTAATATGATGATGGAATATTGAATAATAATCCTCATTTTCTATTATTAAAATAATTTAATTTTTAGGAGAAATTCATTTTAATTTCTGTAGAATGTGACTCCCTGAGAATTTCTTATTTTTTTAAAATAAATTTAATATTTTATATTTTTGAATTATAGATAAAAAAGCGGTAATATTGCATTACATACATCACTATGTTGGATTTTTTACAAGATGCACTAATTTTATCTTTGGTTACATAGAACATTGAGTTTAAAAGAAATATAACATAATATTAAAATAATCAAAATTAACATAATAGTTATAAACTAGTAATTTAAATGGTGGGTGTGAATAGGATAAAAAATACTATGAAAAAATATTTTCTAAAATTTTTTATGAAATAAATTATTTATTGAAAAAAAAAATGAAATAAAAAATAATACCCATTCAAAGATAAAGTAAATTTTCTTTCAAAAAATAATTTTTATTAAAACAACCACATTTTAACTTTAATAAATTTTGAAACCATATTATGGGGAATTATTTAAATATAATATACATATTATATAATTTATAATCTTATTAACATTCATATTATGTGTTTTTTTATAATAAATAAGAATAATATAATATTATGCTTAAAAACTGTAGTTTCCAAAAGAAAAGAAGTTTTAACGGTTTTTTGTGCAATCATTTTAAATTTAATATTTGAATCATTGAGAAATTTTATTTGAAAAAATAACATTAATATTTTATGTCCTAATATAAAATAAATATTACCCTGAATTTTTTATAATTGTGTGAAATGACTAAACATTTGATGAATAGTTAAAAATATTTAATTTTAATCGAAAAGAACATTTTTATTTAAATTATTTATAAAAATAAATTTATATTTATATTATATTTTAAAAAAATTATTACAATTATATATATATATTAATAATATTTTTATAACATTAATAAATTTCATCTTGAAATTATATATATAGATATTGTAAACTTTTTATCATTTTATCTTTAAAAACCGGATTTCCGATTGTTCCTATGAGATTAATTTAAAATTAAATTTTTCCACTAATATGAATTAAATTTTGAAAAATATATCACATATATTTAATAATATATATATATATTATCTAATAATTGTATATTAAATTTTAACCAAATTTAATTGTGAAAACAATTAAAATTAATTATCATATTTATGTTAAAAATGCATTTATGGGTTGTTATACTAAAAATATAAATATTATAAATGAATAAAAATATGTATAAATATAGTTGTATGGACATATATACTTATTAAACGTACCATGATTGAATATATAGTCATTTTAATTCTTTATTTAATCTGATGAATTTTTCATTTGGGATTTTTCTGGGAAATTTACATGTAATTTCCATGTGGGTTCCTTTCCCCTACTAATAATATGACATAACAACCCATCACTAATACACACCTATCAAGAAACCTATTTCATACAATACCTACAAAAAAAATACCCAAATACTCATATCGTCCTCTATTACATATGTTTAATTTAGATTTATCCTTGGAAGTCTTTTGGTGCGTTCTTATAAAGGACACCTAATGAAGAGATAATCTTCATCAACATGTGTTTTTTGTTCAATTTATTTTTCAACAAATTTAAATTTTTATTATGAAATAATGATATAATAACCTTATTTTATTCAATATATATATATATATATTATGTTCTTAACATACAATCATGTTCAATTCCATCAAATGGGTTATGAAATCACCATTCGTGTGTACATCGTATGACCCCCTTTCAAACATATGTCATTTATTTCCCTATTACCACCTATCATGGATGGATATTATTGTGGATATATATTATTTATATGGTATTTATAATATAATTATATATATGAAGTAATATTATTATATATACCATTTTAATTTCTATTCTGTGGGGGATAAGATAATGTTGCTTGTGTGTATGGCGGACTATCGCCTCACGAAGTGATGTGATTCACTTTCACAAATGATTTAAATATAATTTATTATGGATAATATTAATGAATATATAAGATATAAATAAAATAATTGTGATATTAATGAAATATTTATCAATATGAAATGTCAATATATCATTTTATTCCTTACCTTTTTTGTCACCGATACATGAAAAAATCATTCGTGTATGTGTGGAGTGTCGCCTCATGAAGTGATGCAACTCTATTTTCATAACAAAATTACATGGGTGTTATGTATAAGTATATTAAAAAAATTGTAATATATTTATGATATTTGTTTCATAATATAAATATAGTATATTACTTACGAACTTTCATTAATGATTGTTAACAAAGGGAAACATTACACATCCATACATTGGGCTTACCATCTCCACGATTGTGACATAATTCATTTATCAAATCCATATTTAATGACTATTAATAAAATTATTATTGATGCATAAACATATTAATTATTTCATGATTAATATTTTGGATATTATGGGACCATGATCAAAGCAATAGGGACAAAAATAAAAGGTTAAACATAAAAGAAGATCAAATATTTTATTATCCAAAATATGATTTTAACAATGAATTATTAGAAAACATGTAATTCATTCTCATAATAAAATATTATATGGTATGATATTTTTATATATGATTATTCAATATATATATATAACAAATATTTATTTTATAGGAGGTTTGAATGAGTTTGATGGAATTTGAGACTTAGGGAAAGGATTTTCTAGTCTCTCTTTTATTTATGAGAGACATATACAATTTAAATACTCATTTAATTTTGTGTTTCTTATAATAAAAATATAACTTGTTATATAAAAAATCTCAATATTTTAATGATGCATAGTGTTTCATAATATTTTATTTTGTTTTTGGTATTACAAGATTATATATTATAAAAGTTGTACGAGATTTCTATCAAACATTGTACTTATATGTGACATATTTAATATTCACCTCTTCTTAATTTTATGTGGTGTATATGAATCTAGTGAATATATTTTATTATTATTATCCCTAAAATAATGTGGATTTAAATATATATTTGATAATCTATCATTTAACTGGCTTATGTTTCAATGTTAACAAAGTGGTAATAATTTTCGGTTATAATGTCATTGTTTAACAGGATGGTTTGTGATTATTATTCTAATGAAAAATGTTTTAATCAATCTTTTATAGAAGACCTAAATTTCTTCACCTAAAATAGTTTTTATATATTACATATTTTCCATCATTTCCTCTCTTTATATACTCAAGAGTTCAAAATAATATTTTTATAAAAAATACACTTTATTTCTATTTGGTTGAAAACAAATTATATTCCAAAACCATGATTTCTAAAAGTGTTTCCATTTTTAAAAAATTCATGAAATGTTTTTAATGTAATTTTTATTATTTTCTACAATTTATGATTTATTTTTATAGGAATCATAATGTCATTATCAAATTAATTTCCATTTATATTTTACCAAAAATGTGAATGGGGTATTTGTTTTTACCCAGAAGTAATGAAAAAAATGTTCCACCGTCATGACCACTAATGATTTAAAATATTAATTTAAAAGTATGAAATATTATTTTCAAATACATGTTTTCCTAAATTGTCTTAAATTTTATTAAGAATTTTAAAATGTGATAAATGATACTTTTGTGAAGAAAATTTTTAATTTATATTAATGATTATTTTATATATTTTCTAGATTATTTTCAACGAAAAGGATTTTGGTATTTTTCTATCATTTAACATATGATTGTTATGATGGTTTATTATCCTTAGAAATGTTCTATGTGATTTTTCAAAACACTTTACCATATATGATGGAATCCTTTGATATGAATTATGAATTGATGGGGATATGAAACATTAAAAAAATTTATATTATTTCTCTAAATGTTTTATTATGAAATAAATTTAATGAAACATATTTCCCTCCATAGGCTACATGATGATTACATTATTATAAAAATTAATTATGTTTTTCAATTAGTTATGTAATTATGAAATGATGAATTGATGAAATGATTATGAAACCTATCTTTTTTAACGTGTTTTGATATGATGAAATTTTTATGGAACACATTTTATTTGATAGGTTATGATATGATTATGTTTTTATGATATTACCAGACACAAATATCTGAATTTCATTATATGGTGGAAAGGACCAATATCTACCTCTAATAAATTGGGTAATGATTAATGTTATATGAGATCATTTGGTACGTGTTAGAATATCCTAATCATGAAAAAGAGGGTACATGTGTGGTTATCCCATATCAGAAAAGGTGGGTACACACGTGGTTAGACCAATACAGAAAAATAGGGTACATGGGTTGTCATCCCAAGCTCGAAACATGTGCATGGGTAGTTAGCCCAAGACTAACATGAAATAAATATCATGATGTGTATTCATGTAATAATTGTTTTTGTGCTTATGTGTACTATATAATTCTATGATTTATTCATGATATTCTAAATCATGGGTCATATTCTTTAATTAACATTTCATTTATGTCTAATTTACTACCAATCGTTGTTCCATGATTCAACATTATGATATTTGACATTTAGGGTTTTATTTGCAAATGCTATACTCATGTTATCATACCTTTATTTTCATGTAAGGATTAAATATCTCTCTTATTTACACATAATAAGAATATGATCTCAACAATTCTTATGTTTCCTTTCCCCTAAACATAAAAAATGGTTTTCAATAGCAAAATTTTATTATGTGTATATAGTGTGATGATATTTTTTGGATACATTGATAATATTTTATTAATTATGAATATTGTTCAATTATACTCCAAATAATATATATTATTATTATCCCTAGGCATGTGTTTCTATAATATATTAATTTTTCATCTAACATTTTATAATATCAATGTATGAAAACACAATGTCACCATTAACGTGAATATCATGATATTCAAGACATCAATGGGTTTCATATTATGTATGGTTCATATCATGTTTTTTTACCTACAATACAAGACTCATTTTATTTTCATTAATCACATGGTATTCTCTATCGAAGCCTAGAAGCTCCCCTAAGTGATTTTGGGGACCTCTGATCCTATAAGATTTTTTGGTCTCAGTGATCAATATTTTTGGTGGATGTGCTATGTCTCTGTGGTAATATTTCTATTTATTTATTGACATTTGTCATAGTAGTGATATTTTGTTATGTTTTACGATATGGGGTTCTTTGTGTAATATTCATATTGTTCTTTTCAAGATATGATTAAAGATTTTAATATTTTTTTAGTCCTTTATTAATTATGGTAAAGTGGGTGTGTTTTTTCTATAGTATGTGTTACCTTACAAGTATTCTGACCATAACTATAAGGGAATAATATTTTAATGTGTGTGAAATGTATCACAAATCCATTTATTTTTGTTCTGCAATCCATCCATTGGTTTTATATCTAAATGTAGGTGTATGCAACCTAAGTGATAGCTAGGACGTTCCATATATATACCATATTAGAGGAACCTTGATTTTAATTATCTTATAAATTGAATTATAAATACATTGGTATAATTTATTTATTGATTTTTATTTGTTGGAGTGATATTTTATATAAAAATGTTTTTAATATTATTTTGGTCAATGGGAATAATTTTTTAAAACCATTGTGAAATTTTATTTTGAAATGAATTTTTTATAGTGAATTGATGAAATGGTTTGGAAAATGTAGGACTTTTTATGCCTTAGGTAATTAACGGGATGGTTTGGTATTAAGACTCATTATTTAATAACATTGGTTGATCACTCATGGGATGTTCCTCTTTTACCTAGGCCATGTTTTGTAGGGAATTTATTGAAATTATTTGTAGTGTCACTATCGGGAGTGTTCCTCTAATATACAAATTTTAGGCATATGTTTATAGGATTGATGTGAAAAACATTCTATGTATGAGTATGAGGGTAATAGATTACCTAACTTTCCCTGATCATTAAGATGGTGTTACCAATAATTTTGAGTTATATAAATTGACTTGGATAACCATATGTTATATATGTAATATTATTTGATTCCTTTTTACAAATATTATTTGAAATTGTGGACAAAAGGGATTGTTTGATCATAATTTTGATATAGAAACTATTTTATCTTATTATCATAAAATGTTTTCATTTTTATTTGATAATGTTCATATTGTTGTATAGGGACTTATTATGTAACACCTGGATTCTATCCTACTATGCATGTTACAATACTATGTATTCACCCATTCAGTGGTCATTATAAATTTTTATTTCATTAAATGTAAGTAATGGCAAGTCACCGTAGTTAAATGAGGAGTTCTATACAACAACATTGTGTAGTTGGTGGCGGGATAAGATAATGTTGTCCCTTTATCAAATGGATTAGCTATATATCATCTTTGGTTTTATAATATATTATATTTAACATTACAAAGAGTTTTTAGATACATTTTGGGTTGTATTAAATATTTTGTTTCTTTTTCTTTATGTCATTTTTTTTATTTTTTTCACTTCTTCTATTTCTTCCTATTATTAATATCTATATTACATTTTATCTTAATATTGAATGGATAAATTATTCCATATAGTTCATATTTATTTAATTTTCCTAGTAATCAGGACATAGGTATCTAGAGTTCACTTCAAGTGTGTGATGGGCGAGGTCATGTGCTAGTTTTGGTGGGTACCCGGGTTGGTTCATTGATGTTTTAAAATAAATGAGTTTTTATGCATATTGATTGTAAACTTTTAGATTTTTTATTTTTTATTTAGGACATGATATTATGGTTATTAAGAGATTGTAGAAATTCATTTTTTATGAGAATCAAGTCACAATGGAATATTCAGATTTCTGCCTTTTATTTTGAGTTGTTGTCTTTATTCAATGATTATTTCTTTTGGGTTTTTAGAATGAACATAGATTTTCCCAATGTCTAATCACATTTTTTCACTATGTAGTTATGTGCCTCTAATAAATATTGTAATGTTTACCTATGATTGTTTAGTGAATGATTCGTAGGGTAATAATCCTTTGAATCAGAATATTATTGGGTGGATCATGTGTGCAGTTCACACTATGGACAAAAATGTGCTCCCATGTTAAGAACAAAGTTATTGATGTACATACAAGAGTTGTAAGAGAAATGGAATGATCAAAAGAGTTCTTTCATGGGAAACTATAACCCATTAGATGATTGAATGAATATCAATATGTGGAGGATTACCTAGATAGGATTGATCTACCTTCAACATCATGGATACACATGGGAATATCATGCGGGAGTGCACGATGTTAAGACTTTGAAGTCCCAAAAAGAAATAGTGGGATTCCATGCCATAGAAGGTTAGATATTTGGAATTTTAAGGGATGGTTTTCAAGTCTTTCTTCTTCCAATATTTAGATCTATATTTTATAATTATGGAAAATAAATTATAGTTCTTCTACTTGTAGTAGTGAAATAATTCTGTGTTGATGTAAAACAATAAATTTGTAGAACTGATTCATTTTCTCTGTAAAAATTAAATAGTGATCATATGATGGTTCAGAAGTACTTATATATTTTTGGACTAGATAACATATCATATGTATTTATGGTAGAAAGTGTTGTGATGGTAGGGATGTATATGGTATGGAATGTTTAAGATTCGTTCCATAATTTTACACAAAGTTGAAAATTTAGTGTTCAGTAGGGAAGGAACATGAAGTGAAATGTGAATCAAAATGTTGGAGGAGGTAGATATCAGAAAAAAATCCTTTGTGCTTTCAATTATATACTGGTGTTACCTTGAATTTATATCAAAATAGTATTAATAGGTAGACCTGGTGTTCCAATATTTCTCCTGGAATGATTTATAATGGTTATGGCTGCTACAACCATATATAATGATTCATCGTGGATATGTATATTATTCATTAGGGTTAGGGATTGTGGATATAGAAGGATTATGTGGTTTAGTCAGATTCTTAAATGACTATCTGGTTATAGACATATTCCACATTAATTAATCCCCATCATGTAGTTTCTGTGTTTTTGATAGAGGTTGGCTTGATCCCAAAATAGTGCGAGGATCCATCATTATTTTATCATTGTTAGTGGTATCATTATATCAAACTATTTAATCCAAATAATTTATTTCATAAAATTTTATTGATATGATTAGATATAAAAAAGGAGATCATGTCTTTTATTATAGACTTAGATCAACCTCATGGGTGGAGGAAAGTGAAACGTATTTGAAGCCATTCTTGTTAACTATAAATAGATGATGTGGGGTTTGTCTGATATTTTTTAATTATTGATGTTGATTTGTCCAATGTATTCATCATGGTTGATTGCATTATTTATAAACTTGTATAAAATTAATATTATCATCTTACATCTTTGTTAATCGCTATCAAGGGGGTCTCTCGAGTGTTTCAGGTGGATTTGGATGCATGTTCTTATCATGAGGGACCTTCCCACACAGAGATTAGGAGACTGTTTTTTATTATTTTAGTTGTTACATTTTATGTTTCTTGTGTTTTTGATATTCATGCTATTTTCCAAGACTTTTTAAATGTATTTCAAGACAAATTCCATAATCTCCCACCACAATGGGGGTAATGTTCAATATTGATCCTTTTCCAAGTATGCATCCAACATAAATATCATCATATAATATGACACAAATATAGATGAATGATCTCAATATTAAATTGGATGATCTATTAGAAAAAAAATTTATACCATTTTATGTTCACCTGGTTTGTGCCTTTTTATTGTCCATGATGGAAGATGGTTCATTCCGATTTTTCATGGACTATCCGAAGTTGAATCATGTGATGGTTTTTAATAAGTATCATTTTCCCTATATGGAATTGGTTTTAGAAGTTGATGGTGGTATGATTGTTTTCAAGTATCTTTCCTCAGTAATTTTATGATCATATCAATTTTTGAGAGTATAGTATGTTGAAGAAGGCTATCAAGAGATGTTATAGAAATTGTGAATATATTGTGACACCTTTTATTTAAAAAATTGATCCTAATATTTTTTATGTCATTATTGAACGAAATATTCCATGAGAATATCCATAGAGACTCAGCCATATAATACATAGATAATAAATAATATTTGATGAAAATTCAATAAATTACACAAAAAAATCAAGAGGAATGTACCAATTTAGTGTCCCTTGAAACATGGAATAAAAAAAGCAGTACATAAATAAACAACATCATAAACCATAATGATCTTCATACATTCACACTTCTTATAATTGTCAGACTTAATCCATTTATTCATTTCCATGGGAAAATAAATATAAGAAAGTGTGATCTCAAATGCTCATTGAGGGTAAAAAAAGGGATATATAAGCATAACATGGACAATAGTATGGGAACTTGAGAAAGAAATTTGAAAAAAAACCCTGCATATCAAATATCATAATCTTAGGTCATGGAATAAACATTAATTGTTCATAATAAATGAGTAATCTTAGAATAATAGAACAAAATCCATGATAGAAGAACATTGTAAAGTGAAAACCATTTTTGGTACGTATATAACTATGAAAAATAATTTTCATATTACTCAAGGATATTTTCCAAGTATGTCATAGTTGTATCGGTTCCAGTGAGAAATCATTACATTAGTCAAAATTAACTTCTAATAATATCATTACAGACAAATTATCATACTGGTTCGGTATTACTACCCATTTCTATCCTATCACTCTCATGAGATATAAATATTTACCCATTCTTTGGATAAATATATAGGTCCCAACTATATCATAATTAAAATCATTCATATGTGTGTCACAATTTCATAAAACATCCCTCATATCATAACCCATGTAATGAAATGTGTTTCATTTACATTTCATCAAATCATTATCTATAAAAAAAATTATGTTTTATAATCCTTTAATCATTTCTTCCAAACATAACACATCAAAAAATAAGTTGGTTTCGTACAAATTTTATCATGGTAAAACTCATGGAAGAGAAATAGATTTCATTAACATCATGCCATCATAAAAATAAACCATTTTGAGATATAATATGAAATTAATCCTAGGATTTTATCCCCAAGGAGCCATATATAACAACAACATATATCATCTTAGATGAAAAAATGTAATTAACTATCATTTTAAAAAATAATAAAATATCCTTTACACATTGGAAAAAAAATAAAAATAAAAACCATGTTAAATTATTTTCATTGAAAATAAACATGAAAAAAATATAATTTATGCTTTAATTAAAATAATTTTCATGGAAATATGGTGTTTTGTTCATTCCATACCCATTAAAACAAATACTTCTTCCATATTCTATGTAATAGACAAAAATAAATTGTTTATAAAATTACATTAAGATTCATATCAAAAAATATGGTCTAGATAATAATTGGGAAAATTTTCAGTTAAAAATAATATGTGTATAGAAATTTTTTTGAAAAAATAAGTATATATCATGGTTTTTAATTAAAAATTGTTTCAGAATGAAGAGAGGAGTAAATCTGAATTTTCTTAAAAAAAATTATCTTAATTATGTTAAGTAATATATAGTGAGAAATGGTAATATTATTTTAAAATATCATGAATAAACATATTAAATTACATGTAAAATGGTTTTTATACAAAACTCATGAAATAATGCAGATGCATTACATGACGTACCTCCAAAAGAATGAACATTTAGATAAAAAACCACTTCCGTTAAGTTATAAATTTTGTCGCTCATGTTCAATCATCATATATATTATATATATTAGTTTATAATTAATCTATTATAGAAAAATATTTATATATGTTGATCCATATTTGATTTTCCCATGACCATTTATTATTGTTTTCTTACCAATTCCATGTTAATGTTATGTTTCATATAATTATTTCTTTGTTTTTCATATATGTTTTGATTTTATATTTTCCATCCTCATCATTTGATTATAGTTTTATCATATAAATTATTTTAATAATGATTAAATATCATATATATTTAGTACATATGTATTTATATTAATCCATAAAAATTATTTATAGAAAAATAAATACCCAATTCATAGAGATGATATGCTATATATAGGGATGAATTTTATTTCCATATTCTTATCATCGTGAAAGAAACAATGGTATATGACATATTATAAATAAACAATAATTATTATTTCATTTATATCACTTATTTTCATCAAAAAAAACTTCATTACATTCCCAGTAATGTGTGAACGAATTGTATTGCTTCATGAGGTGTTAGTCTTCCAAACACATGACTAAAATCACTATTTTCCCACAATATGAAGAGTATGAATTTATGTGAGATATAATAATTCCAGAGGTATAATAATATCATAAATATAATATATAATTAATAAATCCATCAGTATTACTATCCATGAGTGGTGTTAATGGAAAAAATGAATGAAATTGGTTCGTGAGGAGGTAGTCTGACATACAAATGAATAATAATTTTTAAACCATTTTATTGAAATAATGATTTTTGTAGGTCATCATATTAACATTAAAACATTTAATTTTATTTATTTTATTTTTTTGATTATATAATCATATTTTTATAATAATTTATACTGGTCGTGGAACAATTTATAAAAATTCACTCATTAATAAATGTTACCTCTTCTTTGGGAATCCACCATAGGATTTCAACAAAATCCCTCCAAATATGGATATGTATCTAAAATAATATTTCTCAGAATAGAGGAGGTAATATTTGGTGTTATTTTAGTCTGTATTGGATAAACCAAAAGGTTTTTAAATTTTTAAGAAGGGAGTAAAAGGGGTGGACTTTTATATGTGAGGTTAGTGGAACACCTATAATTTTGTATGGAATGAAATACACCCTTGGTTTTTTTTAATTTCATAATTCTCCATTAGTAGAACATTTTCCATCATAGAAGTTATAATTTAAATATATGGCCATAAAATGGATATTGGAAGTGATTTTGGTTATTTATATATGTTATCTTTTTAGTTTATCCCCCACCTGATAAACCCATTTTTCCCTAACCATGGTAATAATTTGTAATATTTTTACAAATAAATATATTAAATAAGTATTTTTCCCTTATTAGAAAATAAATTTTTTGATTATTAGAACTATTGAACCAATTTTTTAAAATTGTATTAATATAATTGTATTATTTTAATTAAAAATTAAGAAACATTTAATCCTATATGAAAAATGGGGGGTCCAAACCCATTGGGTGCAGGTTACTATAGCAGTACTGAAGTGTACAATAGCAGTGGAGGCACTGTAGCAATGGCGGGGACTGTAGCGGCGGCAAGGTACTACAGGAGCGGTGGGTACTGTGATGCACTATAGCAGTGTGGTTAATGTAGCAGTACTATTCACATAATGAGTATTGGGTTATAAAAATAGGCATACAGGCCATGTAATGGGCTAAATGTCCACCGGGACTTCGGGCTATGTAATGGGTCTCCATCTACCTCGATAAAGAGGTCTTTGCTTTTCATTAATAATAAATGAGGCTTCGGACCCATCCTTTAGAAAACTAACCAAATTGAACTAATATTTTTATAATTGAACTAATATTACATAAAAAATTTTAAAATATAATTTATATTTAAAAAAATATTTTACCAAATTAAGATTTTTATTAAAATTTAGTATTTTTATCTACTCATAAATATATGAATCTTTTCAAAAAAATAAAAAAAATTAACCCAAATATATTATTTCTAGGCTAATTTAAAATTTTAATTTAATTTTCCGAAATGAGTTTTCTAAAAGTGTTAAAATAATAATTTATCAATATTCACAAAAAATAAGTTAAAATTATTTTTTTGAGAATATTGTATTATAAAAACATATAAATACAATAAAAAAAATTTGAAATTTTGATTTTATATGTTTTCTTCATATAAGACCATAATAAATACTATTTAAAAAGTATACATTACTATTAATATCATTTTATTTAATAACTAGGTTGTAATTGTAACGCCCTGGCCCGACCGACCATCAAACCAGTGGCCGGAATGGTAGGTCACATGGCCTCAAGCGCGTCTCCATGTACGCCAAAGGATGCCGACTAGCAGTGAGGGTATTAGGAGGTGATAATGGGGAGACTATACCCTCATATTAGAATAACATAGCATTATTATAAAAGTAAATAATATTCAATAGCAGAAGCAGTCAACAATTAAAAGCTGAAAGAAAAAGGCAGGTAATAACCATTCCATAAAAGGTGGAAAATTCCAGTTTACAATGCGTGCATGTACAGATGATGATACATGTATGAATGAAGGAATAAATACATCATGATTTACAAAAAATACAAAAAGAAGGGACAAAAAATCACAATAGCGATCCACTGAGCATCCCAAGCTCCCTCTTGGTCTATTTCTCTTAACTCCTCATGTACAAACAGCACATCACACAACATAGGTCCTACAAGGAAGAAGGTCTACTCGGGTACACCAGTGCAATGGTGGCCTGAGTAGTGTGTGAGATATAAATCTCTGTAGGCCAACACCAGCAGTGCCAAACCAAATCCAGATAGTGTTGAATAATTAAACAGTGATCAGGTATGGAGAAATGAGTAAACAGAATTACATAAGTTATCATCACCTTTCCAGGTTCCCAAGGGACACCTGACAGTTATACCTGCTTCGGTTCATTTCGGGTAATGTAACCTGATTATTTCTCCACACACACACATATATATAAAAGCATTTAGATCATTGATGGAATGGTTTAAGAATTTCTCCAACCCATTAATCATGAATATTGTGCATGAGGTAAGAATGCCTCTCGTCCCTATGAGTCAACTGGGAAGGGGTGAGAATGCCTCCCTTTAATAAATTGAGATTAGCGGGCACGAGGTATGAATTCCTCTAATCCCTATAAGTCAACCAGAAAGGGGTAATAATGACTCCCTTCTATTACATTAATTCAAATGGTATGGGGTATAACTGCTTCCCATCTGTCGCATTCATAATACAAGCATGGGGTATAACGACCTCCCATCCAGACATGTAGTCATCAAGAGAAGTCAACTGGAAAGGGGTAAGAATGCCTCCCTTCCAGAAATGTAATGTCACACTGGCATGGGGTATAACTGCCTCCCATCCAAAAATCATACACATTCATTATCCGCATTATTATATAATGCGTAAGGCAGTACCTCTTATGTATTTCAAGAAAACATTGAAGAATCACAATCAACCATATATCTCATTTCTATATAAGTGCCCACAAACACGTTCATCACAAGTATACATAAGGAAAATCCTCTCAAGTATTTATAATATCATCAACATCATAATCATCACATTTATACTTAAGGTAACTCTTCTTTTGTATCTATATCAAGTAATTAACATTTTCATTTTACTAAAATAAGCCGTGCTCATTATGTTAACCCAAGGCGTGGTCGTACCACCCTAATCCGTTCATTTATAGTTATCCATTTCATCTTGGAGGATATGTTTACCATTATTTAACCCTTTGACACCTTCTAGAGGAAACATTTCACATAGTCATAAGTCATCCCTCTAAGGTTACCATCTTACTAAATTTTCCTAACATGGAAAATTGATCCAAACACATGTACCATAGTCATATCATTCTATTTGTATCAATAAAACAAGTTAACATACAAAGAATTAAATAGGCACCACAAAAATCCTCTAGAAAAGCATAAAAAATCTATCACCACTTTTTATCTTGAAGACAACGCACCTCTAATCAAGGGTTTTTTTTATTAAATCGTTATTATATTGACCAAGAAACCTCTTTTATCTCATTCATTCAATTCACACGATGTGCACAGAATCATTCAATTGGAACTAAACATGCATAATTAAAATGCTAAGGCAGTGGAATATTAAACTCACTATTACATTACATAAATTAAAATACTATGTAGAGGGACCCTACCTCAAGGTGGATCAATCCGTCCACTCCGGCTCTTGGGACTTTCTAACTAAGAGTCGCAGGCGAGTCGCCTAGTCTTTGGCGACTCGAAACCATGCCAAAACCTCGAACACACTATAAACAACTTTCTAGGAACTCATAAACATACAAAGCCCCAAATTCGACAAGTGAAAAACAAAGAAAGAGGTGATAACCTTTCCCAGAAAACAAACCGATGATCTGAACCAACCGAACCGCTTCACCTTCGGCGGCGGTTGCCGGAACGCACACCAGGGAGTCCCAACGGACATTCTCCATAATCTCGACCAAAAATAAAATTAAATCTGGATCACCCCAAACCCTAGGGTGTTCGGAGGATTCTCACCGGGCACCTGATAGTCCGAAATCTGGCGGGAAAACAAGAGAGGTTAAGGGAGAGAACCTTACCTCAGATATTCGAAGAAGATACGAGAGGAAATCGGTGGTAGAAAATGAAATAGGAGGAGGCCATAGGGAGGAGCTCGTCGTGCGGAGGGGGTAGCCATCTCGAGTGCTGGGTCGCGCGGCTCAGACGAGTGAGGGTGAGGGAGTGTTTTACTTTTATGTTTTTATTTTATTTTATTTTAAATTTAATAAAAAATGTAAACTCACCCAAGCGCATGGTTTGGGCCGCATGGTTTTCCAAACCGGGTGAAAACCATGCAGATTCTTCTTTCTCCAAGACATTCATTGCATGGGCTAAGTTCACGGTTTGGGAAACATAGCGTAGCCTGTGCACAAGCCACTGCCTTCATTAATATGGCCACATGGTTTGGGACGCATGGTTATCCAAACCATGTGCCAACCGTGCGCCCTCTGTAGCACTTTAATAACAGGGCTCTGGTGCTTCCTAAACCTCTTGGGCCACCCGAGAAACTTAACGGGCCTTCCCACACACCCAAAACATTAAAAAGAAGGGTTCCAACCTTTGGAACCTTGTTCCGACTCCCGATCAGCAAAATGATCGATTTAGTAAAAGTAAAAAAGTTCAAATTCCTTCAAATTTTAGTCTAGTTTAAAATGCGATTCATTAAAACCTTCCCACCATTGAACTTCTCATCCCCGAGAAGCTTTTGGGAACAACATACCCATCACCCAAATTACAAGGGTTGTGAATCTTCGTTAAAATGATCATGTTGCATTCACAAACGTCCAACACACCATTAAGCATCCATTAAACCCTATGACACTTATGCCACCAAAACTCGACCTGACCCTTGTTTCCCAAACAAAACACCAAGATGTCTTTTCCCATGCCCATCTACCCAGAGACAAGAACCCATCGTTGTCTTGCCAAGCATCCTCTCACAGGTACATCCAACTTTGGATTTTTAACGTTAATCATCCAACTCCAGACTATGGTTTGGACCACTATTGGAATTAACTTTCAATGCATGCCTCAAGCATTCCCACGACGCTCATAGCGTGATTTGAAATAGATCAAACGGTCGATTCCCCACTGAACTCAAGGCCCATGTTAAGCCGGTTTTTCATATCAGGCACCGGCTGACATAAACCGCACTAGCCTCTACCTGACAACGTGCTGAAGAATGGCATGTCACCGACCGTAGACATTATACAAGGACCCCGAGTCAAGCCATCCCCGACTGACTATTTACAAGAACGCTCAGCCTAACGGCCGACATATTTCAAATAGAACAACAGTGCCTTTCTCTGAGGCACCTTATATTTAGCACAAACCTTTTCACCGAATCCTACACCCGACTTTCAATGATGTTTCCAAGATCAAACCACACACACAAATCGACACATCCAGTGTGCAACGCCGAATGAGAACCATCCAATAAAGCCCAAAAACTTCAAAGTAATAGTGCGGATAAGACCGACGCACTCTTAGTGCATCTTGGATGATGACAAGATCGGGGAAATGTTTGTCACTAAACAGAATACACTGAGAGGTTTGAACAGATTCCTGTTAATCACACCAGACTACTGGAAGGAAGAATAGTCAAACCTCAACTGGTCAACTTCAAGGAAGGAACTCGGATTCACCTGCCTACGCATCCACACGATTTAAAACTCGCATGACTCAAGGAATTCAAACATGAAAAAAATTTCTAGAAGGAATTATAGGTATTGTCTCTTCTACATGGAAGGACACATTTACCAGATTTGACGCAACACACACCCAGCCGTAGGAGTGTCCTAGTCGTCGAAGGTAAAGAAGATAAACTAGCCGAGCACAAACAGGCTAGTACACAAACATAGAAAACAATCGTTTGACACTCCTCTGCCACAATAACATCACCAAACAACCGAATAAGATCCAAAACAAGGAAACCAGTGTGTAAAAACCCATGATTCATTCGAATTTCATCCCAAACATTGAGTCGAAACAATTATTTAATGTCGGGCCACTCTACTGAGGAGATGACCCAAATCCACAACGAAAGTCAAAACCCAACGACCACCCATCTAAACAAGGGTGTCATTAGAAAAAAAAGATTCCATTAATGGACAATGACACCTCACGTCAGAAAACACACAGCACAAGAAAGGCATTAAAACACTTAGGTTGATACCAACCATAGGCTATCCCCTTATGAAGATCAAACATTGACCATAATGCCAGGTCACTCAAAACAAAGTCGATGGGCACAAAATCTAAACATCATGCCACCACTAATGAAAAAACTCCCACGGGAAACACCTATAGTCCCATTCCAAGGCAACTCAAAGAGAAACTCAAAACTACACCTTACACTGGGGTCTCAATGCACCACCATGGTTCCCATTTCCAATCCATTTGTATGAAATCACATTAATCTTTAACCATTTAAAAGATTCATCAACACATCAAGCAAACAGGAAAGTTTCACAAAAATTCCTTTTCAAAAACATCAAACATTCACAAACATCCTGTATTTATCAATAAATTGCACAAAAAACCATTTAAACAAAAGGGTGATCTATGAGGGTCCCATTTTTAACCATCTTATGTTCTTCAAAAAAATCCCCAAACAATTAGTCAATTTGAAATATTTTAAAAACCAATAATCGGTCATCTCATTCAACACTTTTCAACTGACCTACTCAGGTCCAGTTTCACTTAAACATTCACCAATTCATTTCAAATTAAAACCAAACAATTATTATATTTAAAACTATTTCAAGACACATCATGGTCATTTCATTTAACATGGGTTTCCATTTCCCAATTAATGAAGCACCCATACACATCATGGATTTAAAATTGAATCCCCCTTTTTATCAACCCGATTCCAACCTAGAATTTCACATGCTCATATACAACAGACCAAGTATATGGTGGCAATCTAGTAACCTATAAAGCACCCATACACTTCATAAATTTGTCATTTAGATCCCCTTTTAAATCAAAACCAATTTACTTTATCATTTTAAACATAGCATCCTTTTATAGCGGTTCGAATACATGGGTTACCTTTTCCCAATTATAAGGCACCCATACACCTTACAACTGAAAACTAGCTCCCATCGTAATCACATCCAACAGATATTACTCATGCCAAAAATTTCCTATATAAAACCAAGATTGTCACTACAAGCAGCTAACACTGAGGCATGTTGTAACAAATAAGCACGACACATAATCAAGAAAGGAAACATGACATATTATTACCTAAACATGCTATCTAAATAATCATGCTAAAAATTACAAGGTATGGCATGCAATCAAGGCACACAATCAGATCACCAGGTAATTACTAACACAACTACATGGCATGGAACTATGCATGGAATGTTGATTTCCTATGTGCCTAATATGATGCATGCAAAGTAGATTTCTTGCCATATCAGGCCAAGGGTAAAATTCTAGGAATTTAATAAACTATAAGCAGTAGAAAATCCAACAGTCACCCAAGGTGAACCATATCAACTGTAATGGTAAACAACATGAACAATAATTCCCACTTCTGGCCACATGGTCATTTCCAATACGTGGGGTGATCAGTCCCAAGCACGGCTATTAGCCAAGCATAGACACATTCCTAATCTTCTATCTACCGACCCATAACAGTAAGTAACAATGAAAAAAACGCCTCTAATACCACTTTGTAACGTCCCGGCCTAACCTACCATCAAACCGGTGGCTAGACTGGTAGGTCACATGACCTCAAGCACGTCTCCCCATATGCTAGAGGCTTTCGACTAGTAGTGAGGGTCTCTGGAGCTCATAATGGGGAGACTATACCCTCATATCAGAGTAACATAGTAGTATTATCAGAGTAAATAAAATTCAATAGCGGAAGAAGTTAACAATTTAAAGGAGAAAGCAAAAGGCAGGTAATAACCATTCTATAAAAGGTGGAAAACAGCATTTTACAATGCATGCATGTACAGATGATAATACATGTATGAAAGCATGAATCAATACATCATGATTTACAAACAATACAAAAAGAAGGAACAACAAATCCCATTAGGGATCCCCGGAGAAACCCAATCTCTCTCATGGTCCTTTCCTCCTAACTCATCATGTACAAACAGCACAACACACGACCTAGGTCCTGCAAGCAAGATGGTCTTCTTGGGTACCCCAGTGCAATGGAAGCCCAAGTTGGGTGTTAGATATAAATCTCAGTAGGCTGACACCACCGATGTCTAACCCAATCCGGATAGTGTATAGTAATTAAATAGTGAGCAGGTGTAGAGAAATAAGTAAACAGAATTACATAAGTAATTAAATCCCATCCATGTTCCCAAGGGACACTTGACGGTTATACCTGCTTCGATTCATTTCGGGTAAAGTTACCCGATTATGTTACCATATATATATATATATAAGCATTTACATCATAGATTTTGTGGGGTAAGAATTTCTCCCACCCAATAATCGTGATTAGCGTGCACGAGGTAAGAATGCCTCTCGTCCCTATGATTCACTTGGCAAGGGGTAAGAATGCCTCCCTTCCAAAAATCGAGATTAGTGGGCATGAGGTAAGAATGCCTCTCATCCCTATTAGTCAATTGGAAAGGGGTAAAAATGCCTCCCTTCCATCACATTCATTCAAACAGTATGGGTTATAACTGCTTCCCATCCGTCACATTCATAATAATGGCATGGGGTATAACTGCTTCCAATCCAGAAATGTAGTCATCAAGAGAACTCAACAAGAAAGGGGTAAGAATTCCTCCCTTCCAGACATGTAATGTCACACTGGCATGGGGTATAATTTCCTACCATCCATAATCATACACATTCATTCTTAGAATTATAATAAAATGCATAAGGAAGTACCTCTTATGTATTTCAAGTAAGCATTCCACATTCACAATCAACCATATATCTCATTTCCATATAAGTTCCCACACACATGTTCATCGCAAGTATACTTATGGAAACTCCTCTCAATTATTTATAATAACATCAACATCATAATCATCACATTTATACTTTTGGAAACTCCACTTAAGTATAAATATCATGTAATTAACATATTCAGTTTACTAACATAAGTCGTTCTCATTACGTTATCCCAAGGTGTGGTCGTACCACCCTAATCTGTTAATTTCTATTTTAACCATTTCATCTTGGAGGATATGTTTACCATTCATTAAACATTTGACACATTCTTGAGGAAAAATGTCCCATATTCTTTAGTCATCCCACTAAGGTTACCATCTTAATCAATTTGCCTAACTTGGAAAATTGATCCTAACACAAGTACCATAGCCATATCATTCTCTTTGTCTCAACAAAATAAGTTCACATACAAACCATTAAAGAGGTACCACAACAATCTAGCAGGAAATCATAAAAATCATATCCCTAATTTTCATCTTGAATACATCTCACCTCTAATCGAGGCGTTTTATTATTAAATCGTTAGTCTAGTGACCAAGAAACCTCCTTTATCGCATTCCTGCAATTCACATGATTTCAACAGAAGCATTGAATTGGAACTAAACATGCATAATTAAAATGCTAAGGTAGTGCAATATTAAACTCGGTATTACATAACTTAAATTAAAAGGTTAAGGAAAGGGACCCTACCTCAAGGTGGATCCATCCGTCCACTCCGGATCTTGGTGCCTTCTAAATAAGAGTCGTAGGAGAGTCGCCTAGTATTTGGTGACTCGAAAGCGCGCCAAAACCTCGAACGTACTATAAACAACGTGTTAGGAACTCATAAACATAAAAATCGCCAAATTTGGCTAGTGAAAAATAAAGAAATAGTTGATAACCTTACCCCGAAGCCAAACCGACGATCTGAACCACCCGAACCGCATCACCTTCGGTGGAGGTTGCTAGAACGTGCACCAAGGTGTCCAAACAGACCTTCCACATAACCTAGAACCAAATGAAAACTGAAATCTGGATCACCCAAACCCTAGGTTGTTCGGCCGATTCTAACCGAGGACCGGATAGGACGAAATACGGCAGGAAAACAAGAGGATAGGAGGTATAGATCCTTACCTTAGAGATTCTAAGAAGAAACCAGATGAAATATGTGGGAGAAAATGACAGAGGAGTATGACGTAGGGAGGATCTCGTCACGCACAGGGGGAATCCATCTTGGGTGTTGGGTCACGCGGTTCGGACGAGTGATGGCGAGGGAGTGTTTTAATTTATTGGTTTAATTGTATTTTATTTTAAATTTAATAAAAAACCTAAACTCACCCAAGTGCATGGTTTGAGCTGCATGGTTTTCCATACCGTGCACAAACCATGCAGAGTCTTCTGCCTCCAAAAAATCCATTGCATGGGCTAAGTTCTCAGTTTGGGAAACCGTGCACCGCCCGTACGCAAGCCACTGCCTACTTTAATAAGGCAGCACGGTTTGGGCCGTATGGTTAGCCAAACCCTGCGCCAACCGTGCGCCCCCTGCAACTCTTTAATAATAAGGGTCCACCGCTTCAGAAACCTCTCGGGCCATTCAGGAAACATAGCGGGCATTCGCCAATGCCCAAAACATTAAAAGGAAGGGTTCCAACATTCGGAACCTTGTTCTGAAGCCTTATCTTCAAAACGACCGGTTCAGTAAAAGGAAAAAGATCAAATTCCATCAAATTTTAGTCTGGTTCTAAACAAGGGTCATTACAATAATGGTCACTCTTTCTTAACAATACTAATAGTTTATTATGATTTTTCTAGAACTAAGTGTTATGTGTAATGCATGAGAAACTAGTTTTGTGTGTAGCCCAATATATATAGGAATTATAATATCTTCCAAATTGATTCATAAAAAATAAGTATTTTACATTCTAACACTATTAAAATGAGTATAAATCTCAAATTTTATCACGCTAATACAAAAAAATTATGATACTTTTGCCTCAACATATCCTCAGGTTACCATATAGCTTCTATAATCGTTTTTTTTTTCACAAAACAATGACCAGGTGAATGGTCTTATTTTGTATAAGATTCACTGTATGATCATGAATATACATTAGTTGATTCTCATTTTAATTATTTTTCACAGGGGGTATGACCTCTTAGTTCAATATTTTTGAAGGTTCAGTTATTTAATTCTTTAATACATATACATCAAACACATTGTAGACTTGAGAGAGGTTTACTAGAAGTGACATCTTATAGGATACTATCTAGATATGATAAAAAATATAAAAGTTATTTATACACATAGGGGTTGTCTTTCCTTTTCCACAAAATATCATAACCATATTACATAGAGAAATTCATAGAAACACTATATCGCAAATATTAATTTCTATATCACACTCATGATTATCATTAAAACATTTATTTTTACTCAAAGATTCCTTAATGTGATATTGAATGGATTTAAACTTCTCTTACATTTATTTAACTTTCTCATGACACAATATATTTTTTATCTGAACTTGTTCTAACATGTTTGAGATCTACCTTTTTATATATATAGGGAATCATATGAAATCATCTCAATTCTCATGTGAAAGTTATTGTTGTATGAAATAACCAATAGAGTAAGGTGTTTATCCTAACCACAATTGAAATGGAATAAAAATTATCTCATCATATCCTCCAGGGTTTATATTTCTCTATTATACTTGACATCATTCTAAAAATGATACTTCAAGATGAAACTCAACTATTTATCATCATATTGTTGAAAATTACTCTAGAATAATATGCTAAAACCAAGAAGTCAATCAATAAATATTTAATGTGGTACTCCAGTCTAAATTACAACTTAGTTAATTTTTTATGGAAATATAATCTAGATACATTTATTAAATCATATTGATAGTGTTTAATTAACTAGTATAGAGATCTACTACAACCTATATAGAATTATTCCCATTATACATTTTGGGATTCCAATAACAAAATCCTTTATTTTTTATCCATATCATTTTGGGTATGGGTATTTTATAGGACATCCATAAAAGCATTTTTTTTCATCCTTGAATTTCTAATATACTAATAAATTTGATATGAACTATGTGTTATGTATCTTCAGAATATCCCTAAAAAAACTCTTTCATATCACTATACATTTTAATATATCCATGATTAATATAAAATGAATAATAAATGTTTTCTATTAAAACTCCTTCTTCAAATATGGTATATACATAACAAATACATGATTCTCAAACCATATCATTCCATCATGATTATGGTTAAAATAAAAATCATTTATAACCTTCTTTCATATTTTTAAATCATACATAATCACATTGTTAATCTTCACATGGATAGATGGTTGACCATTTAATAATTAAATGATAAGATTATTCACCATCCATCTTGATTTCCATATCTATCCTTTTCAAATACATAAATAATGGATGTTATTAAATTAACATCATGGATATGATAGAATGATCATTTCGACTCAATTCAATTTCCACCTTCTTCAAATTTCATGGGTAGTAATGTATTATGTAGTCATAATATTTAATCAGATATAACCATAGTCCTTGGTTTATATTGAACTAATTCAAAATGAATATATACTTTAAAATATTTTGATTGGTATATATATATATATAATATTTCTCAATAATTATAATTCAACTATATAGTTAATGAATAATATACCATATCTAAATCTATATCCCGGTTTGTGTAATTTTTTTTGTGGATAAACAATTTTTCTAAGGAATAATTTATCACCATGTCATTTCATAATAGAAAACTTTCCAATGCCATATTGGATGAATCACTCAATATTAAAATCCCATATTCACTATAGGTTAATGTACGCATAAGGGTTTTGACTATTATTAACATCAGTTACGTGAAATTTTATTCACATTCATCCATCTAGTGGATCTTTTCATCCTTCTTAGTTAACATGGTTAAAGAATTTGATAGTCATGAAAAATTACCAACAATTCATTTATATTATATGTCTAATCCATGAAAACTCTTAATATTAGAAACATTGTTTTGTTTGTTAAATCATTTAATAGCCTTTTTCCTTGATGGATCTACTGGTATTTTCACTATTGGGATTATATAACCCAAAAACAAAACCTTTTTCTACCAAAATTCACACTATGTAAATTTTTAAATATTTTATTTTTACATTGGTTCATTACAATAATTATTAAGTTGTATTCATGATCTACATTTATATTTGAATATATAATAATATCTGCTATAAATTCTACAAAAAAATAATCATTGTAATATTTAATAACAATATTCAATAAATCCATTTCAATATAGGAGGAATCAGTAAAATCGAATGGAATCAATAAACTATTTATAGTAATCAAACCTTGTATGGAATACTATCTTTGGTATGTCCTCTTTCATGATCCATAATTCATGACATCCAAAACAATTTCCAATCATCGATAAGTGTTGGAAAATTCATATTTGATCAAAAAAGTCATCAATATAGGGTAGATGATACTTTTTCTTAATTATGATCATTTTTAGCTCCCAATAATCAGTGTACAGTCACATTGATCCATCATTATTTTTATCAAAAATATTATGTTAATCCTCATGTGACACACTTGGCTAATGAATCCCTTTTCAATGTTTTCTTTATTATCTTCTTTAATTTCTAAACATAAATCAAGGTTATTCTATAGGGACTCATTGTAATTGTATTATCCCCATGTATGCGTTATATTGAGAAATCAACATCTCATTTTGGTGGAATGCTAGGAAAATCTTTTGTAAATACATCAAAAAAATTCTTACATTTAGGTCTATCATTGATTTCAAGTTTCTCCCAAATCCTTTTTAATGAACACGTGTTTTAAATGGTAATTATGATCATTACATTTAATGTGAGCTTCTTCAGATGTTTTTACATAACATTATATTGATATATGATCATAGGTCGGTTTGGAATTTCAAACATAACTTCGCTTCCATGAAAATTGATTTAGGATTTATGTATATAATTGAAATCTATGACCAAGATAACATCAAATTCAATAATAAGATGACTAAAAAAAATTGGAAGCACGTTATTATCATTATCTACCAGAGAAGTATCCTAGAAATCAGATGGTATCATTGTACCATTAATGGTTTTCACCATAACATAGCCATAAAAATGGATGGGTGAAATCTTGATACCAATATAAAATTAAACATATATGATTGAATTTTTATATAAATTAAAATAACTCTTTAAACGTTCAAGAGTGGATTATATATGTACCTCTCACCACATAGTTTGTTTAACGATCTTTATAAAAAGTTATTTAATGATATATCACTTTGTCTCTTTGAATAAAAGGTTTCTCATAGTGATCATTGTTATCAATCATTATATTTTGGGAATTTTTCACCGTAACACAATTTATATTTTCATTACAAACTTTGGAGTGTGGGTGGTTTATACAATATAGTCTTCTCTCTATTCGTTACATTAGCTAACTTTTTCCAAAAACTGTAGTAATGATTTTCTCAATGAACTTACCTTCCAAACATAAATATTTAATATCCCCCATGAAAATGTCCTCCATGATTCTCCGCAAAAATTATACTAAAAGAAATATCATTTTATTTTCCCCGTGTTTTTTGGATTTTCCTTTGCCTATCATCTTTCTCATATTATTAAATCAATTTAACATATATGAATATACAACATATAATTCCACCCTGATATCAAATCAAAAAAACTCTTTATATATAATAATTTCCCTTATGGATAACTCCCTTCATAGGCATGGTGTTAAAATACTAATAATTCATTAATCCTTACATTCAGGTTAGATGATAATACCAAAATTATAACTCGCATGTCTTGTAAAATTTTCTTTCTAAGTACCAACTAAATCGTCATAAATTTTTATTATATTAGGGAACTAAGTATTCATATTCTAATAAATGATTCATGTGAAATACATAATGAAAAAAAATTTCTTAAACATTTCCCAGTTGATGTTATCAATTTCATTTTTTTCCTCATATTATTGATATTGGACCCCCATTGACCAGATTCACCTTTTCATTGGTAGACATCCAAAATGATTTTTTGATGTCTTTTACACTATATAATGAAAAATATATTTTAATTATTTTTGATTAATTATATAGAATGTAGTGGCTCATAAGAACTATAAAATGAAGGTGGGAATTCCCCTTTAATGTAATTAACATAATATTGTTCCCTTAATTTCTCATTTTGATGTCAATTGTGATTCATATCTTTAGAAATTTGTTAGAAAATATCAAAATACTGTTGAAATATAGAACCCATAATGTTTGGATGATTAGTAAGACAATAATTAAATTTTCCACCACGTTTATCATTATCATGATTTCTTTGGGCTCAATTAATTAATTTTAAAAAAAAAATTATCAGAAATTATAACCTAGATATTGAAAAACATAGTCATGAAAAATCACTATTAGGTAGTCAAAATCATGAATCATTTTTCTTATATAACACATTATGTTTATCCTAGGACTATAAAATTCATAGCATATTTAAATCCTTTATTTTACAACGAGCCTATACCCTAGTGGTATAGGCTCTTTCATGTCATTAAAAAGACTTAGGATCAAATCCATGCAGGGGTGAATGTCTGGGCACTGTAGCAGCACTTTAGAAGGGTACTGTAGCAGTACTGTAGCAACAGAGGACTATAGCAGTAGTGAAATAGTAGCAGCAGAGGGACTATAGCAGGTACTATAGAAGCAGTGGAACTGTAGTAGGTGCAGTTGCAGCACGGGTACTATAGCTATACTATTCACTGAGGGGTACTTTGGTGAAAAAATGGGATTTAAAGCCTTGTATTCAAGACACATGGCCTTGGGCCTTCAGGATATGTATGGGTCACCCTCTACACAGTCTCATAAGGGCTTTGCTTAAAATAATAAATTAATGCTTTGGCCCCAACCTTTTAAAAAAATCCATTATTATGGTTCAGAATGTGTCTGTTAATTTAAAAAGGGTATCTTCCAGGAATATCAAACCATGTCTGCAACAAGGCCAATTATTGTGCACCAAGTGACAATTGAGTCTAACTCAAAACTCCATTTTCAGAGATTTTACCCCTAGGTACCTATGCACTAGATCCACATTGAATTTTATTATCCATATATAGATTTAATTCCATTGAGGAAAATTTCTCTACCTTTTAACATAATTAAAAGATATTTTCCTACAATATGACTCAACCATAGAGTTATCTTTTGAAATTTATTTACCGATCTCACTATGGTTTTATCATCGTAATCTCTAATAGTTATCTAATGCTTTCCTTTGATACCAGCTCTATAAACCATCGATTGACTTATATAGATATTTTATCATTTTTAGGAATATTAATTTCATGACACAAACACATGCATGAGGGACATAATAATTTTATGTCTTTGGAAACCTGGAATTGAAAAATATTTTCTTCATGGGTAGACAACATCATCTCCCAATATGATCTCCATAAATTTAAATCTTATTATATATAATAATAAATAAAATATTACATCAAAACAATCAAAAAGTAAACATAATAAATAGTGGGCTATGATTCTTATTAGGTTAAACAGGGGAGACACAAAAGTATAGATTTAACAATAAACAATGAGAACATTATAATATCATTTAGAAAACACACCCAACATATCAAATATGACAATCATGACTCATGTAATAATGAATGGTGTTCCATAATATATCACATACAATGGAATAAAATGAAATGATCCATGAGGTCATAATATAATGAATATATATAGATTTTTGTTTCATACATAGAATTATAGAAAACCATTTATCTATTTGCCAAGGATCATTTCCAAGGCATTAATAGTACAATGTGTTCACAACCTAAACCGTCATTGTATAATAGGTTAACTCTCAAGACTATCATAAAGGGTTGATCCTCTTAATTGATTGGGTCTTATCTCTATTCTAGTACTACAAATATCATGAGATATAAATCTACAGAATTTTAATTAGAGGAAGTTATTGGCCCCAGCAATCACATAATGAAAATCATAAGTATATATTCCACAATATCATAATACATTTATCAGACATTAACCCATATAATAAAATGGTTATCATAAATATTTCATCATATCATAACCTATTGAAAATAGATAGGTATCATAATCAATTCATCAATTCATTACAACATAACTTGTAGAAAATGTAGTGGGTTTTGTAGGATTTTTATCATGGTATAACATGTGGAACCGAAATAGGTTTCTATACAATAATAACATGAGATACATACACTATTTTTAGAAATAATGGGAATGGTATTATTGTATCATATTCTCCATAAGGAATGTAAATCATAAAGAGAATTAATATTTGATGGCAAATTATTTTTATTGATCATTTAAGACATTTCTGGTTTGTAATATTATTTTTTATTTAAAAAATTTTTAAAATGTTTTTTTGAATATTGGTTTATTTTAAAATAACCATGAAAACATATAAATTATACTTCAAAGAAAATAATGTTCATGAATATATAAAGATATTTTCACTCCATACGTATTTAAATAAAATTTCATTTATCACTTTCGAGAACATACGAATAATTTTATTTGGAAATTGACATGAACATTTCTTTAAAAAATTCATAAAAAATAAAACACTATTAAAAATACATTATAAAATTAATGTTAAAATAATAAAACGTTTCTAAATTTTTTTAGAATTCATAGATTTTAAATAACCATACTTCTATCATATAGGAGAAATAATGTTTGAAATTACAAACAAAAATCTAATTTTTTTTGTTGATAAAAGTGGAAATATTCTATAATTACATAAAAATAACATGATTACATAGAGGATAATATAATTCCTAATATTATTTAGAGATGTATCATCATATTTTATTATTGGAAATATAATCAAATATAATCATGATAAATAATGAGATTATAACATAAAATAACTACTGATTTAGAAACTTTTAATCAAAATTACCCTAAAAATAAGAGAAAATTATTGATAAATTAAAATTATGTTAAATAAATTCATGATATTATATGTAAAATTGGATTTATATACACCTTTTGAAATAATATATTTAATATCATAATTTATGTCTCAAAGAAAGAAAATTGAAACATAAATACCATATCATTAGTCTTAAATCCAATTGTAAACATTAAAAAATATTTTATCAAAAATATATGTAAATTATACATCTATTAGTGAAGAAAATTTATATATAATATATGATATATAAATTTATTATGACCATTTATTACCCATTTGTTAAAAATTCAATGTTAATGTTATGTTTTGGGTAATACTCATTTTGATTTTCATATATGTTTTATTTTTTTATTTTTTTCATCATACATATATTATGATTTAATTATATAAATAATTTTAAAAAATTTATAAATATAAGATATATTCATTTTATATTTATTTAGAGTAATTCACAAAATTTAGTGATAGAAAATTAAATACACTAGTATTGGAGAGGGTAGGTCATACATACCAATGACCATTGTTTCCATTTTCCATATGTGATTAAAAAAATAAATGAAAAATGATATATTATCATTTAATATTCATTTTTATTTCATATATATAACATATATTAATTAATTCCATCATTATTACCTACAATTTAATGTATGAACTAATCACATCTCTTCATGATGTGGTAATTCGTCGTACACTCGAGCGATGTTATCATATTATCATAGTATGAAGAGTATGAATATATGTGTAATATAGTAATTATAGAAGTATAAAAATACCATAAATATGATATATAAATATTTAATCCATCATTATGACAATCCATGATAACAATTAATGGAAAAAATATCATCAGTTCATGAGGTGGTAGTCCAACGTACACAATAAGTAAAATTTTGTAACACCTTTTATAGAAGTAGAGATGGTAGTAGTTCATTTCCTGAACATAAAAACATGTAATTATATGAAATAAATTTTTTATTATATATTAATATTATAATATTTCTTGAAGGATGTGGAAGATGAAATGAAATAAAAACTCTTATTGATGAACATTTCCACTTATTCAGGTATCCACATTAGGTTTTAACCAAAATCGTTCCTAGGTTTTTTTCCAATCAAATAATAGTATTTGGGGAGGATAGGAAATACTTTTAAAATATAATTTTTAATGTATTGGTGAAAATATTGGGTTATATGGTGTTATGAAGAGAAGAGAAGTGGTGGTCTTTTGAAAGTGTGTTGAATGGCACCATTTTAATTTTTTTAATCAAATTATTCCACGAACATTTTTTCATTCCATAAGGCTCAAATAATAACCATTATTGATAATAGAAATTATATGGTCTAAATTTGGTAACCCAATTTATTTTTAGTTGAATTTTTTTTTTAACTCTTGCCTTTTTTCACCCCCTCGTACCCCAATTTTGACCTTCAACAAAATAAATAACTTTTATTTGAAATAAAATTTAAATATTAAAATAATTAATTTGAGAATATTAAATATTTTAATTTGTTATGATAAAAATATTTATTTTTTTAGAAAAATACATTAACATAATTGAAAAATTATATTTATATTTAATATCATTGACGCAATGAGAAAGGGGCTCTTTAATAAGAAAATTTAAAAATTTTACAATGTTTATATATCAATATTTATTACTAAATTCAATATAGTGACATAAATTGGATTGATGAATGTATAATTGAAGTAATATTACATTAAACCCTGTTAAAAGTTTAATTTATATTTATAAATAAATTATTCCAAAAAGAGATTATTCAATTAATATTTATTTTTTTCACTATTTATCAAAAAATATATCATATCCAAAGAATAAAATAATTCAATCTAATATATTTTATACATGTTTTTTTAAAAAAATTATTGTATAAAATAAGTATTTTAAATACATAAATTTTTTTACTGGTGACCAAAACTATAAATATAAATCATTTTTTGAGAAAATATAATTTTCAAATCATATAATGAATTTAGAAATATATAAGTACTTTTTTAGAGATATCTATTCATTATATAGAAATATTATAAATAATATTAATAAAATAGAAACTAATATATCTCTCCCTATAATAAACAGCTTGGATATAATTCTATTTTTTAAATAGAAATATCAATAGTATATTGTGGTTGTGTTTAAATGCGGGTTCATGTGTAATGCATGATTTCCAAGTGTTGTATAAATCCCAAGAATAACATGCTGTTTCATATAAATAAAGCGATCAAATAGATTTAATAAATTAAAAAAATTCATAAAAATCATTGTGTTACAATATCAACAACATTGTTGTAGTGCTCATGGATTATTTTTTTTAATAGCGATCTAAGAACAAGCATGAGCACTATTTCAGGTTGGATCTAGAAATCCCAAGGTGTTAATTATTGTGCTGAACTAATTTAAATTTCACCTTACAGATCTAGGAATTAATATTATTAGTGAATTTTATTTCTGAACATGGATTATCAATTGATCAAAAAAATTTGTAGGTTTTCTTATAATGGGAGGATCTATGGAACACCATTGAGATTCAAGGAATCCACATAAGTTTTGGATACAATCGATGAGATTTCAATTATTTCATGTAGTTGGTATAACCATTGACTAATCCTACCATGAATGGGGCGAAATTCATGTGGGATTGGATATTTCACTCTTTTTTCAATGAGTTAAAATATCTTGTGACATCAACACCTATTCTGATAATACCTAATCCCATTAAGGGATACATGGTGTACTGTGATGCTTCAAGAACTATTCTAGGTTATCTACTTATACAGTGTGATCATGTTGTGGTTTATATATCTCCTCATCTATGGATAAGTGAAAGGAACTACCTCACATATAACATTCAACTTTCAACTTTCCATGTTTATGTATATCATTATGTGATTAAAACACTATCTCTATGGTGTGAGGTTCCTTGTCTTTTACAATAATAATATATTGAGATATATCTTCTCTAACAATGACATGAATCTCATATAGAGATAGTGTGTGGAATAAAGTCAGATGTTTTACATCAATGTCACATATACCCCAAGGTAGGGAATGTCATTATAGATGACCACAATAGAAATTCACACTAACATGCTGTTCTAGGATCGAAGGTGAAGTGTATCCTTATGGGAAAAAACAATCATTTTTATCTAGATAGCCCAGATAATACTGCAAGAATTTTTATGATTGGAGTTCAGATGCCATCAACTCTCCTTGAGTGTATTATATAGAGTTATTATAAATATGAAATGTTTAGTGATATTCAAGATACTATTTGTAGTGTATAAAAAATTTCATATAGGTATATTCCTTCAAATGGTATTATTTTTTAGCATTATTGAATTTAAATCCGATAATATATAATGAGATCATCCCTTTTTTACATTCATAGTTCTTCATTGGTCATTAATCAAGGAACTATAAATATGTAACATGACGTGATATAATGATTCTGATAACTGGGTATGAGGCATTAAATTATAGATTATGTGTCCCTCTATTACACCTACAAATGGATAAGGATATACTATCTGAAACCATATGGATTTATCATTATCTTCTATCACTTGTCTAAAAATAGAAAGAGGTGCCATGAACATTTTGTGGACTTCCATAGACTTCCATATGGAATAATTATATATAGGTGGTTATTTCTCAATTGAAATAGTCAGATTATTTATTTATAATCCATGACACCTCTAAAGATAATGAAATTTGTATGGTATTTTTGTTGATTATTTTTTGGTTATATGGGGTTCCCTATAGCATTGTTTAATTTAGGTATCCTAAAAATACATCAGTGTTTCAGAAGAGTCACTTTCAGAATATGGGGACATATGTCTGGTGGACAAAATCATACATTACATAGACATATGTTAAGATAAGGCATGATATTATAGCATTTAAATATTTTAACCTTTCCAACATCATGGCTATTATTCGATCGATGGAGAGTGATATAATAATAGTTGACTTTTCTTATAATAATAGTTAATTTTCATCGATCATAATGGCACCCTTTAAGGCATTATATAGTTTTTTGTATGGGATAAATATTTTTTTTTGAATTGGTAGTTGTTTCCTTTATGGTGGGATCATTTATAATTAAATAGACATTGTTGCTGATTTATTATATATGGAATTTTGTGGTTATATAAGGGAGTTTAAGGATATCGTATGAAAATCGTCAACATTATACTTTGGACTTTTTCATTTTGGGGATGGTTTTGTTGAGTGTATATCCTCATTAGGGACACCATACGCTTCGAAAAATGGTGAATATGGCCCTGAGATATTTTGGACCATTTTAGGTCCCTCAATATCTTTGGAAGGTGTAATGACACAGATTTCTTTGGCCCATTACATTTTGAAAACACAATTCTTGTGGTGTTCATGGGGGTTCCATGGGTTTTTTTTAATAGTTTGGAAAAAATCCCATTTCACCAAATTATTTCTCCAAAATGGTGGTGTTATGATAGTGGTTCCATAATGGTGGCACAATAATATGGTGGCAATATAACACAGATACACCAAAATGGAGGCATCGTAACGCTGGCCCTGTGACAGTGGCTCACCAAAATGGTGGCACACCAAAACATAGGCAACAGAATGGTGACACCAAGATGGTGGCATACCGATATGATGGCACTAAAAATTGTGTCTCCCCCTTTTCAAAATTTATATTTTTTCCCATTATCTCCCAATTTTTCTATTTTCACCCCACTTATGTTTTACTTAACGTAATCTGAGATTAAAGACCTGTTTGAGAATTTATAAGGGAATATTAAAAGATGTTAAGTATATATTTAATATCATGATTAATTGGGGAGAGTGAGATATTGAAACCCCATGACCTTGACCATGGTCTCACGTTAATGACTTTGGAAACCATTCTTCCATCAATATATGATATGACTCATCAAATGTGGGATTTTATCTTTCTAGTGTTTTCTATTCCATAATTGTGCTCCTACAGCCTTCCCTTCTTATGGAGTCATGTGTTGTGTCATATCTATCGATCGAGAATTCCTTATATTTTTTCTTTGGAGTATTCATGTTGCTTGTGTGACACCATATTTTGGAAAAAAGTGATTTTTGGTCACCTGTTGTTTCAGGAAGGTATTCTTATGCGACCCATTAATTGTGCATCGTGTGGGGTGGGTGCAGTAAGGTTTATTCATAAATAATGGATGAATCATTTTCCTCAATAAGTAATAAATGAGTGTATGGGAATATTATGATCAAAAGATAACATGGGTCAATGAAATAATATAAGGGAAGTGATGATGTTATGTATGTCATTTTAATTTTAATACATGAACCTTGTTTTGAATTTTATGGCATGAAATTCCTTCTGAAAATAATAGTCCTTGGTGGTATTTGATTGCACATGAGTGGTGTTCAATATTTGTTTGCGATTATTTGATAAATTTTTGTAACATGAAAAATTCATAATCACGTACACAAGGTCAAATAAATGGATTCCCCATGATCAAACTGGTTCTACAATCACCAATATTATTTAAATTTGAAATTAATGAACCCATTTTGCTAAATATTAATATTCTTGGATTAATGGTGTGGTTGTGTGCTGTGTTTGGTTGGGTTTTTTACTTTATCAGGGTTGTGTGAGGTTTTTGTTGGTAACCTTGATACAAGTACATGGGGAAGACAAAATGGATGACCGTCTGTATTGTGGATGGCCTATTTGTGCAGTGAGGCTTCTGTTTGGTGGTGTTTTGTTGTGGGATCATTGTATGGGGTGGTACAAGAGGTTTTATGCAATATAGTGTTTAGAGATTTATTGATTGTGAAGTGGATGAAATTGTAGGTAGTGGAATGCTTTTGGTTTATGTTGTGGTTATTAAATCATGTTTGGGAAGTGGGACTATAGGCTGGTTGTTTTCTGTTTGTTTTTATGAATGGGTGTTAAAATGGAAATCTTTAACCTTGGTCCCTCTTCCCTTGTAAAATGTTGGTAGTATCGATGATCTATGTTGGTCGGTTTTTATGTGTTTACATAATCAGGATCTTCACCTTCTAAGAATAATTGCTGGCACCACAGTAGTTAGTTTCCTATGTACATATGGAATGAATAAATGAATAATTGAAAATTATATAATTATAATTGGTTAAATCGACTATTTGTTATTGTACTATCATTAATAGAAGTGACCATCATTTTTGGTGATACATGCTTGTAGGGGTAGCAAAAACGGTGGTTTGTGTGGGTTGGTTGGAAGTTTGGAAACCTATAGGTTGGGTTAAGTGTTTTTTTACCTATATGTATAAACTTGTAATTCGTTATAATTTTCAATATTCACCCCACCCATTTTGAGCATCATGTGAAAAATATCCACATTTCATGGGGGACGGTGTTAGTAACAATATCCCGGTGGGAGGATGGATGGTTGGTTACTGACATTCATCCCCGCTCCCTCTTCTGTATTAATACTGCCCAACCGTATCTAGGAAATCTATAATGGCATGAGTTTTACTATAGCCCAATATCCTTTTGGAAGGTTATGGTGTGCGTGAGAGGTCGTGGTGTTTTCTTTCCAGTTTAATTTCTTGTGTGTCTTCAAGATAAAGCCAAAGTGTTTTTGAGTGAGAGGTGTAGTTTTTGTGACCCATGTGTCTGTAGGTGGGATGTTTGTGGTTTGTGGCCCATGTGTGTTCGGGTAGTTTTCGAAGTGGGACTGCATTTTGAAATAGTGGTAGCATCATGGCGTTAGCAATTATAGAGTTGTATACAACTAGTGGGAATGTACTGTGTGGTACCCAAATTATTGAGGTTCATATATTATTATCTTACTTGACATATGTTATTTGGGGAATGTTCCATGGTGAGGTTGGTTTGGTTATTGTTCCTTGTTATGTGTTGTTAGTTTCTATTGTTTTCATAGGGTCATTATTATTATTCCCCATTTTGTGCATGAGTGAATTTGGATTCCGTACTGCGTATAATTGTATGATCACCATATAATCTAAAATTTTTTTTAGGTATTTAAGAAGAATTTTAGAACTATACTAGAATTTACAAGATTGGGAGTGGGGATAGTTGTTGTGATGCTAATTAGTCTTTTATTTTGGTACATTCTATGTAGTTTTTGTTGTACCATCGTGGTAGATTTTTTTTAAACATGCATGGGCTAGATTTCATTTAGTTTCTTGTTTATATAGTTTTTGGAGGTTCTTGGATCTACATTCTTATATCATGAAATTGTTCTTATAAAATTTTTAATTAATTCCATTTGTGTGATATTACATACCCTTAGTGATAGTCACCACTCTCGAGACTATTGATGGCGGGACTTGAGGTTCATTATCTCTTCTTCATTGAGAATTATGAAGGGTGTGACAATTTTTTTCACTTCCCTCATCTTGAAAAATACTGGTCATGAAAGAATGGTATCAGAGTTGATTGTTGATATATAGGATGGAGTTTATTGTTATGAATAAGGAGGATTTCATGGGAGTTTATAGAAATAGTATTATCCAATCTTGGTGTGTGAAATAGGATAGGGGATACTTACTAGGACATGAGATTTTTGGCCACTCGTGATCCGATGCAAGGACTCTAGACCCACCAAACGTCTGAGTAAGGCCATGATGATTGCATAATAGAGTCCCTAGGAATGGTACATGAATCACAATTACATGTCTTCTTTTGTTTATTGAGTGTTTTTTAAATTTAAAATAAATAATGTGTTAAAATAATTCATAAAAGAAAATTTCCATACTACCTAGCATTAATAGTTATTTGTTTATCATTTCATCTATGGAACTCAGATTTCTCCCCCATGTGGTAAGAGTAGTTGAGTGCTAGCATGATGACATGGTTGATAATAGGAGTTCCAATCGAGATGAGGAAGATGACATGGTGATAAATACCCTTTGTTATTTCCAACGATAGACCCTGGGAAAGTACAAAGGTCGTATTTTAGACATAGAGACCTATACCTTGATTTGTGCTCCAAGGGAGTTCTAGGTTTCTCTAGCATTTAGCAAGATATGAGAATTAGTGCGTTAATGGTGGACTCATTACCATAGCGAGAGGAAGGGGAAAAATTTCTCATGGGCTGACACTGATAAGGAGTTTCAAGAAAAGCTACTTTCCAGGAAGATGAAGGCTGAGAAGAGTTAGGGTCTTCTCACCTTCTAGTAGGGGTGTATGTTAGTGAGGAAACTGGGTATCATGTTCAAGGATCTCCAACTTTTTCTCAGAATCACTTTCCAGATGAGGATTCATGGGTGATATACCTAGAGGAGGGACTGTGACCTTCCCTTTAGTATTCTATCACTCCCTATACCCTACCGACATACATAGATGTTTAGAAGAAGGCCTACGTAGTGGATAGGATGCACTCACAGGGAGGTGTTCTGTAAAAGGGGATCCATCCGAATTTATTGAAGGGGAATGTATTCAGTAATAATTCTTCAGTGTCTAGGACTTTTAGGTTTCATTCAGTGGGAATTAGGCCCCAACAATTCTAGTTCTGTTCTCAAGGTCCTCGCTCTATCCACATGGCCCAGAGATGGAGGTGCATTGTCTGTGGAGGCCATGGACATCTTTGGACCTGATTATCAGTTTGAGCTCAGTATGGTGGGGGTCTATAGGTTCATCTCCCACCGTAGAAGTATTAGATTCTGTTAAAAACATTCCAGAAGTAGGGGAATTTGTCTCTCACTCCACCGAGGGTTGATAGTGATGGAGGAGGTCGTCCTCATTATTATCTTTAGGGAACGGAGCTGGGGTGTGGTCCGGGGTGTAGTCAATAGGAGAGGGGTAGAGGAGATGAGAGTGGGAATATGCATGCCACTGAGGCAGGAGTTCCTGCAGGGCCGGTGGTTGTTTGAGGTACGATTAGTCAATTTAAAACTCCTTCAGGTTCGTTGTTTGATTATTGAGATTCACAGTCCATTGCTTCACCACGTCTAGCCCATTCATTAAGACTAGATGAAAAGAGGCTTTCGATGCCCCTAGTGTTGAGCATTCCAGATAGTGGTCAACCCAATCTATTTGATGTTTTCTGTGGATGTAGACTGCAATTGGGGAGACATTAGTCTAGTGGGGATCTTATTCTGGTATAAATGAATCTGTAGAATGTCATCCTTTGCATCGATTAGTTTTTCTTTGTGCATGTTGATATTTACTAGTTCTGGAGAAGATTCATCTTTTCATATATGGATGGCCTGCATGTAGCTTTTTTGGAGATCATAATTTTCATGAGGGTAGCCTGTGTGTGGACCATCTTCTCTCTATGTTATCCAATATTCCATAGGGGTCGATAGGTGCTGTGATAGTGGAGGTTCTGAGACTTTTTAAGGAGCTTCTGGATGTTTTAATTGAATAGGTTGTGACTCTACCCCCACTTAATGATGTTGAGATTGGAATATACTTTCACCCTGGTGCCTGTCTAATTTCATTTTCTCCCTATTATATGTTTCCTTTTAATATGGGTGAGTTTCATATTCAAGTCAATTCCCTAATGAAAAAGGGTGTTATTCGGACAAGTGTTTTGTCATGGCATGCTCCAGTCTTGTTTGCAAAGAAGGAATATGGTGGATTAAGGCTATACATAGACTACCAGAGACTGAATTAGGTAATGATCAAGAACTATTACCACCTCTTGAGAATTAAAAATCTTTTCGACTAGTTATGGAATAATGTTTAGTTATCCATGATTGATCTGTAGTGTATATATCACCAGTATAGGGATAAGAAAGGTGATATCCCGAAGACTGCTTTTAGGTGCATGTATGGGCACATCAATTTCACAGTCATAAACTTCAGTTTTATGAATTCACCAACCGTGTTCATAAGGATAATATACTCCATATTTCACAAGTTACATGACCAGTTCATTACCTTTTTCATTGATGATATTAAATATTACGCAATTTTATAGGAGAATCATTTCGAGCACCTTAGTAATGTTTTGGAGGTTATTCAGAACCACAAAATCTATGTGATTTTGTCTAATTTCATTTTTTGGACATAAGGGGTGAACTTCCATTGGCATGTTTTTTCTCAGAAAGGGATAGAAGTGGACCCATCAATGGTCATGGTAGTTGTTTCATGGGTATCACCCAAGAATGTGGTAGAGATTTAGAGCTTCCTGGGTCTAGTGGGCTATTCCCAGTGGTTCATACCTGACTTCTCTGAAGTTACAACTCTATTGAAATATTTTACTAGAAAAAACTAGGCCTTCGTGTGTAGTGAGCAGTGTCAGGAAGCATTCATCTTCCTTAATTGGATGATGGTAAGTGCATTAGAGCTTAGGATTCTAGAGGAAATGGTGAAATTGGTCGTGTTATTAGACCCTTACAGTCTAGGATTGGGGTATGTGATGATGCAGTTGTAGAGAGTTATCTCTTATGGGTGAAGGCAGCTACATTCACAAGAAAGTAACTATTATACCAATGATCTTTAGCTTCTAGTAGTCATATTCGTGTTGAAGTTTTGCCGACATTACTTCACCGGGGAGTAATATTTGGAATTCATGAATCAAAAAATATTGATTTATATCTTCTCCCAGTGACACCCGAACTTACATCAGTGAAGGTGAATGTAGTTATTCAAGGACTATAACTCTTATATCTCTTAAACCATAGTAATGGGGAATGTGGTGGCCAATTCCTTAAGTAGCAAGTCACATATGGAGGTAGTTTGGGAATCCATGGATAAATGGAATGCAATGGAGGAGTTGTCCACTTTGTGTCTGGATACGATATTGGATGGTGGAAGATGATATTTATTTCAGATGACATTACAAACTTCCTTGGAATGGATGGAGGAGGTTTCCCTGTGGGGAGACTCAATTACTGAAGTGATGAATGATCATACTGTCCAGGGTGATGATCTAGAGGGATAGTTATAGGATAGTTGAAATCAGACGTAGTTCTATGGGAAGTTGTTTACCCTAATGGAAATTTTCAAGGGAGTTATAGGTGAGTTCCATATTTCAACATTGGTGGTGCATCTGGAATTTTCTAAAATGTACCATGGATTGACTAAATAGTTTTAGTCGACTAGGGTAAAATGGGAAATTGAAAAGTTTGTGGTGAGGTTTCTAGTGTGTTAGTAGGTGAATTCTAATAATCATGTTTATGGTGGTATTTTGTAGACCTTGGATGTTCCTGAGTAGATGTGGGTTGACATCATGATGGTTTTGTCGTAATGTTACCCATGGATTAGATATAATGTGATTCTATTTGGGTAATAGTGGATCAGTTGACGAAATCAGCTCAGTTATTAGAGATCAAGGTGTCGGGTGTAGTAGATGTCTTAGAACATACGTAAGTGGATGAGGTGGGGAAATTTCCTAGAGATCCAAGATCTATTACCTCTGATTGGGATGGAAATTTTACATTGGATGTCTGGAGGGTATTTCAGTATTCCTTGGGAACTCAGTTACGCCTCATCACTAATTTCCACCCTCAGATAGAAAGACAGGCAGAGAAGATCGTCGATACATTAGGTTAAATGTTATGGGAATGTGTTCTAGACTTTATTGGGTCATGGGTGAATCATATTCCCTTGGTATAGTTTTATTTCAATAATTGGTATCACTCATCCATTGGTATAGCTCTGTTCAAAGTGTTATATCGGAGGAATTATCATTCACCCTTATATTTGATGGATGTTAGGGAGATAGATATTCATGGGTTGTACGCGGTGTATAGTATGACATAGAAGGTGCATCATGTCCTTGAGAGGATGAAGGAATAATAGGACCAACATAATATGTATGTTGATTATATGAGGAGTCTTTGGAGTTCGAGGTTGGGGACAATTTTTTAAGTTTTCTCCTAGACATGGACATAGGATTTTTGGAAGAGGGAGAATGTTTTATCCAAGATTTATTGGTCTTTTAGAGGTGTTGGGATTAGTTGGAAATGTGGAATATCAGCTGGTGTTTCCACTATAGTTGGAGAAGATCCACGAGGTCTTCCATGTCTCTCATCTCCGTCGGTATCTACACGATAAATCCCACGCCATTGACTGGGGAGAGTTGTATATCCAGGATGACCAGACATTCATGGAGAGACCAATTAGAATAAAGTGTCATGAGGAGAAGGTTATTCCTAGAAGAACTATTCCTTTGGTTTGTATATTATGGAGGCATAGTGGCCTTGAGGAGAGTACTTGAGAGTGAGAGGCAGAAATCTGTTCCTAGTACCTAGAGATGTTCTGAGTTTTTCTCCATTCTTTTTCTTTTTGATTTGATTATGATATAATGATTGAACTAATATTATATGAAATGAGTTGTTTTCTTATTATTTCAATGTTTGTGAAATTTCCTGACTTTGGGGAAGGGAGGGCATGGTCCTTAATCTAGACGTATTAATGAAAATGTGGTTGAACTCATTCGAGTGAGTCGGTGCTGCCCAAAGGTGGTAGTATGATGACATCGAGGAAAGAGATCCCTAATCATTATGTATGGAAAATGTGACCATTGGTGTTTGTGTAATAATTTGGGTCAGTAGATGTTAGTTAGGTGTTATTGGATGTGTATTTTTTCTCACTAGTTATTGAAAAATGCAAGGTGGTTTGCCCTTGAGATGTATCTTGCAAGTTGGTTGTACCTACCACAAATTTTCTATGTTTGGTTTTAAATTATCTAGGTAAAGAATAGTTTGATAGGTATCTGATGTAATATCCTAGACATCCCTAGTCCATTATTTTGTGAAAATATAAGGCTTATGGTTTTCTTGGGGTTCGTAGTGGTTTGATTCATCAGTTTTCAAAATAAATTTTTTCACTAAATAGTTTCACAAAAACATCAGTGTTGAGATAGTGGAACACCAAGTAAGTGGCATCAAAATGGTGGCACATTGACATAGTGACACCATAATGGAGGCACACCAAAACGGTGGCACAATTATGGTGGCACACTGAAACAGAGGCACCGAGACTGAGGCGCATCGAAATGGTGGATCCATAATAGTGGCATCGTAATTGTGACACTGTGATTGTGGCATAAAGAAATGGTGGTACATCAAATTTTAGATCAACCTTTCCCAAATCTATTTTTTCTCACAATTTCTCCCATTTTTTCCAATTTCACATCTCATATATTTTATTTGAAGTAAACTGAGTTTAATGTCTTATTTGGGAATTTTTAACAGAATTTAAAAGGATATTTAATACATCATTAATATCCTAATGCTCTAGGGAATTTGAGATATTCAAACTGCATAATCTTTAACACGATCCCATATTAATTAATTTTAAGATAATTCTTCTTTTAAAAAAGGATTTTTCACTTCAAAGATAAGATATTCCCTTCCTTATGTGTTTTTTCCCTTTCTGTATGCCTTGAGCCTTCCCATATCATATAGTAACATGTTGTGCTATATCCATTAATCGATATTTCCTTAGATAATTTCCTTGGAGTTTCCATGTTGCTTGTGTGAGCCCATATTTTGGCCTAAAGAGTGTTTTGGTTGCATGTTGTTTCACGTATGGATTCTTCTGTAAATCATTAATTGTGTAGCATGTGGGCTGGGTGTAGTAATGTTTCTTCATGAATCATGGATAAATATTTTTCCATTACATGTAATAAAATATGGGAATGTAATATAAAGATCAAATGATAATACGGGTCAATGAAATAACGACAGGTACATGGTCATATTATGTATGTTGTTTTAATTGTTATCCATGAAGCATGTTTTGAATTGTATGGGATTGATGGCCTTCTAAAAATCAAGGTTTTATTTTGTGCACTGGTGTTGTCCTATATTTTGTTGTGATGCTTTGATAAATGGCTATAACATGAAATCAGCTTAATCACATATACATGGTTAAATAATTGGATGTCTCGTGGTCAAACATGTTATGTTATCAACCCTATAATTTGAAGTGGAAATTAAAGAAACCCTTTTTCTAAATATGAATATTTTTGGAGTAATTGTGTGGTCGTGGGCTGTGTTTGGTTTTTTTTTGTACTTCATGGGGGTTGTGTGAAGTGGTTGTTGGTAACCTTGTTATGGGTAGGGGTGGACAGAATGAATCACTTTCTATTTGTGGGATGGCATGTTTGTGTAGCGGGGATTCTATTTGGTTGTGTTTTGTTGGAGGATTTGTGAATGGGGTGGTTCAACAGGTGTGATGGAATGTCAGGTTGATAGATAGATTGATTTTGTAAAGGATGAACATGAAGGCACTATGACTACCTTTTTTTATATTGTGTCAATTGAATCATCTTCTTGATGTGGTACTACATGCTATTTTTTTGGTGTCTGTTTTTATGAATGTGTGTTAAAATGTAAATCCTTTAACCTAATCCCTCATCCCTTACTCTATGATTGATTTACTAAATGATAGAGTGGGTTAGTGGTTGTGTATTTAGTTAATCAGGATCATCACCTTCTTAAAATAGTTGAAAGCGTCATGATTGTTAGTTTCCTAGGTAGGGATGGAAAAATAAATGAATAATTGATAAATGCCGAATGAAAATTTAGTAAATAGATTGAATGGGGGTATACATCCATTTATGGAATTGACCGTCATTCATGGTGATACGTGCATATAGGGGTATTAGTAAAGGTGGTTTTTGTTGGATGGTTTCTTGTTTGAAAACCCATGCGCTGGTATGAGTGTTTGTTTACCTATATGTATAAACATGTAGTTCCTTGTGATTTTCCATACGCACCCCCCCCCCCAATTTTTGGAACCATATGCCGAACACCCCCATTTCATGTGGAAGGTTTTATTTTCCAACATCCCACTTGAAAGATGGATGGTTAGTTACTAAATTTCTTCCTCATGCCCTCTTCTGGGTTCATACAACTCTAGCGTATCTGAGAAGGCTGTAATGAATTGAGGTTTACTGTATCTCATGATATTTCGGGACGATTGTGGTGTGGGTGAGGGGCCTAGGTGTTTGAGTTATAGGTTTGTTTCATAGGTTTCTTTGGGATGAGAAAAATGTGTTTTTGGGTGAGAGGTGTTGTTGTTGTGACCTAGGTGTATGTTGGAAGGATATGCGTGGTTTGTGTCCAGGTGTGTGCAGGTAGTTGTGGCAGTGGGACCGCTTTTTGGAAGAGTGTTAAAATCAAGAATTTAATCATTATGGAGGAGAAGATAACCCATGGGAAAGTTGTGTGGTGTACCAAAATCATCTATTTTCTTATATTATTAGCTTACATGATTTGAGTTATTTGGAGAGAGTGCCTTGGTGAGTCTGGGATGGTTAGCTTTCCTTGTTAGGTGTTGTTGGTTTCTACTATTTTCATAGGGGCATTAGTATTCTTCTCCCATTTATGCACGAGTGACATTGGTTTACCTAATGAGTATAATTTTATGATAACCCTATGATATAAAATGGTTTTTAGGTTTCCAGGAGGACTTTAGGGAAAATGCTAAACCTTACTAGATTGTGTGTCGGAATAGTTTATGTATTTATACTTAGTCTTATATTTTGGTACATTTCTTTGGAGTTTTTTTGTACCTTTTTTGCAGTTTTTGATTAAACATGAATATGATCTATATTTGTTAGCTTATTTTTTAATATTGTTGTTGGTGTTATTGAGGTTGATATTCTTATCTCATGATCATGTTCCTATAAAAAGGTTAATGCCTTACATTTGTGTGAGATTCCATACCCATGGTGCTAGTCGTCACTCTGGGTCCTATTGACGGTGAGATTCAGGGGGACCATTTTCTCTCCTTCATCATAAAGAATAAAGGGCATGAAACTTTTCTCTCCCTTTCATCATCTTGAAGATGGTGTGGCATGAAAAAATATATCATATCATCTGGAATTTATGGAATAGTTTAAAGGTAGTAATAATGTTTTCCATATATGTCAATTAGGGTGATAACATTCATATCTCTATAATTTTACGTGTTTGGAGGAGAGTGAGTTAGTAATATACATATTTATGTATAGTAGATTGTAGAGGTCAATAAATATCAAGACAAAGACTTGTGTGGGATGTCAATGTCATTATCCAAGTTCTTATGATGACACTGATCATATTCTCATGATACATGTAGGTTTGAAGAATTTTTGAGGGGGTAGTGACGTCTCCACATTTCATAGCTCCTTTCGTCCACATTGATTCCTACGGATAAAATGTCTTCTGATGGGGATTTTGTAACATCCCATTATTTTCATTCAGGTATTTCACATCCCACATTTAATCACTCATTTTTTTGGTTAATTTTTGGATATTTGATTATGGGGAAAATATTTTTTGGGAAAATGAATTATTATATAAAGATTCATTTTTTGTTGAGTTAGTGGTGTGCATGTATAAATATTTCAATTTTGATCATGGGTTTTTATGAGGTTTGAAAGATTCAGATGTGGATATGGTTTTTCCATCATCATCTAGACTATTATCACTCTAATATATACTTTAACATCATTAATTAGTTTCTTGACATGAATATTTTTCATGAAGATGATGAAAAATGGTTTATAAGAACAAAATCTTACAAGATGTTAAACTGGTTCATGCTGTGAAATGGTTGATTAAAGTATTTTTTAATCATAGGTCAAAAATTCTTTGGGGTATCTTGTAAATCGTTACATTAAAATTCAAAAAAAAATTCACTTCATGGATTATTCAGGGAAAACATTTTTATACATGTTTCAAATATTATTTTATTAAAATTTTGTGCACTATATTTTCTCTCCAAACCTTGGATCTCTCTTGAGTGATTTTGGGGACCTATAACCCTTATAGGTAATTTCATTCGATTTTTGGTCTTCATGGTTCATGAAATATGTCTCTTTTAGTAATATATAATTCAATATATACATTTCTATTGATCATATAACATCTATTTCATTGAATTATTAGATCTAATGATCTTTTGGTGATATTATTTTTATTACATTCTAGATCTTTTATTTGATCCTGATTCGGGGTGGAACCATTATTTGTTGTGATGTGGTGGTTTCATTTTATCTAAGGTGTGTGTGAACTAACTTTTATGGTGACCATACAGGATAGGTAATATGACTATATGTTTTGGAAATCATTGTTACGGAATTTTTTTTTATATATTCTATCATGTAGCTTTAGATCTAATTATAGGCTTGTGTGATGATATTTTGAGGTAGTTGTTTCTGACTATATCACGTGTTAGTTGAACCATGATTTAACTAGTTTTATTAATAATTTAGTAAATAAAATGTAATTATATATTGATTTATTTGTCAGTGTATATGAGCATTTTTTGTGAAAATTTGGTTTTCCCATTTTTTTAAAAAAGGTAAACTAGTTTTTTTCAATGATTTGTAAAATTTCCTTATGAAATAGATTCATTAATGGTTATGATGAAATGGTTGAAAAAAAAGCCCATGGGAATCCTTTTTTACTTAGGTTGAAGGTGTAGTAAAAGGTATCATCCACTAATACCATTGGGGGTACACTACTATGTTGTACATCTTCCCCCAATCCCCATTTATCTAGGGACTTATCAGACACTATTGGGAGGATCACATTTTGGGATATTCATATGGTCTCCAGATTCCATGTATATGTATATATACTTGATGAAAATGATTTTATATATCTAATTATGAGTTTTATAGTGATCGTGACATGTATTTAGATTTATAATGATTTTACAAGTGCTTTTGAATTATACTGAAAGGATTTTATAACTAAATTGATATATCTGAAATGATTTCAAATTGCAATACATGTATTATTTGAAACCATGGAAATACGGTGTTTTTTATAGTATTTTTGAATTAAAAAAATATTTCAGTGATTATAATTAATTTTTTTCCTAATTTTTAGTGTTATTAGATTATTTTAATTAGATATGTAATGGAACACTTTGGTGGGAACCTATGGATCATTTAGTTTCACACCTTGCACACCCCTTTGGCGGCGTGTAAGACTCATTATAATTTTAGTGAATGTCAGTAAAAAAACTACACAATTAGACAGGGAGTATTATGTCATTTAAATTTTATAGCTTGAGGTGAGGCATAGAGTTGTATTATATATAACACTAAAATGAATGGTTCTATTATTTTTTTCCTTGTACTCTGGACATATTCCTTATAATTTATTTAGTTTTTTTATATTTTTCACTTCTAACATTTCTATTTTAATGTGGAAAATATGTCGTATTATTATCTTTTATTGTTTCATATTACTATGTATATATAATCCATGTTTTATTATTTTGGTTGTAAAAATCATTCCTTATGGTTTTTATGTCTTGTTTATAGTTATCATTCCAAGGGGATTGTGAATTCCCTTCTTCTATGTGATGGGTTGGGTTGTGTTCTAATTTTGGTGGTTACCTAGGTCGGTTCATTGCATGTTCACAATACATTTAAAAATCTATCTCAACAAATCTCTTCACATTTCTCTAAATGTTTTACAATAATCATTTTATAGGATCATTTATTCCCATAATACCATCCCTAGATACCTTAATAAAGATCTAATGGAGTCATTACATATACGATGTAATTTCCTTACCCTTTGTTTAAATTTTATATTATTCTTTACCTCCTCTAAATCTACAGTGTATATAATAAAATAGTATCTTCAATACCCACAATATGATAAAAGTTTATTATTTTTATAGAAACACCATTATACACCCTATTTTCAATGAAATAAGAAGTGAATGTCTTTCTCATGCATATGTACGGATTACCATTTCCACATAGTGATTCAATTAAATTTTTATCACCATATTTTATACATATGTATTGATATGTCTTTAATGTTTATATAATATATTTATTAAAAAATTATTATTTTTTATTCTCAATATGACAACTATATTCTAGCATCAAATCCTTTGGAAAGTGATAATGTGGTTTATGCATACATGTGGACTACCATCTCCATGAAGCGATGTGAATCATTTATTATTTATATTTTAATTGGATGGAAATAAAAAATTAGATGGAAATAAATTATTATATAATATAATTATAAGCATATAATGGTTAATTAATATTTATAATTCATTTATTCATTATGATAAAAAAATGATAACATCGTTCAAACATGTGTATAGAAAATAGGCTCCCATAACTGTGTAATAAATATTATATATATATATATAACGTATGGATGACTTAAAAAATATATATAATTAATATATATGATATTTATATCATGAAAATATTATATATATATATATATATATATATTGTAAATAAGATAAATGTATTGGAATCGAAACTACTAAACTGATAATAACATGATAAATGAATCACCTTGCACCCAGAGATGATGATTTTAATAACAAGTTAGTATTAAAAGGATGTGTTGAATTGTTATAAAGGGATAAAATAATAAATTAAAAGTATGAAAAAAATGTTTTTATAGTATTACAATTAATTAATTTTATTATAAATAAGTTTATTTTACTTTCGATACATGTTCATATTGTGGTAGGGGTTTTAGGTGAAAATCTAGTTATTTATCGAGATAGAGTATGATTATACATATGATGATGATATGTTAAAATCTACATATAAATAAATATATTAATTTTATTATACATAGGTAATTTTTTTAAAACAGATTTTTTATTTTCATTTTCATTGTCATATATACTTAATATATTTAATGTGTGTTTTATGTAAAATAGAAAATAGTTTTTACTTTGGCCAAAAAATAAATTTCATTATATAAATTTGTTTTATAAAAATTATTCAAATACGGTTTTTTATTTTCTATGATTATATTCAATTTCATTTCTATCCATGTTTCACTTGTTACAAATTTTTTTGGAATGAATAGTTTTTCGTTTTTTTAAATTTGATAATAATTTATATTTTCAACAAATATTTAGAAGTAATGATTTTTTTCTTATATGAATTGAATTAATATTAAAAGCAACCTGAATAAATTTTTATTTTAAAATTCCATTACAATTTTAAATGGTTATTTTAAAATAAAATAATTCTCTCCATATTTCCACATAGTTTTTTAACAAGTGTGTTCAAAATTGAATTGTATTGTCGTCATGAATTTTTTAATAATGTTCCAATTGTATTTATATTCAAATATGAAAATAACCCTTTGTTTCACATTTGAGTTACAGAGTATACAACACAAAGATACCACCCTTATTCTTCCTCTGGTAGGGTCATGTGTTTTATGTTATGATGTTTATGAAACTCATTACTTTTCTAGATGTTATAATATGGGGATTTTTTTTTGAAAATAAATAAATATCATTGGATAAGATATAAAAAATTGTTTTTGAATATTTTATTATATGTATGTATGAATTTATTTATATGATGGGTGGGACTTGTACCTCCAACCAATTCATTGGATAGTGATTTATATGTCTTGTGACAAACATGATTGTAATGGGTTGTTATCTAATTTCAATAAGTGACTATGTCTCTAATGATCATCATGGGAGAAAAACATGACTACTATGATTCATTAGGGAGAAAACTCATTAAAATATGATACCCATTAAAAATATACATTACAATAATGGAAATTATTTTCAACGTGTATGTGTATGATAAATATTAATTTCTTAGGCCCATGTTAAGATTTAATGGTTCATGTTATTTGATTCCCTTATGATTCATGTATTATGAACTAACATGATTTGTGTAATGACCTAATATTATCATCTTTTATATACATGGTATGGTTTTCAAATATTAACATCAGGTTATTATACAATTATTATCATTTTATTCCCATGTTATCATTTATATCTACGTTTTCACCATTACTATGAATATATGATGACACCTTTATTTAATTTCATTTAACCTGGTCATGAATAAAGGTATTAAGTATGATATTAATAAGAATGATTCTAGTTGGAAAGTAATAAGGGGGAGTTGATATAGATATTTGATGACCAATTGATATACACATATAGGTTAGAAATGATACAAGACCTAAATTATACTTTATTCGATCAAAATTATTTATAACAAATATTCATCGATTAATATGAAATATCTATGTATGAAAATAGTGGGTCATTATAGAAGAAAGGGGTAATATTTTGTTAAACAACAGAAACTAATTTGATAAATCATTAGGAATAACCCCTAGGATAAGTCTATTTATGTGATAAATTATAATTTTATACAAATGATCCAAATTGACCTTAGTTAAACATATGTTTCCTAGAAAACAGTGTTAGGAAATAGAAATATAATAAATTATTTTTCAATACTATTTTGTTTCCTTATATTATTATTGTTCCTCGTACTATGACTTTTGTTTACTCAATAGCTAAAACTTGATGTAATCTAATTACTATTTAATGTTATAGTAAATGAAATAATTCTCATCCTGAACAACAAAATTATATGGGAGCTGGAGTTGAGAAGAATTTTTCTATTATCAAACAACATTTTGACGCTATGAATCAAGATTATATTATAAAAAAGAAAAGGATGAGTAAATGTTATATAGGTTCCTTCACAAGGAAACCTAAACCTTATATTACTGGGTATATTAATATACTAGTTACTAATAAATGTATATACACAATTTAAAAGATATTTTCCACTGATCAGTGATCAAAACACATGAATGATAGAATGGATAATTATAATTTTGATGTCGAAGTAGATTTGTGGTGGAATATTATCAAGAACACAAAATAAGATCATGAAATTAATTATATTGTGTTTTATGTATTTAATTTTGTTTTTCCACAAGTAACATAATCTTACTATTAATAATAAAATGTAGAAATAATATTCTAAGATAAAATTGAATAGAGATGAATTCATTGGTACCTATTATTAAACATTTTCAATACATGAATGGTATGCATCTTGTACTGTCAATCAGGATAAATGTAATGTTGATTGTGTATTTATTGGTTTAAAACCAAGTATCAAATTGGTGTTTTTGATAAGGTACATTTATATATATGATGAAACAGTTCAATGTTTAATAATGTTTGACATTTAAATTTGAGTTCCCGATTAAAATCATGGTTTTGATATGAAATATTTTAATTCCAATAAAATTCTAAAAATATATAGAGAATAAGATGATCCTTCCCTTATTATTAATTTGTTGAAGGACAAATGAGAGAAATTATAATAAAGGAATATTTAAATGTTTAATGTGTGGAAATTATGGTCATTAGGTAATCAAATTTAGAATTTTTGGGAATACGTTCGCTAATGTTGTCAATAGAGAGAAAACATCATAGAATGAAATAATAACACACTTGTGTTTTAAATGAAAGATGTTTTAAAATTATTCTTAAAACGTACCAAATAAAAAGGTCAACGATGATGACGGACATCAACATCCACGTAAAAATAGTGAAAAAGGGAAATTTTATGTGATTCCTATTTCTGATAAGGGGTGTGATAATGATGTATTGAATGGTACACATCTTGTCTATTCCAGAACTATGAATATCATCTTGGTTTCAAGATTATCCAACTTAATTAAAGATAAAAATTTTCTAAGGGCATCACAATACCAACTCAAAAATTATATTAAGTGTTTATATAAAAAAGTTCCTAATTTTATGATGATATCATCCCATTCCTATGATTCTTCTTTGGATGAGTTTTATAGTAATTATTCTATTTTAAATATTTTCAGTTTTTCTCTAGATAAATTTTGTGTTTTTTTGAATTTATTGTATTTCATTATATAAATCCCAAAACAAAATATTACAAATGTATGTTACTTTTAATATTCTTAATTAAAAATATGATTATTTATAAAATAGTGTCTTTTTATTCAATAGGATAATGAGTTGTAGTTTTAAATAGAAATAATATATGATGCAACAAAAATTTCAACGACTTTACATATAATGGACCAAATGAGTTGAATTTTTTTAAAAATTAACTCCAAGAGAATAATGAAAAGGGATTTATTCATCCAAGTGTGCCACATTGAGTTTAAAATTTTGTATTTATTAAAAAAATATGGAACAATGTGAATCTATATTTATTATTAATAACATAATATTATCACTATAAAAAAGGTAACATCTACCCTTTATTGACTATTTTTTATAAAGGGTATATATGCCTATATAGTTCCAATGTTGATATTTATTCATGAAAACCTCATTTGATGGTCAATAACTAGTGTGTACACAAGAAATGGTTTCACAAATTTTTTGGAAACTATGAACTTATAGAGAATCTATTTGATCTTAAAATTTTCTTTTCTATATTCATGGAATTAAAGAAATGATTCTTAAGAAATTTCCTTAAACATTTTTTCTAAATCATTCTATAAGATATTCTTGTATATTTGATGAGTAAGGAAGATCATGCAAATCATTTTACAGTTTTCCTAAGGACCCTAAGGAACACTGATCATTATGAAAATTTTCCCATGATATAATTTTGTCTTCATATGTTTTCTTTATTAGGTTATATAATGTCATGTGAGGGTATATCAATAGATCATTCAATGATATATGTTATTTAACATTTACCTAGAACAACCAAAATGTCTAAGATACATAGCTTTTGTGAATTTTATGGATATTATCAATGATTTATTGGTAATATATAATGTCTCTCGAATACAATCTCTAGCATCACACATATGGGTGACATCTTCTTTTCGACAGATAAATGTGTGGAATATATTATGGAATGGAAAAGAATTCATGTCAGTGGATATGTACATACACTACCCTACTGTAGATAAGTGTTTGAAATATATAGTAACTCATCAATGAAGTGGCTAAGATGTATATTAATGTATATTTACATGGATATATCTTTTTCAGTAAAATAATTTATAGTCCTTGAGAAAAATTTCCAAACTCATTATTTAGAGTCAACAATGATGGTTTTTTCCTAAATGATATAAAGGTATTATCCTTTTAGAGAAATTTATGAAATATATATTATTAACCAATTAATAAATTTTATTTTCATTAAAAATATCTTATCATATAGGGTGGAAGGCACTTGGTTATTATTAATGATTATCACTTCATAATTATTTATAACAATGGGAATGAAAAAAAGGTAGAAGAAGATCTTAGTCGAAGTGATCAAGTTAAATTATCCATTATAAGGATCATAAATGATTTTATGATTTATAAATTTCAATGGATTGATCTTTAAATTGTTATAAAAAGGTATAAATACCATCAATCTCAAATGAATTTGAGACCATCTATCTGTGTCAATATTAACGATCCCAAAAAAGAAATATTCAGAGCTATAAAAGAAAGTGATTAATATTCTAGAGTTGAACGATGATTATGAAAGAAAAAAATGGTTATAAATCATTTTCTTTACCTTTGGTACCATATTTGAAGAAATATTTTATTAATGATGATAATAGTTCTTTATTCTCTCTTCATTATGAATGACTGAAGAATGTGTAAATATTTGAAACTGTATTTCATGTTGGATAGCATGATGGGAGATGTTTTAGAGTATGTTTCTTGGAGAATATTTTGTTATAACATTAAGTTGAGTGAAAATAATCTATGGTGATGTTACAACCATTAACTATAAAATAATGGCAATGGTAAGAATCAATACATATTTTTTCATTAGAATCCCCAAAACATTTGAAGAGAATCATTTAATTTGGTTTGCAGTCAACCTCCTTATGATGTCAGCACTCTTCATTTATATTAGTTAATATTTACATCTTTATCAATTTACTTAGTCATACATTAAATATTTGTTAAAATATTATGGTATACCACAAAAAATTTTACTTATTGGGATCTGAGGTTTAGTGTAATCTTCTGGGGAATTATTCAATATGTTCCCAATATATAGCCATTTTTTAAAATATATTATCATCAAAAAAAATATGGTTAGACAGAGGGGACTATAAAAACTTAGTAAGACATGGTTATATCTTTGTAATGGATTTAAAATATAGTTTCTATTTGTACAGTTTAGAGCCATTAAACAGAACATATGAGAGGTTAAAATTCATCAAAAAATCTATGCAGGAAATCGATAAAAGGATATTGTGTTTGAAGATGGTAACAAATTATTCCTAAAAAAATCATCATGCACAAGGGTGATGAGATTTTGAATTTAGTTTATTCTAAGCCCTAGTTATATCTGTAATTTATATATTAATTAACATTTTGGGATGGTAGTTAATCTATTGTCAATTCTACATAATCACTCTTAAGTTGACATTATGTCAGAAACAACAATCTTGAAAAAGTACATACCTAATACTTCACATATTCTAAACACAATGGTCATACTGATGGAACTAGATCATTATTATTTAGACAAACTTGTAAATATTATGGATCATAGAGAGAATGTGTAATGAAAGAAGACCAGAAGTCTTGTAAAAATTTTGTATTGAAACAAACAATTTAAGGAATCTATTTTTTAAACTATTAACATGATGTGGTTCACTTATCCTCATAAGTTAAAATTAGATGTGATGAGTTTTTAAGGAATAAAATCATATTATAGGGGTTAAATGTACCACCAAATTCTTTATGAAATATTTATTTTCAAACAATATTTTTTTTATTAAAAATCAATTTTTTCACGTAAACTCGAGTTTACACAAACCGCGTAACATTATGAAAACATTATTTTTCTTTATATCACATATATATTTTATTGGGATTATAATAAATTGTAATAAGAAATATATCAAAAACATATATTCATTGAATTTATAAAAACAACTCATTAGTTATAAAATGGCTAGAATTAAAAATATATTATATTTGTTAATAATAGTGATATTCATTCAGAAAAAATATTTTTATGAATGAAATTTAGTTTTATATTTATAAATTAATTTATTCACTATTTGTGACTGATTTTATAGAAATTTATATATTATTTACTTTATAAAATTTTGTAAAAATTACACAAATATTAATGTATTCATTTTTTAGGAAAAAAAATTATTTTTATTTATAAATATTTTTTTTAGAAAATATTTGTTCTCCCCCTTTTCTCACATACAGTAAAATTAATTTAATTAATTTATAGATATTAAATTAGATTGAAATAAATAAAAATTTTATTATCATTATGTTTAAATTTGTTAAATATACACATTTTTTCTTCAATATGAAAATTAATCATCTTAAATTTGATCACCATTGTTATGTGTAAACCAGGTAAATCATGATTAAAAATAACTGATATTGACACTATTTATCATATTATTTTCTACTGGATAAAGGTAATACAATTATTAACACCTTATATTTGAAATTTTGTCTTTAGACACATATCCATTAACATATAATAAATATTACATTAATCAATAGATTTTATAGAATGACAGTCACTTTATTTTTAATATATACTATATGTTCAGAGGGGGAAAAACTTGTTATGAATGAATAATAATAGTAATTTGTTGAATAATGAAATTATATTCAGGATAATAATTAATTTCTAATTTTTAAGTATTACATAATCACATTAAATTATTATACTATACTAAAACAGTATTTAATTAATTTATGAAAAAAAAACAAATATTAAAATATAAAAAGTGATATATTTTTAAAATGTTAATTTGGTACACGAAATTTACAGTTGGATATAGAATATTAGTGTTGTATTAAAATCATATACATTAATTAAGTATTTTTATTTAATAATTTTAAGAAAAATTAAATGTGGAGTCTCAAAATCGAAAATAATGATATGTTATCAAAATAATATTTTATTAAATTATTCGAAAATTTTATATTTTTGAAATAAAACCAAGTTGATATAATATGGTAGAAAATTTTAATAAAATGGTCATTTATGGTCTAGTTTTAACCTACTATGAAAAAATTATCACCCTTTGATATTTCAAATGGTTTTTTCATAATTGAAATTAAAATTTGTTAAGTAAGGGGTCATCAAAATTATATGTTATAAAATTAAAATAAAACAAGTATAACTTATATTGTTTGAGAGTATTATAACACTATGATTTTTTATCTTATAATTGATGTCAATTTTGAAAAAAATTTCTTAATACAAATTTATTATAACATAATCCTTTGAAAACACTAAATTTCCCTAAAACCTTAACAATGAATAAAAGCCACCTACCTAACAATCTCCATGTAGCGATACAATTCATTTTTTCTCATGATATTTTATGGAAGGGTATTTCGATGTGTATAATTGTTTTAAATGGTATTTATGAAATAATTAATCTTCTATAATTATAATATCACCTCTACTTGGTTACAATCTAATACATTGAGAAATAATAACATCCCCCATGGGTAAATGTGGACTACCACCTCCACGAATAAAATGGAATTGTTTTTCATTAACATTTTTTCACTGATAGTAATGTGAAATAATTTTAGGAACATATATGGAGAATTTTATATAATAACGATCCTATAAATTTAATTTAATATTGACCATTCATTCCATCGATCCATCAAAAAATGAATACAAGGTTCCTGCATACATACAGCCTATAGTCCCCATGAATGTTGCCATTAATTTTTCTATCTGGTAATTTTTATAGATTTTTATAAATAATTATATAATAAATATATATGATACTTATATAATTAATAATATTCTATATCTTATGGATCTATGATAAATGTACAATGAACATACCTGATAAACTGAAAAATTCATTAGAAACAAAATAGTTAACTCCATAAAATAGGGATTTTAAGATTGAATTATTTATAAAATAAGTTGTTGAAATGTGATAAATAGATCCTATATGATATTATAATTATTAGCATGACTATATTTTTTTGTAATAAAATAAATTTTATTATACTTGATATAAGGGGTTATTTTAAATAAAGGTGAACTAATATATTGGGTATTATTTCCCAATTTCATTGTTTATTGAGAGTGATTATGACAATGCCCATGATTTATAAATCATATGGTATTCCACTTAAGAATCATAAGAAAATTATTCTTATCTTTTATTTCATAATTTTTTTATTGTTCTTCCCCATATTATATTCTCAAGTAATTGAAAATATGTTTTTAAGTACAATTGACTTCATTTATCTCAACAATAAAAAATTTCATCTAAATCCATGGCCTCTAAAAAACTATAAATAATGTTTTTAATATTCTCCATTTATTTTTAAATTCATTTATACACATTCTTGACTATTAACAAGACATTTTGAAAGGAATATTTTTTTATTTTTGTAAATGAATTTCTTTATAACATTTCATAAAATAATATGGAAGGAATGATTTAAATGTATACAGAAAAAATGTAATTTACCACAATAATTAAATTTATTTTATTCAATTAATTATTAAAATGATTATTGGTATTTTCTCAAATAAAAATATTTTCACTATATTTGAATATTTATTAATAAGTAACTTCAAAATGTAAATGTTATTTTCTACCTAAATTTATTAAATTTTATTTTAATGGTGTTTCTATACATCAAATTGAACAACCCTTGGTTCTAATTATTATTAAATGGGGATATGATTCAATGATACCGCCCATAATCATTATATAGATATTCTATGTTTTTGAAGGCGTCATATTTAAAAAATCAATTCTTTTTCCATGTGTTTTTGAAAGATGAAATTTTTATGACTCCCATCTCATTTCATGGGTTCTGATATGATTAATGGTTATGAATCTAATGGAACACATAAATATAATTTTAATTTTCTTCTGGGTGGGACAACTATCTCCCATAAATTCATTAGGTTAACAAAGATATATCAAGAGGTAAAAAGGATAGTAATTTTTTGAAAAACCAAATTAGAATGTGATAATGACAACTGGGATTTTATTGGGAGTGAACCTTGACAAGTGTTATGGTTTTGGATGTTAACTCATTCCATTATGATATAATTTGAAATGATCTATTACTAGTAAAAAATTTATTTTATATTCTTATTTATAATCCTGGAATCGATTTTTTATTCATTTGTTATGATTTCAGGGTTCATGGTTGATGGTTCCCTTAAGATTTATGCCTTATAAACAGTGATGATTTGTTCCATGACATAATATTATGATGTTTTATATGTAGTGTATAGTTTTCTACCTATCAGATCATGTTCATATAACCTTATGATCATCTCATTATTATGTGATCAATAATATATCCCTTTTTAACATTATTGCACATCTGGGCTCACCCTTTTCTTATTTTTCCCTTTCTTAGGCTATAATGAAAAGTATTAATTTTGATATTTCAAATAATGTTTCTAGTTATAATGAAATAAGTGGGGTATGATGTAGATATTTTATGAAATAGTTGTTTATGTTTCCATATTTCCAATGTTACTAGAACTAAATGACTGTATCATGTATCAAAATGATTTTTAGTGAGTATACATTGATACATATGTAATAAATAAATATGAAATGCATGGGTCCTTTTAATATATTTACAAAGTAGTGTATGGGAAACATTATTAAAATAACACCATTTGTTTTTGGGGATGTTAGGAATTTTTTTTTACTTTTCAGTTTGAATTATTATTTTGTATATGAAACATGTGAATTGCATTTTTAACATCCATATAGAAAAGTATTGAAAAAATTATTGGAATTTTTTATTGATTTTCATTAAATTTTTTTGTTTAGTTATAATTTATTTGATTTGGATTATTAATATTTAATTTCTAGTTTATTCCATTTTACATTATTTCAATACAATATCACACCTCCTCCAAGACCCCTAATGATTACATAATATGGAGGATCAAATTATTTTCCAAAGGTGATACTACCCTTGGTCAAAATATTTTAATAGTTAGGCTATGGGTGTTCCATGCATTATATAAAGGAGTAGGTGTAGGTCCATCCCAGAATCAATGTTTTTTCATATGTAAAAATAAAACTAATAATTTGGATCATGTGTTTCATTAAATAATACATCATTTTTCATGGCTACTAATGACCCTATGGAAGTGGAAGAGTGGTTAGAGAAAATAAATGGAATCATTGATACTATTGAGAGTGTTAATGTTTTTAATGTTTGGGTCACCACATTCACGTTTGAGGGTCCCTATTGAATGTGATTAGAATCCATGATCTAAGTAAAATAAATTTCATAATATTGGTTTTAAAGATTACATAATGCTCTCTTAATTGCTTAACCTATATATACTTGATTGTTCAACATCTTGGGAATTTATGACTAATAATTAAGTTGAATGATCCATAATGGAGTATGAAAATTTATTCAAAAATTATGTATACCTTTCTACATAATAGATATCCAATTGATTTTTAAAAGATCTTCATATTGAAATGGTCTTGTCTATCATCATTTGATATCAATTTATATTTTCAAAAAGTAAGGCATATGTGAAGTTGGTAGATTTGTAATTCAATGTGTATAATGACTAAGAATTGATGTAATGTATGCTTGAATCCTCATCATTGTTTAGTGGTACTGATGGTGGTGTTTTTGAGAGAATCTATGATTAACCAACATGGATCACCCAACTATTTGGGATTTAGAGCCAACCATGCCATGAACTAAATGGTATTCCTGATCCCAATGTGTAGAAAAAAAACTGGGCATTATGAAAATAATTGGGAATTATTACACCACAATATATAAAAAAAAATATGATATTTATTACAATAATGTTGGAATTACAGTACATGTCTATGGCAGAAAAATTAAAAATGGAAGGAAAAAAGTATTATTAAACAAAAAAGAAAAATATATTACATAGGTACATTAAAAACCATATACATGTGACATTTAGTCACCAATAGACTCTAATACCTTACTAACAAAAATAAATGATCCTCCAAACATTTACACTTTTCCCTCTCTAGCATCAGATGAAACAATGTCTGGAAACACACAATGGTGTATGCATGGGGAAATCTACAAATGAATTAAAAGATTCCATTAATGATTTTATATGAAGTAATTATAATATAAATAAATTTTAATAAAATATATTAAACAAATAATGAGATATAGTTTGATTTAATTTTTAATAAAACATGTTAATCTGCAATTTTAAAAAAATTATTAAAAAATTACAAATAAAATTGTTCTCAACGATACTAAAAAATAAATTATATTGTATAGCTCATTGGAAATTATAATTTGTTGAAATGATTATAATACCAAAATATTATAAAATATTTTGATTTTCTTTGATAGTGCATGTGGAATGCATCACCCTGATTAAATGACCTTCATAATAAATTTCTTTAAACATAATCTATTCATTAGATTATGTTACATGAAAACCTAATTCTAAACGAACCACAATATATTATACTATTATATCCCTGCTATTAAATTGGTGGCAATGAATAATAAAATTATTTATAAAAAGTATATATTTATTATATTTATTACTTATAAATTGAATATACACTAAAAAAATTCATTTGAAATAAATAATAAATATTTTTCTAAAAACAATAATTTTTTCATAGTCATTTTCTTTTCAGTTTGTTTACTTAAATTGAAATTAATACTTAAAACCTTTATAATTCATTTGTAAAATAATTTCATTCTCTTTATAAAGAATTTTTTCAAAATTAAAAATAGTTATTTTCTTGAGAAAATTATTATAATATTAATTTTATGATGATTAATGAAATATTCATGTTTTTTTAAAACCCCTTCTAATTAATATAATTTACAATGTTAAATTTTGTTTTTATTTTTATAAAATTAAAATTAGTTCAATAATATTATTAATAGTCAAATTTTGTTCATTAGAGTCTATTTAATTTTGAATTTTGAAATAAATATATCTTACCCTATTGAATGTTTTTTCTTTGGAAAACTATTTTTCATCACGTTTGAGGGTTTAAAATTAAATTAAATTAATATAATTCTATTAATTAAATTAAAAAAATTCTTGATTTTGAATAATCATAATTAATATTATATAATAAAGGAAAATAATATATTAGTCATAATGAATAGTACAAATATTAAAAATTAATTATTGTGGATAAGGTTAAACTGGGTTTACTAGGGAATAACCTAAATATATAAGACTTAAAATTACCTAGAATTATGAAAATAAGTATTAAATGGAAATAAATTGACATTATATATTCCATGGTCAGATAATGAATCTTTGTAGAGCATTTCTGAATGTGAGAAACATGGGTATAACTTTTTTCGTTTCAACAATTCCACATGTGCCCATTTCCCATCTCATTAATTTACACCCCCACCCCTATCCTCTTTAGACATTGAAGTAATTTTATATTATCCAATACCTAACCAAATTAAATACTTATATCTCTTAGAAAAATCTGATATTAAATTTTTTTCCATAAATCCAATATTGTAAGGATTTAGGGATGTGCCTAAAGAGGTTGTCTAACGATGTTGAAATGTTCCATACCATTTATTTTCATTTTACATCTACTATTAACATTCTAAAAATATTTACAAAATATTATTCCATAATTTTACCATCAGCTATGATATATTTATATCCTACAATGTAAGTTTAATAAACTATATCAATATATTCTTCCATAAAATGGGAAAAAAAATTGTTTACTGTGTGTGTGGAAGACATCCAACTTGTGAACCAATTTAATTCGTTTTGCATCACCACCTATCACTGTAATATTAAATGTTTTATTTAACATATTTATAGTATATTTACGAAATATATATACTTATACAATTATAATATCACATATTCATTGGTACCTTATAATTCATTAGAAAAAAATAATTCCCCTTGTGCGTACATGTGGACTACCAGATCAATGTTGTAGTGTGAATTTTTTTACATGTTATATTTACATGGATGGTAATATAGATATATTAAATGAATTTTAATTACATATATGGTTAAACAAGGTTTCATAATGGTGAAATATTATTCACCTTTATTACATACCATATGTCAGATAAATAAATAGCGTTCTTGCATACGTATGACATACCATATCATTGAATGGTGTAACTAACATTCCATTATCTATATTTTATATACTATAATAAATGATTATATAATGATTATATAATAAATCTATATCTTGTTTAACATTATGATTTTTATGTAACAATAAGAAATGTAACATCATGCCCCATCCCATAGGCATGAGTGGGAGGAGGAATGCTACATGCCTTAAGCAGCATTCCCAAGGCACCAACGACTAGCAATGAATTCTGAGGTCTTGTAGGAAAATTTTGGGAACGATTTTCTCTTAATACAAAACCAACCAAACCATCCACTAAAAAAACTATATGATGAATGTTGATAAAACATTTAGACATGTATTACCAAAAAGACAACCATGTTGTTCCACAATGAAACCCAAAAACCAATACAAGAAAACAAAATATCAGAGTACCATACAAAGGACTAAACAAGAGACCCAAAATAAACCATGATACACTCCACACCTCCATTCCACGATCCATTCTCCATGCCCCACCACATCTCCCAAAGAACAATATAAGCCAATATAAATGATATGCATTACCTTTACCTATGACCCTTAATACAACATATGTAAAAGCACCACACTGCCAAAGCATGGGGTGGGTACTAATACTCAGTAAGATTTCCACAAATGACTTCCCTACACACACCGCTAGGATAAACCCATTAGCATATTTATATAAATTATTTTATATAAAACATTAAGTACATCAACATTTACCACAATCCAAAGATACCCTTAGCAAGCCATGTCAAACAAGAGAAATCCAAACAAACGTGACACAAGTCATTTTATCATTTACACATTTAAACAACAATTTCAGTCTTGAAAAGTAATGCATAACATGGAATCCAAAATGGTGGAGCATCCATCCAACCCGTTAACCCATTCCCAACTAGTTGTACTTCATTCCCACTTATCCTATAATGGTTGCACTTCCATCCAACAACAATCCCCTTATTATAATGGTGTTTCCTTCCCACTCCCACATAATATTCCAACAAGCCATTACTAATCATAGAACCCACCAAAGCCACAAAATATGTAAATAATCACATCCATCACATGTCCATCCCATTCAATAAATCACCCATTTATTGAAATCACCATTTAATAATTTTTCATTCCAAACAACATTTCATTAAAAAAACATCTTTATTAAAAACAATTTTCATCAACCATTTCCACAAATCGATCCCAGCAGCCCATTTTAAAATCTATATTTTAAAATCCCTAACAAGATCATTTCACCAAAAGCCCCCCTTTTACCCAAAAATCCACAAAACAACACCAAGGTATTTCCAAACAATTTTTTATGTCAAAACAAAATTAATTTTTAGAAAAAGAAATTTGTTGGAAAAAAATTACTAGTTCTAATCTAGTGATGTCGAGAGAGAATCCACCTACCTTTACGGTTCCAGGGAATTTGACCAACAAAAACCCACACCTCCAATTTGATGAATGTATGACCAAAACCTTTCTAATTCTCCTTCTCTAACATCCACAAGAAACAAAATTAACAACGAAAGAAACAATAACCCTAGATATATACACAACAGATGTAAATATAGAAAACGAAGAGAGAGGGAGATGTAGATGTAGATGTAAACCAAAGAATTCAAAAGGTGAGACTTATCTAGGATAAACCACCTTGAAACCATAATGAAAAAACTTCAAATCGCATAGAAAATGTGCGAGAGATCCCCTATAACCCTTGAGAACAAAAAATCCCGATTGAAGCGTGAATGTGAGATGCTTTGGAGAGAAATATTACATTCCATATAGAGATAGTATTTAAAAACACTATTTTTAAGTGGCACCATGGTTAGTCTGCTCAGTTTGGAGAATAGTGCGCTAACCAAGGGCATTCCACTACCTTGAGAGAAGTGGTATGCATGGTTTCCTCACATGGTTTTCAAAACTGTGCATAGGCTATGCTAAGCCTATTGTGTCCCCCTACACAGTTTCCAGGAGAACCCGTATGGCTTCCCCTAACCGTTGTCAAACTGTGCACACTTAGAAGAGTGTCCAAAATTATTCAAAACCATTCCAAACTCTCCCCACCTCTTCCAAACTCATCTAATGCACTTTAAACACATAAAAAGGCATATACAAAGGATACAAAACTTGAATCGGTTGTGATACATTCTCCCCACTATTGGACTTTTCATCCTTGGAATGTATAGAAACATCTCATTGTCAAAATAGATCGGGCCATTGCTCATCCATCTCTTTCTCCTATTCCCATGTGTCCTCTTGAATCTGACCCCGTTTCCAGAATACACGAAATAAAATTATTCTTTTACCATGAAATACATTCTATTTCCTATCCATAATCCTCATTGGCATGTTCCCTAAAGAAGCATATGGTCCTAGCTCAACCTGATCCCCAAAAATTATATTGTCACAATTTGGCTGATAATTATTAAACTACGACACATGAAACACATTGTTCACTTCACTAAACCGTGGTGCCAATTCCAAAGTATAATCCACCTCTCAAATATGCTCATGAATTTCAAAAGGCCTAATATACTTCAGAGATAATGTACCCTTCATCCCAAACCGATGACATCCCAACCTAGGATAGAATCTAAAAAACACATGATCACCAACTTCAAATGACAACAATCATCGACAATGGTCCACATATGATTTCTAAAGAATTTTATCTATCTCCATCCTCTTATTGATCAAGATTATTTTCTTCACAGTCTCTTGGACAAGTCATGGTATGATCATAAAAGGCTCACATGTTTCCACCAAATATAGTGGATAATGACAAGTACACCCATACAAAGCCTCAAACAGAGCCATATGTATGAAATCCTGATAACTGTTATTACAAGAGAACTCAATAAATGGTAAGTCCTCCTCTCATGAACCAAAACAATTCATCACACAGGCCCTAAACATATCCTCCAATGTTTTTATCGTCCTCTCAAATTTTTTATTTGTCTGAGGATGATATGTCATGATCATAGTCAACAGTGTCCCATGGGATTGTTGTAATGATTTCAAAAGATGAGATTTGATCCTCATATCTCTTTATGATACAATCGAAACATCAACACCATGCCTCTTTAACAACTCCGAAATATGGATTATGGATGGATCCACAACCATATGAGATTAAAAAATTGGGATGAAATGGGATGACGTTGTGGGATGATCCACAATCACCAATATGGAATCATGTATGCTGACTGTTATGGAGAGACCTGTCAGAAAATCAATTGAAATTTTAAACCATTTTCACATTGGGAAAGGTAAAGACTGCAACTAGTTGGCTGGCTATGGATTCTCTGTGTTCACTTGCTGACATGTAAAGCATCTCGAAACAAACTCAGCCAAATCCATTTCCATACATGACCACTTAAACTTCATTGTTAATTCCTTATACATCTTCTAAATTACAAGATGGGCAACCCACCCGGTATGATGATAAGCCCTGAGAAGTTACTCCCAAAAAGACATCGGTACCACCATCTGATTCTAAAAGTAGAATATTGAATTCCCATTCGGTTCCCAGTTCTCAATGGTATCCCCACCATTGAGTTTCGACCTCACCACCATACACTCGGAATCAGATTCATGCACCTCTTTAACCAAACGAGGCTGGTCAGAAACCAATGAAACTAGATAGAAGACCACTCTGTCACCCCGATCCTCACATTCCAACCACTAGTCGGCTATGACCGATATCAACTACAAGTGATCTGATACCTCCACGACCACTTCAACATATGATTTACTACATAATGATTCTTGCACCAAATTTTCCATACACGGAGTTTCCATTAAGTCGAAATCAAACATCTAGAGTTATTACATCCATCTCCATTGACTAAAGTTAAAATATTGTTGTGAAAAGATATTATTTAAGCTCTTGTGATCGGTAAACACCGTAAATTTCTAACCTAAGAGATAATGAGGCCATATATTTAAAGCATGAACCATTTCCACCAACTCCAAATCATGTGTTGGGTATTTATTCTCATGAAATATCAATTTTCTTAATCCATATTCAACCACATGATCCCCCTACATGAGAACACACCCCATCCCTGATCCCGATGCGTCATAATACACCACATACCCGTTTCTTTGTTCTGTAAAAACCTCGATTAGTGCTTATGTATGGAGACCCTTTAACTCTTCAAAACATATATGAATATTCTAATCCCATTGAAATGGGATATTGCCTTTTGTCAAAAATGACATCAGTGAAGCCAATCATGAAAACCCGCGAATAAAACGTCGATAATAACTAGATGACCATGGATTCTCTATATCTCGAAAAAATTATTTGGTGGTTGCCTTGAGATAAAAGGCCTTATATTTTCTGGATCAACTGAAACACCATTATCAATAAAACATTTCCAAGGAAACCAACCTATTATATCCAAAAGTCACACATTGAAAAGTTAGCAAACAACCGATCATCCCTCAAAATCCCCAACACGATCGCCAAGTGGTGCTCATGCTCTAGCCTTGTCCTCAAATATACCAGTATATCATCAAAAAATACCACAATAAAAGAATCCATATATATCTGAAATATCCAATTCATCAATTCCATGAACACTATCAGTGCATTTGTTAGACCAAAGGGCATAACCACATTCTCAAAATGGCCATATCTACTTTGGAATGTTGTTTTTGGAATATCCTTCCGCCGCACCTAAAACTAATGATACCCTGATCCAAATTCAATCTGGGAGAACCACTAAGATCCCATCAACTTGTCAAAAAAATCATCATTGAATGGGTGTGGATATCATTTCTTTATCGTAACTTGATTATGTCTATGATAATCGACACATAACTGCAACATTACATCTCCCATATCAACAAACAACACCAATGCTTCCCATGGAGATGAACTAGGCCATGTTAACCCTTTGTTCTTTAACTCTTCCATCTACACATCTAGCTCCAATAATTCTATTGGTTCCATCCGATAAGGCATAAGTGAGATAGGATTAGCCCTAGATAAAGTTAAATAGTAAACTCCACTTTTCTCGCGAGTGGTAACCCTGAGAATTCTTCAGGAAAAACAACCATAAACTGGTCCATGACCACTAGAAGAACACTCTTACTAATAACTTATACAACTTACAATGAAAATTCCACTAACCAGTATGATATCCTGCCTACCACAGGTTCCAACAAGCCTATTGCCCCATGATTCTCATTCTTCTCCCCTCTAAAGAGATGTGTAATTTCATCCTCTGTCACAAAACTAATTGTTCATGCCTAAAAAAAATTGTGGGAATAATACATTGTCATTCATAGTATAATATTTTATGCATAAATATCAATCACTGAGAATTCCCATGTTAACTCAACCTCGTCCCGCACTACACGACATGCTCTACACAAGAAGGCTCGACACTCTTTTTCACCCGAAGGAGTTTGAATATTGAGAACAATAGACATCGTTTCTACCATTAAAGCCAAAAAATAAATGATACGAGAATAGATAAAACAATGGAATGAACCCATATCAAAGAACTCTTTCATCAACATGGAATTTAAAAGAACTATACCACGCACCATAGATGGTCACGACTAATCGTCCATCATCGTCTACTCAGCTCCAAACAACGGCTTACATACCACACTATGCTCTTTATTACCCAAATGAGACATTGTGGTATTTTGAGAATCACTATAGTTAACTTTACTCTACTGACAAGGGATAAGTTGTTCCCCTCATCCCATCGTGGCATAAGATCCATGTGACCTTTGAGCAGTTTCACAGACACCCGATCTCGGAGAATTCAGAAAATTAATGTTGTAGATGACCCATCTACATAAAATTATGACATGATTCAAGTTATTCCATATAGTACCACTTAATTTGGATCATACAACCACATTGAAGACATCTCATCTTACTCTGATCCTTCGAATGAATATTCACTAATACTATCATTCGAATTTGAACTATACTCACACCCTGGAAATAACTGTCCCTCTTCCTCTTGAACCTAGCGTTTGAGTTCCCACTATTCCCTATGGGTACCAACCTGACTCCTCCACTTTTATCCCCCACATGATACTACTCATCCACTATAGATCGATTCACTATTTCTGTGTAATCGTCTATATATAGCACGACTATCATGGACCAAATGTTCTGCATGAAACTAGCTTCAAAGATAAGAGATTCCAATGACACACTACCCACCACCTCGGGTGAAATCCTCACTACTTTAATAAAAAAAGTTTCAACAACTATTTATGAATGGTTCTTCTATTTAAAATGGACGAAATCCATTTTTCACTGAATTATGAATGTATAAGGGTAGAATTTTTTGTTAAACAATTCCTCAAATTCGTCTTATGTCATACCGTGGTCTGTTCCAGCGTGGACCGACAACTACCACCATTGAAGGGATTTTTATTCCAACATATACATGACTGAATTCACTTTCAACGATACTGGTGTTTCCATGAATCCTAATATCTTGTTCATTCTATTAAACCTTTCTTCTTCCCCTTCCAGCTCTAAATCTCCCCTAAAGATGGGTGGAATCTTCTTTTGAAACCAAACCACATAATCCACGTGCCTTTTTTTCATTCTCTTTATTTCCAATTTTCAAACAATTGAATGTATTCACTATAAATTTTACTAGCTTCTAGTTCACCAGAGGCTCAAGTGAAACCACATTTTCCACAACCTCCTCATGTTGGTCTCTATGATGCCTACTCAGTTCCATTTCTATTGATACAAAACAACCATGAGTCCTTCTATTTTATCATCACATGATTCACAAATTCCAATAATATTACACTAAAACTATCACAACTAGGCTTTCCACAAGTTCAAATTTCCCATATTGCACTATTTTAAAAAATTCACCTTGTTTTGAAAATCATCCCATTTTCAAAATAACACCATTTTCCATGTTTTAAATCCTTCCAATTTGAATCCCAATATATATTATCAAAATAAAAAAATTCATATCACATAATAATTAATTATAAATCAATGAAATATGTATTCTAGGGTGAAGTCATTTTGACCATGCATGTCATGCTCATCTCATTGGATACCCCCACAAAAATGAGATATCCAATGCCTATCAGTGTCTCCAAACACTTTTGTACCCAACTCCCTATCAACCTAATGTTCAGAATAAAAGGGATAGATATGTTTTTTATGCAAAACATTCCATGTTCCTAAAGTCCTACACCTTGATACCATCTCGAACCAAGTAATAGGCCAAGAAAAAATGTCTACACCAAGACCACTGATCAACCCCAAGGATCGAACAACTACTCTAACTTGAAATATAAGGACCATAAAAAACTGATACCACTTGTAACATCCATCCCCATCCCATTAGATTGAGAGGGAGGAGAAATATGAATGTTCCTTAAGCGACGATCCCAAGGCGCCAAAGGCAGAAAATAAATTCCGAGGGCTTCAAGAAGAAATTGGGGAATGATTTCCCTTAAGAAAAAACCAACAAAACCATCCAATAACTAAAAAATTATAAGATTAATGTTGCTAAAACATTGAAACATGTGTTACCAAAAAGACAACAAAGTTGTTCCACAATGTAACCCAATAAACCAATGAATCAAAATACAACACCATAGTACCGTGCAAGAGACTTAACATGAGACCCAAAATAATCCATGACACACTCCATATCTCACCAATAAGCTCCATGCTCTAAGCACCACCACATCTCCCAAGAATCACTACAAGTCACTAGAAATGGGATACATTACATTACCTATACCCCAGAATACAACATCTACAAAATCACTAAAGTGTCAAAAAGTAGAGGTTGAGTACTAATACTCAGTAGATTTTCCAAAAAAGACTTCCATACATATGCCATTATGAAAGAATCGTTAGCATATTTATATTAATTAGATTATATAAAACATTAAATAGCTCAACATTTACCACAATCCAAACATAACCTTTCCATTCCATGTCAAACAAGGGAAATCCAAAAAAACATTCCAAAAGTAATTCCATCCTTTACACATTATCACAACAATTTCAATCTTTCAAAGAAATGAATAAAAAGTCAACCAAAACATTCGAGATTCCGTCCAACCCATTCACTCATTCCCAACTAGTGGTACTTCCCCCCACATATCCATTGATGTTGACCATTATATCAACTAACCATCCCCTTATTATAGTGTTTCTTCCTTCCCACTCACACACAACATTAAAACAATCCATAACCAATCATATAACACACAAATGCTACACAATATGAAAATAATCACTTCCATCACATGTCATTCCCCTTCACTAAATCACTCATTTGTTAAATTCACCATTTAATTGTTTTTCATGAAAAAAATTATTTGTATAAAACAAAATCTTTATTTATAACCATTTTCATAAAAAAATTTGCACAAATAAATCCTAGCAACCCATTTAAAAATCATTATTTTAAAATCCCTATTAATAGAATTTCACCACAAAGCACCCCTTTTTCCAAAAAATCCTTAAAACATCACCAAGGGATTCCTAACCAATTTCTCACATGAAAAAAAATTAATTGTTACAAAAAAAACTAGTTCAAACCAAGTGGAGTCAAGTGAGATGCCCCCTACCTTTAGGTTTCTGGAGAATTCGACCCACTAGCGACCACACCTCAAATTTGGCAATCACCCCACCAAAACTACTCTAGATCTCCTTCCCTAACATCCAAAATCCTTAAAAATAACATCCAAGGAAACCAAAAACCTATATCTACACAAAATAATTGTAGATATAGAAAATCAAGAGAGAGGTAGATTTATATCTTTAGAGAAAACAAAGAAGCCAAGATGAGAGACTTACCCGAGGAAAACCACCTTGAAACTCCTTTGAATCACTTCCAAAACGTGTGGGAGATCCCTTCAAGCCGTTGAGAAATAAAAATCCCAAGTCATGATTGAGTCGGAGTGAATTAGGAGCAAAATAGGGAAATCTCGATGGATCCTGAATTAAAAACCCTACATTTAAGTGGTCACATGGTTAGTCTACACAATTTGGAATCCTGTGCGCCATATATTTTCACGCCACTACCTCATGAGAAGGGGTCTACACAGCTTCCTCACAGGGTTTGGAAAACTATGGGTAGGCCTTCTAAATCCTACTATCTCCCCCTGCATGATTTTCTAGAGAACCAACTTTGTATCCCCTAACCATGCTCAAATCGTGCATGCTTAAAAGAGCATCCAAACTTATTCAAAACCATTCCAAACTCTCCCAACCTCTTCCCATCTCATCCAATTCACTTTAAACACATAAAAAGGCATAAAAAGGTTAAATTCCTCAAATTGGGGGTGCTTCAAAAAATGTATAATGATCAAACTTATTGAGCAAAATCTTATATGAAAAATAACACAATTATCTCATGAAACAATGAACTATAAATAAACGTACCAAAAATAATATAATAAATCATATATGGAATTAAATATATTATTATTTCTATTAAATATTATTATGAAATATATATAATTATTATATAATATATACATATATGGATGATGTAAATTGAACCTAAAGTAAGGGTTTCGTGTCTCACTTTTACATCCATAAGATGTATGCTATATTCAGAACAATGTTCTTCCTTATGGTTTATATAAAGATGCATTAATTGATAAATCATTAGTCCATTTATCTTCATGGAATTTAATGATTCATTTTATATTATTTTTTTCATATAAATTATGATTAAGATTTTATCAATGTTTTAAATTTGAATGTCCCAATATCATTGTTTTTCAGGACTATTAATGATTATAATTTTCATAAAGAAATCTTATTTCGTATATTTTAAGAATTTCATGAATTTTAAAATCCACTATTTGTTTATATAAAATAAATATTTTTCTCTCAATTTTCTTTAAATCTGAAAAAAGTTGAAATAATAATACTTTTAAATGAAATCTATGTCATTTATCTCTTTATTTGAAAACCCTTTTTCTTCCATATCCATGTTTTGTGAGAAAAAAAATCTAAATTTTTTTTTAATACTATCGAATTATTTTTTGATGAAATTTTCACCCATTATTATAAATTTAATTTTTTTTAAATTAATCTTCATGAAATTTTTATAAAAATGTTTTTTATCATTATTCTAAATTTTGATGGGAATTATTTATTTTACTCATTTCGCATAAATGGAACGATCTCGCTGTATTCACAACTCATTTCATTGAATATTCATTTACAAGTGACTTTTAATTATTTTCATTGGAAATATACTTTCTCATATTATATTAATTTTTTGTTTTTGAAAATGATTTTCAATTTGAAAATCATATTACCTACATAAAATATTTAATTTCTTTTTCAAGGTATTTATATTAATCAATGAAATCAACAATTATTTAAATTATTCCCCAATTTTAATATGTTTTAATTATTTCATAGTTAACATTTTAAATACTGGTTTATGGTTAGTTTTATTGGGGATATACTATTTTGAAACCATTCTCTATATTTCTAAAAATAGTTTTTTAAATTATTTAGTTATTAGGGAAAGCCTTAACATTTCATATACTAGTTTTATTTTTTAAATATTTACGTTTATATTGATTTTATGAATACACATTAATATGAGGAAATCAATGGAATTGTTATACGATAGTTAGGGCCCACTATATCCCATCAATTCATCAGCCAACATCATCAAAATAATATTGGGCTTAGTCCAAATCCATGTCCATTTATATATATGTATTATCACAATGCTAAGATGATATATAAGATTTACTAGAAAAAATCCTCAATAATATTTTTCATACATATGTCATTATGAATTATATTATTACGGATTTAGTTATTGATTATAATGTGATTAATTTTTTTTATTATGTTATCCATGGATGTGTTTCCAGTTCATTAGATTATTTATATGTAATTATTTTATTATCCTTTATTCATTACATATTATTCATTAAATAATAAATTCCACAATATTCTTACCCTTACTGAGCATTTGTTCTCATCCCTTTATTATTTTTTCTTTCCCCATGATTCTAGGAAATATTAAATGATTTATATAAAGGGATATGAAATAGTGAGTAAAAATGATCTCAAATAATATAATTAGATGTAATTTTTGTTTTTAAATGTTTTTGGAATTCATTTATGAATATACTTCTCTAACAATTCAATACTATTTATTCTTTTGGAATGTGTTTTCTTGTATATACTTATAATGAAATAATGTAACCACCAACTCTAGACTACTACTGTTGTATTCTTTATAGTTGGTACCAAAGAATTTTTAGTTGAATCCAAGGGAGTTGGATTAATGAAAACATATATCTGGGAATATAACTATATAAATGTCTTTGAGAAAACGTTAATGTAAATTATGACTTTTGTTGTTATTGTATGTCAATGATTGTTTAGGATTCCTAGAACTACACCTATATTTGGATACTATATGTGGATGTGGTTTTTTGGAAAATGCATCTAGGGGTAATAACCCTAAAAAGGGACTGTTTTCATATATATTGGCAATAATTTTACTGAATAATGAGTGAACCTTTACTACACACCTAATTTGAAACTCCAATGTTATATTCATAGATAATTTTTTTCTTTAAAAACTATTATGATTAATTGGAAATACATTTATTATTTTGAAACATTCCCAAAATAACTTTTTATGATTATTATATTAGCCATGACATTCTATATAATTTATGTTATTATTTCATTGAATTTTGGGGTTATTTATTTTTTAAATATAGTTTTCATATAATAAAGTCTATTCTAGTGATTCAAAATAGTCCCTAGAAGATTGAATGGTGACTGGACAAATGAACATACTCTTTATAGGGATCTCCCTTTATGAAAATATATTCATGATGAAGCAAAAGCTGAACATAGAACTGATCAAATTATAATCATATTATGGTATCTAACTCAGGTTATGATAAATAACCTTAACCATATAGAGTATCTTGCTGGTCCACCACATTGTGTGACAATGTTATACCACATCCGGCATCAGTAACCTCCATCATTTAATGGGACTAAAAATCCATTAGTAAATGAGAAATGGCTAAGTTCTATAGATAAGATATTTCCTTCTCCATGAAATAATAAATGGGAAAAGGTTTTGATGATATCTTATTACATCATAGTGAATGATAATCAATGGTTTTCATTGATTCAAAACACCATGTGTGTGGTTGTAGGAGAATAAATAGAGTGTAAGGATTATAATGATGTTTTCATGGAAAAAGATTTTCCAATATAGTAGTGAGTAGATATAGAGAGACAATTCTTGAGTGAATAAGAAAAGTAAGATGAAAATGGTTCATATTATAATGAAAACTCTAAAATGATTGAAAGGAATAATGGATACCACATAAATAATCCAATGTACATGATTATGTTGTAATAGTGGGCGCCCTATACATAATATGAATATTATATTCGATTATCATCTCATGTAAATAGTGATTTTATCTTGAAGTATGTTTTCCATTATTGTGTAGAGATTCCTGAGTCCGCTATTTAATGGTAATTTCCATTGATTAATTTTCAAATAAAATGGTTATAACAAAACCTAAGCTACATTGATAACCTGGAGATACCTTAACCTTAATATGAAATATATATCCTATGGTCTAGATATATTATACTGATTGGACATAGTAGATTTTTTGATTGGTAGGTTCTTGGTGTAACACCAGCAAATGATAAATCATTAAATGAATATATGATTTGACTCATGTAAACAAGGTGCACCTAACATTTTGGGAGCCTACCTTGTTAGAAACCCACAGTTAAGCATGTTTGGCCTGGAGTAGTGTTCAGGATGGGTGGCCTTTTTGGATGCTTCCATGGTGTGTGTGAGTGAGGAAAAAGCACACTATAAAGGACATTTTTTTGCCTATGTTGAAAATCATTAGTCATATTACTCATTCAGGCACATGGGTGGGTCCTACGGTTGGGACCACGTTCCTGCGGAGAAACTGGTGGTACATGCTGGGCCAGGACTGGATGGTCAAGTTAAAGCGGGGTGGCTGTGTTGTCACCGAGACCTAGTTATCACATTTGGTATCAGAGGTGGTACCCAGACATAAGTGTGGTGCACTACCAGGGTAGAGATGCAGGGCCCACAATGAGGATGTTGTGATTTAAAGGGGGGAGATTGTAACACCCCCAAATGATAAAGGGTTAAATAACTAAATTATATGACTCATGTAAAAAAGGTGCTCCTTCCTTTTTTGTAGTCTACCTGGTTAGAACTTCACTAGATGTTATTATACATAGACACGTTTAGGCATGTGGGTGGGTCTCCGGTTGGGGACCACGTGTCTGTGGAGAAACTGGGGGTACCTGGTGGGCCAGAACCCGACGGTCATGTTAATGCGGGGTAGTTGTGTTATCACTGAGACCAAGTTGTAACACTTGGGGGATCGTAAGTATTTAAATTTCCTCTAATGACATTTGTATTTGTTTATCTCTAGTAGAGAGATAATGAGGACAGAACCCGGAATAGGAAAAAACATGTTTTGGGTTTCACTAGATGTTTATGTCCGTAGACATGTGTAGTGGTCTCAAAACATGAGATCCTTACCAATGGGAACGACATTACCACATACATTTATTCAAGATGAAAACAATGATAATAAAAGAAGGTAGAGGTAGCTTTTTTGGGAGCAACATTGGTGAAATGGTAGTAGTTTAATGATCAATAAAAGATTTGTCACTTCCAGGTGAGGGAAGTAATATATCTTAGGCCATTTTATATGGATGGTAATACCTTCATATGATCATGGACATAGAATTTGAGGGTAAATCAATCCGGTTAGATCAAAATATAATAAATTATATAAATGTTTATGACACAGGTTAGTATGATGATTTTTGAGATATTAATGGAAAACATATTATATTACACTATGCATGTTCGGAGGGTGGTTATCATTTCTATGAATATCCTTATCACTTTAGGGGACATAAATATTTTATAGATCACACTCTTTTTCTATTAATTGTATCCAGTTTTATAAAGATAAGGGCTTAGAGGGTCACACATAATAAATTATTCATGAATCATCTCTACTCATTGAAATAGAAATATAGGTCATGCTAGGTCACACCTCACGGGGTTTGGGATTTTTCAAAGCACATGAGATCACAAAAGGAATAAATAAACTCATATTATTACGTTAATAATAATTATAATTGAATATATTTGTTAAATGTATTTACAATTCTTAATTTTCATATATGAAAAATATTAATAGAATTAATATTAGACTAAAATATTCAAGGTACATTTAATATTTGTGGGAACAACTAGCTGAATTAATTTCTCAGGTATTATAATGTATTATATTTATTATGTTACAAGAAATTGATAATAACATTTATGTCTTGGTATAGTAGTAATAATATATCATTTATTTAATAAGAAATAATTATTTGGGTATCCGTAGATTATTTTAGATAATTATTGATTCACTATAAATAGAATTAAGATAGATATTTCCAATCACTGATAACTACAATAGGGTTAGATCCTCTATTTCATATTCTTCTCTCTCACATTCTCGAGAGAAATGAACTCAGTCTAACTGATTTATATCAAGCTCACTCTCATGAATTATAGGAATGGTGATGCAGTGATCGATGGAGAATCATAGGTGTTGTTGGATCATTGTGATAGTACCCTGAATTTAATGATCAATGGTCACATAATTTATTTATGCACATGTGGATGATCTAGAAATATTTTGCATTAGATTTTTCGGGAAATGATCATTGAAGACGAGAAGACACCGAGTGTGGATTTATATCTGACTAGGTATTTATGGAATTTATTTTACTTTTCAAATTCCTCAAATGATATCTTTCGGAGGTAATCGGGTAACACATCACCGCCACATACGTCCTTATGTTAATCATCAGGGGAGAATTTTAAAATCTCATATTTTGGGGATTCACCTTCATTCATGGTACCATCAATAGATATCAGAGAGCTGCATTATTATTTTTTTGGTAATAAATATTAAATTTGAATTAAATTTCATCAAAGGAATCTTTCTGATCCTAACACTACAGACATAAGAAAAATCTAACATTGTATGGCCACATTATGGAAATCTGAAGATTCAGGGTGGATTGATACTAATGGTCGAGTTATATTTTTTGATAACATATATATTTTATATTATAATATTATACATGAACTAGAGACATGAGTTTTATCTTTTGAACCTAAACACCAGTCAGAGTTCTGGTAGTTGGAAGAGTGAATTCCAGCTACAATATATTTTCCACCAGTGTGGGTTTTAAAATAATATTTTCTGTTAACTAATAAATATTATTTGGAAAGGATTCTTAATATAAAAATAATAAATTTCTTTGGGGTGGGTTCCTTGGATACATACCTCCAAGAAAAACAAATAAAAATATGTTGGGGTTGGCTTATCGGTGATCCTAGATAAAAAAAGAGTGGACAATTTTTTCTGGGTGGCCCCCAGTTATCTCCTCACCTTAGCTCTTGACCGAGACCATGGCACCCCATCGCCTCCACCAGCTGGCGGCCTACCTCTATTGTTACTAGACTGAGATCCTCCCCACTTTTGGGAAAATGAGAATCCTCCACCTTCTCATCTGGCAGAGCCCTATGGCATCATCCACCTTTGAAGGCCTCAAATCCAAGAAGCTGCCTAACATACCTCTTCCCTGCCACCCCGAATCTCCCACTTGCAACCCTCTCCACCAAATTTACTATGTCCATCTCAACCTTCCACTGCTCAACTCAGTGTTTTCGGGATCTTGAAATTTTTTTTAATAAAAATTCAAATAAATTATGTTCTGTAGGTCGAGTTAGTTTAACAAAATATTAAAGTCTTTTAACAATTAATTTTATTTATTTTGGATAAATTAATTAAATTTGATGTTAAATTAAATAAATAAATGTATATATTTTTTAGTTTTAGAATTAAATTAATTAATGATATTGAACGATGAAATTTTTTTAATTAAAAATAAAACATAATTTGCAATTTAATTAAATGTCATCAAAAAAATAAAATAATCCATGTTTAATTTTATTTCATCGTCTATTTTAAATACACATGTTTAATGCATATATGACTGACCATAATCCTATGACCTACCAATGTATGTATAGTGCATGTTTATTTGTTTATTTAATAATTTCAATGATATTTTTTTATAATTATTTTAATAAATGGTGATGAACATGTTATCTGGATGTCATTATTTGTATAAGGGAATGTGTATCCCATTCAAAGATGGAATTTATTCTCCAGATACCCCCTCACATACAAGTGAGGATTATTTTATAATGTCGAGGGTGAGAAGTTAAACACTACACACAATGTTTTGGTGATTCCCCAGACAGAAGTTTGACACATTGGATGGGTGAGCACTAAAAATCTAGTCACATACAACATGAATAATGTTTTGATCCCTAGGGACTAGGTTGGTACATTATTCACAGAATGGAAAAAAAATTAGTATCAACTCATGATCAAATTATCATTTTATATTTTCATGGGTTTTTATATTTTCAATGGGTAATTTTCAAAGGATGATATTGAATAATAACCAAACATTCACAGAAAAAATGAACATGTGGCCAGATGAATATTTTTCAATTTTAAACAACGTCAGTTGTGAGTGTGATAACATAAAACATTCATAAAATATAGAAAATTATTCCTTCATCATTAAAAAAATAAAACCCTCAATGAAATATTATTTCATAAATGCCTTACATCATTCGAATGTGGAAAAACAATGTGTTCGGGGTGCTTAGTTTGCCATAGCTAAGGGTGCCTCTTACTACCCTAGATTTCTTTTGATAATGTTGGGTTTAAAAAACTATAGTGGTAGTAATGATTATTCAAATCTAAAATGCATTCATTTTAGAGGCATGTGATTAGTAAATCAACTTATAATTCTAGATGTTGGGCCTTCACTCAATGGATCAAGGAACTGCAAGTTAATGTAGTTGTCCAGTCAAATTCATAGAAAAAACTCTCTGTGTAGTTTCATAGAAATTTCTTAAAGAATATTAAGGGAGGATCAAGGATCCTTGACACTGGAATACTCAAGTGACATAGTATTTTTATTCTAGTACATAGGTTTCCTTGAATGTGATAAAATAGTGTGAGACATTTAATGATTAAATTAATTAATCCAAATGACAAAATCAGTAATCATTATTAAACGTACTAATCTTCTAGAATTTTATAATTGTATGAAATGGAATTTTACACCTAAATAAATACATTGATAAATAATGGACAATGTAAGTGTCCCCAGGGACACGAGTTTCTAATTATAGTACAATCCCTTGGACACAATACCATGGTATCAAAAATTAATGGTCCATTTTCCCCAAAACATGTTAAGCTACCTTAGGATGTCATGGTGAAAACATAATCATAGGAGACTCACGTATGTTCATTTTATGGGTATATAACAATGTGATCTTCAATTTTGGATGGTAGTTTAGTTCACTACATCATGAAATGTGTGGCATAAAATATAGTCTCACCTCATAGATGTTTACATGGAGAAAGTGAAGTAAAATATGAATAAGGGGATGATTACACTAGACCTTCAAAAATTTAAAGATGGATCATGATCATTAAATAAATCCCTTTATCATATCATTTCATCAATTTAATTTAGTTTCATTTAACATTAAAAACAAATAGTATTGAGTAAACACTTCATTACCATTTAGGTATGGTTCTCCAAGGAAGTAAGAAAATTAAGGATAAATTAATCAATAGTTCTTATGGAAGTAAAATTGAAAGGAAAAGAGAAAAGGTCAATTTAATTTGTAAAAAAAAATATGAATTTAAAAAGTCCTTCAATGAATGAGTTTGGATAAAAAATAAGGACATATTCATTGAATATAATGAAATAAATATATGGAATTTAATTTAAATATTCTGAATTAAAGAGGCAAGTTACAACTTCTAATTTAGGTATATTCATCAATAAAAAAATATAATGTTTCAGTTCTAATTCTTGGGTTTTAAATACAATATATCAATCAAATTTGGGTATTTAAATACAGTAACCATTTAAGAATAGAAAAATTACTAATAGTCAAGTGAATTCTCCAAGTAGATGAGAAAGGGTGATTTATATGTTAGCCATGAGAAATACATGACTTCTCTATACCTATGTTGATGATTCATGTAAAACTATTATTGTGAATAAAAAAAATTTATTTCATGTGTCTTTTTGACTAAAAATATGTTATTCTAGGATCATGAATGACTGATGTTTTGTTGTTTTATACTCAATCAATAGCTTTGTGATACATGAATCATAGGTAATACTTAAGGAATATAAAATATAAGACTTATTTAGCCAACTGTGGAAAGACAATATTTCTCAATAAAATAAAAAAATTTATATCCCTGATATAACCAGTATGATATTTAGACTCATCAAAGCTATAAAACATAGTTAATATCAATTTATATAATTTTTTCTGGACAAAGGAACCTTTAGAGATAAAGGAGATCCACAAGGCTTTTAGAAAGAATTCAAAATGTGAGTATGAACTATTTCAAGAGTAATATAGTGGTATATTAACTTTATTATATTCCTTTAAGTGACTAAGGAATAAGAAAATTTAGTTTTATATATCCATGGTTAGAAGATATATGTTTCTTTGGGATATAATTTAGAAGTATATCCTGACCATGAAATCATCGATAAATATAATGCAGTGTGAACTGATTCCTAAACACACATTACCTGATCCACTTAATCTCATTTATTTTAATTAATTGGATCACTAATGATGTATGACATGTTAGAATTGATTATAAAAATTTATGATGGTGCAATTCCAAAATGCATGTTTTATACATCATTGTAATGCTGGATGGAGTATCAAAGTTGAAACTTATAAAAACATCCATTATATTACCAGACATGCTTCACAAATAAGGATGACATCACATAACCATATTCCAAATAAAAGTTAAAAATAGAAATCATACAATTTATTGTATAATGGTAATCCATAATATCAAAATACATGTGTTTATATGCAAATAAATTTTTAGGATATAAGAAAACAAGAATCAAAAAAAATAAAAAGTGATGAGGAAGTTAATCTACTAATAGTTTCATAGGGTACAACATAAATCCATATGATAGTAAAGTTGTAGTCATGTAATATAACAAATTCATATAAAATTATGATCATATATATCAGTGATAATGGGAGTTGGATTTACATGGATTTGGTCAATTCCAAAGATGTATATGTAGTTATCTTATGAATTTGTTCCACTAGTTCATGTGGAATAAGAATGTTCCAGAGACATACTGTGTAGAAGGATGAAAACATGTTGATGGATTTTGAATTCATCATGGCCGATGATTAATTATTCTTTGAGAATAATTTTTCTTATAGGTAAGCAGTATATATAAAGATTCTATCATTGAAAAGATCAATTAAAATTGAATTGTTTATTACATGCATCACATTGTAAAGGGGATTATAATTTTGAATACTAATGTATGTATTCAAATGTGATTATACATGGATGGTATATGTTTATTACTGATAAGGAGCGACTGGTTATTCCGTGTTATTATTCCTTAATCCGTTATAATTTTACATCACATAGCTAATTTTTATGCTCATTTTATTATGAATTGGAATTCAAGGAAACTAATCATGGATGGTGTTTATACAACGCATCTGAAGAGAGATGGTCACATAATAGAATGATAATAAAGGCTGCATGTTTCTGAAATATTGTTTACAATGGAAGTAAGTAACATGATCAAATAATATTCAATTTTAATGAATGTTTTTCATGTTCGTAATAGAGGTTATTTAAATCTACATAGAATTATATATAAAATTTATTGAACAACATATTAAAAATAATTATCAGTCTTAGAAGTTAGTTAATACTAGGATGAATGCAATTCTCTTATGATTGACTAAAAGATGAAACATAAATTATAGGGAACATGATCTATAAGGAAGATCTAATGGTTTCATAGGCCTAGTCAATCATAGATATAGTGAAATGATATTAAAAATTTCAAGCTAGAACAATTAAATAGATAATTTTTACCCCTGTCACATTGAATAAACTCTCATGGTTCACATGTCCAAGACATGGTAGAACATTAACATGTTGAGTTGAAATCCATGTTATTTAGTGATGGATTAATCACATTTGTTAAGATATGATAAAATTGATATTTCTAGGATATACATTGTATTAGGAAGATATTAATTATTTCCTAGAGAACTGCAAATAGATTAGTTTTAACCAACCATTTACACATGATAATGTATAAATTATATACACATGGTAAATTGAGAAAAAAGATACAAGTTTTTTTGGGATATAAACTGAACTTACATATATCCCTATTTAATAATATAGAAGTTAAGATAAGATTATGAGGGATATAATATTAAATAAGCTAGTGATATCTATACATAAAAATATTTTGTATGTTTCATTTAATGAGGTATCTAAGAAGCAGTTAAATGCAATGATTATTCCCAGATCTTGGAATCACAACATGAATGTGACTAAATATCATATCATAAATTATGATATTGTTACTAGCCAAGATTTCATTATATGAGAGTGTAAAAAAGAAATATAATTTATGAAACCATAATTTTAGAAGTTTTTACTAATGGATAAATGGTCACAAATAGAAGAATAGCTACACGAAAAAATCATGGTAGACCCAGCAACTAATATTGTGTATCATTAGAAACATGATCTTAATCATGTCAGAGATAACATTCAAGGTTAGAAAAACATTTATAGTTGATGTGAGTGTTTTGTAATAGTGGTTGACCAAGACCAAACATTACTAGTAAATTTGATCACCAAATCATGTATACAAAGTGTTATGCATGATGAATTCCTAACATTATATTGTAGATATTTTTATCATCCACTATTTAATAATATTGTCCAAAGAATAATTTTCATATTGAAATCTTATAACTGATCCCAAGATATAATGATGATCTAGAGATACTATTCTATTAATCATAAGTATATGAAAAATTATATAGATACATATCAGTGACTGGACAGAATATATTTTTCAATGTCAGGTGTTGGGGGATCAAAATAATTGATACTTCCTATCATTATGTTCGCATTTGGTGATCTCTAATAGTGATATCTTGAGGACATAACCTCCAATAGGAACACTAATTTTATTTGGTTTCATTGGATTTCTGTACATTTAGACATGTGTAATGGTCCCATGACTTGAAATCATTACTAATGTGTTCCATTTGATCAATTGCCTTAATGTCTGAAAAAAATGAAAATGAAATCATTGAGATGTATGTGGTGTATGGTTCATAATTTGTTGTCTGGAACCTATTGAATGAACAAGATTGAATTTTTTTCACTTCAATGTTATGGAAGTAATATATGTTGGTCCATGTTGATCAGTATGGTAGTACCATCATAAGTCCATTTTTGCGGAAGTTGGGGGTAAATACGTCCAGTTAGAGAAAATAATAATGAAGTAATAAAAGGACGATTAAATTAGTGTGCGTCCTTATTTATGAGAAATCAATTAAAAAGATATTATATTACATAAGGCATGTTCATAGGTTGTTTTTCAATGTTATGAATATCCATATCTATTTAGGGTACATGATGGGGTTTTAGATCCAACAGATGGTATGTGAATAATATCTAATACTATTAAGGTATGATCATAGTGGGTAACACACAATATCATATTCTAGAATATTCCAATTTTAGTTGAATATGATGTAGGACATTATGGGCCCCACAAATAGAGATCACGATTTTTCCAAGGACACACAATCAGAAAAAGAATAAAAAAGTTCATATTATTAAAGAAAAGAATAATTTTAATTGAGTTGATATATTAATTACTTTACATGTTTTAAAATAATACATTTAAATTACGAATTGAATGAATATTACTTTAAAATATTCAAGTTTCATTTAATATTTTCATGAACAAAAATCGAACTAATGGATTGGGTATTATCTTTTAATATATTTATTACATTAATATATAGTGATAATAATATTTATCAACTTGTTTAGTAGTCATAATATATCATTTATTAAGTGAGAAACAAATATTCAGGTATTAGTAGTTTATTAGGATATTTATTGATTCACTATAAATTGAAGCTAGAGAGAGAGCTCTATAAAATCACTATTCACTGCTCAAGGGTGAGAACATGTCTCTCTTCTTCTCTCACCCTAATTTTTTAGAGAGAATCACTCAATATATGTGATTTGGATCGAGATCTCTCTCAAGCATCACAAGCAAGGAGATCTAATGATCGATAGAGCACTGAAGGTTTCATTGGATCACCACGCTATAATTGAAAATTCAATGAGAAGTGGTCCAAATTTTTCTTGAAGCACCTGTTGATGATCTAGAAGTATTTGGATTTATATTCTTCAAGAAAAGTTCACTGATAAGGATATAATGTGGAGTATAACAACAAATTTAACCATGTATTTATGGTTTTTTTACCAGAAATTCATCATTCATGATCCTAAGGAGGTAATATGAAATTGATTCATCGATGATTATTATATCATGTAATTCATCAGTGGGAAAATTTTAAAATCTCATATTTCCAGGCCTCCTCTATGTGTTGGTTTCTATTAGTGTCATAATTTATTTAATGGTAAAAACGAAATTCCTTAAAGGGGACTAATCTCCTAAAAAACCACATTATATAAGGACATAATACTAATTTCTATAAAGAAAAATAATAAATTATACATTTCTTATGTATTCAAATATATACTATATATGAAGAGGATATTAGAGAAGAAAATTGATAATTTAATGAAGGGATACAAGGATGTATGAGATGTGATAATTGTTGAATGAAATACCTAGATATGTTCATGAAGGTAGTGGGTGTTTTATTCATGTTTAGAGAAAAAGGAAACTAGGAGAAAAAATTAAATGTCAAGAAAGAAGCCTAAAATGTTTTGTGTTTCAGTTGTATGCCGATAGGGAACTGCACAATCAAATTCCCCAAGCGTCAATGTAATATACATTAGAACATGGTAAGGGATCGAAGTGAATCTTATGATATTAATATATAAAAAGTGGATTGGTTAATGTTTTTTTGAATTTGGAATCACAAATTTTTATGTTGAATAATTTTTAATTATGGTATTTTTATTATATGAATCATGAATCATATTTGGATTAAGATAATTTTGGAGGAATATATGTCTTCATTGACATAATATTTAGGTATACCATAATGAAATTATGGTTTAATAACGATAATAAGTTCAATGTATGAAACATCAATTTATTATGATTTAATTTGAAATGATTTTATCATGAGTACATATATTTTGGAAGAATTTTAATGAAATAAAAACCAAGTAGTTTGGAATATGATTTAGGGAAAAAGATATTTGATGAATATTTTTACTATATTTTACTGAAATATTATTAAAGGTATTTTTAAGAATTAAAAATTCAATAATTTTAATGTTGAGGTAATTATGGTTAATTTAAATTTGGGAATAATGTTGTAAATATATTAAAAATGTTTTTGAAAAAGAAAAACCCACATTCTCAAGGACAATCGATCGAATTTGGAAAGGATGCTTGCTTGAAACAACATTGAATGGCTGGAAAGTGTTTATAATTTAACAACCCAAAATTTTAGGAATATAAATTCCATTATTACCAGTATTTCATAAACCATATAAATTCACTTTGAGAACATAATGAAAACATTATAAGTGAATAATGAATGAAAAAATTGGTATTTCTAAGAATTTTGGAACCTATAATGATAGAGTAGTAACTCTATCAATGGTTTTGCAATGTGACTACCAGGGACAATAAGGTGTCCCATTGAATTTTAATCTCACCTATAAAAGTATGAATAACATTTATGTATCATGAAAATGAATATGGGATATATTTATATCATGGTATAAGTAATAAATTCCTTTAAAATGAAATATTATCAGTTAGTATTTTTATAAGTCATAAATATATAATTATAATTCTATAATTAATATAATTTGTTTTAAAGGAAAATATATTGTAATAAAACACACTCATAAATTAATATTTTGTTGTCTCATGCTGATAAGATACTTTTATGAGACCTTAATTAATTTTCAATGTGTTATAAAATCTATTATAATATTAAAATCAGTATTTTCCTAATATATGATGATTTTTATTAAAAATTAAATTCTCTAATTTAATAATTTTTTTTATAAAATTAAGTTCAATTTTTTTATTATTTAGATTAAAAAAAATTTAGGTTAATTGTATGGAATTTTTTTAAAATAGATGTATTTTTGGTGAATAGTAAAATATGGTCATTTACAATACATATATGTATTATAAGTTAAATACATTATTCCATGTCTCATAAATTATTTGGCACCATAATATCAAATTATCCATAAATATGAAGTTTATTTATTTATAGGAATCAAAAATATACATTGTCATGAACTAAAATAATAATCAGATGGATAAAATAATCAAAAAATATATTTATACTCTCCTATAAATACCACCCATCACCACCTCTTCTCCTCACAAATAAAAGTCCTTGATGGTTGACCCAATTATATCATGACGTCCTAAAAATCCCATATCCCCCGTGCAAGTTAATTTCATCTAATGAAGACAAAATAAATTCCACTATGGTGGATCTTAAAGAGAAGATTTCAAGTGGTATGTTCCTCATTCATTTTCATTTAATTTATTTTAAATTTATTTTCCCTTTTTATCATATTCTCACATCCTCTTATACAAGTGGAATGATAACTATAGTGAAATATATTTAATTTAATGTTATTATTTTATTAAAATATTCTATCAGAAAACCTCTTCTCTAATCCATTTTATTATAAAAATGAAAACATCATCCATGGGATGTTAATTTATGGCCTTCAAAGATAAAAAATTTACCTGTTATTTTACTGCCTTTAAGTATAGGCATACAACCATTATAATGGTTGAAAAATATTTTGAAATGTTTCGTATAAATTTGTTTTTGGAACAAACATAATTGAAGATTTTAAATAGTAAATCAAAATTGTTTTTTTGTGATTTAAAACCAACAAAGATAATCTAAATTATTATCACTAATAATTTATCAAATGAATCATCATCATACCTGAAATAAAATTAATATATGAGACCAATTAATCTTATGTAATTTCATTAATAAATAATAATTTCAATTCTATATTATTATCCATATTTTACACAATCTTTCATTCATGTATACAAGTTAACCAGTCACAAAGACCAAGAAAATGAGCACTCCCAAGCACTGAAATTAAACACTATAACTCATCAAAATGGATACAAATGAACTTAATAATGTTATAATAAATGAAATAAATGTATAATATTTTTACTATTTTTTAATTAAATAAAATTATTTGATTATCTAGGATATTAAATTGAAGAAGTGATTCAAATATAAGGTTATAGGATTCTCAAATCTAACAATCCTTCTTTGGGTTTTCCATATTCAACTTCTTTTTATGGATGGATGTTCCAATAATATTCCACAAATATCATTTTATTTTCTGTTAATTTTACTTTTTGGGATATAAATGTTCCCAATAAGTTTTTTCTCAAATGATATTTTCATAGAATAACTTTTCTCTCTGAAAACACATCTTTTACTTCTCTTAGGAGCATTTTTTCTTCACTAAAGATTGATGAGTATTATTTCAAGTATGTTATCACCTTTTTATTTTGGGAGAAAATTATTTTATTAATTGATGTATGTTTTAATAAATTAATTTGAAACCCATTTACCTTCCATTATTTATTTCATATATATTATTGATATACGATCTATGTGGCATTCATGATTATGTAATTTTCAAGATATGACGAGTGAGATCAGAATTATATAGAACTGCAATACATTAGGTAGTGTTATGTATCTCATTATATAAGCTAATATATAAATGAACATGGTTCAATATTTGTTCAAAATTATGATTTTATGATTAGTCTAATATGACATTCGTGAACATGATGTTATCTTTGTTCAGAACTATGTGTGGTACATCACCAACAAAACATGATGTTTCATTTATATGTATTGAAACATTCCATTACATTATATAATTCTTCCTCTCATGGTTATTATGATGATCATATGCTTATGTAATGATAATAATGATTTTTCTCAGCCATAATATATTAATTCATGTTCTTATATATCCTCATAATGGGATTTCTTATCACCCAATTAATTGATACATATCCTCAAGAGATATCTTGTACTAAGGTGAATATGAAGATGAATAAGAATATATAGGTAAAGGAATTAAAAAATATTTATTTTTTATTTTTTAAATTTATGTAAAATTCAAATTTTCTCTAGGGACTAAATCATTTGATCCTAGATTTATAACACTATTTTTTTCTCCAAAATGACATAATAGTCATATTAGAAAATTTAAGGCCAATATAGTTGTTATAAAATAATTGATTAGTAAATTTGAGATTTCGGATAAGAGAACATTAGTGAAAACAATTTCTATTTAGTAAAATTATATGTAACAACCTAATAAGCATTGTTTTAGAAAAAATTATAAACATAGGGATTACACAACATATGCCATTAGTATTAATTTAACAATGGAATAAATTACTTATTCATGAAATGTTGAATTATGTTTTGTTAAACCCTTATTTATTTTAGAAAATTGTGGTAACTAAGAGAAACTAAGACTGAAACCCATGAGAGGGACATTGCATAAATTTCTCAAAAGATAAATCCAATGCATTAGGAGGCGGAGTTCAAAATTTCATGGTGATTCTTACCTAACAGTCTTAGGATATTGACAATAACATGAATAATTTGGAACATACTCTTTCACCTAAGAGAGATAAATATTTTATCAATTACATTATGTAGTAATGACCACTACCATTTAGTGGATATTCGGATTCAATAGTAATGGAATTGTGGGTCAACTCAATGGAGACATACTTTTTTCTGAATCACTGTTTGGATATAGTGATGGTGGCTCTGGAAATTTATTTTTTTTATATAAAGGTTGATACATTGAGGGTTTTGGTTAAGAAACCCAATCCAAAAGATGAAATTTAATAGATATAGTGGGATGAATGTTAAAACATATTTCTTAACAAGAATTTCCCTCAAATGTTTTATATAATGATGCGATGGAATTCATAGAGTTGATGAAAATGAAATGTGAATCAATCATGGATTATGAAGAAATTTTATGCTGATTTCAAGATACACCTAAAGGTTTGTTAACAATAACGATATAAACATTATATATAATTTTTAGTTGTTTAAAACCACAACATCGAATGTCTCATGAAAATTGGGACATTGGGAGTTATGAAGATGTTTTTTGATGTTCATTCAATGTGGAGACGGATTTTGATGAATGGAACCCTGTATAAAGTGATAAGAAATGAAATATGGAGTTTAATGCTAGAGGATTTAATGAAAAAGTCATAATGAAAACTCAAACACCCACATTTCAAAATTGTTGGATGAAGATTCAAGGAAATTGACGGAAAAGAAAGGGTAAGTGCTTAATGTGAGGGAGGGAAGGATTCCATGCTCATTAATATCGAAGATAAATGAGGATAATAGACATTATGGTTGAGGAAACGAGATAACCACCCATGGTTTAGTGATTAAAATATAGGGAGAAATGGAACTATGAAAGCTAGTTCACTAAAACATGAGACATAAAGGGTAATTAGTATTATAATCCACCGATAACAAATAAGTATGGTAAATATTATTACATTAATGAAACTAATTTGGAGCAAGAAATGATGTGGTGAAAGGTACACTACTTATTAATTAAATAATAGATAAAATTATATTTGATTCTAGTTGTCTGCATTCTTCCATATCATAAAATATTTGTATAACTATTTAAAAATAACCTCATAATATGGAGGTTGAGTTATCTATGAGTATATAAAATGGTCTAATTATTTCATCCAATGTATATAAATCCACCTCGGATACACTTTGTTGACTGAACCTCCTAAAAAATGTAGTCTTATATCCTTTGGTGGAGTTTGATTCTATATTGGGCATGGATTTTATATCTTTATATGAAGATAACATTAACTGTCCAGAAAGGTAGACCACTCTTCACATCCCAAGGGATACACCAATTCTGTGAAAGTGTAAATAAGAGGATAAATCTCTTTTATAATTATCATCTGAATTGTGGATACTAATTCCTTATGGCCAAAAATATCAAGATATAGTGATTGATATAAAGGAGAGAATAATTCTCAAGGACATGCCCATTGTGAGGGACTACACTGGTGTAATACCTGAAGAATTTTTTAGTTTAACTTTTGAATAAGAAGTTGAGTTCTCAATTGAAATTATTCAAGGATATATTCTAATATCAAATAAACCTTATATAATATCCAAAATTGAGTTTTATGAACTGAATAATAATTAGAAAAATAATATAGACATGGGTTTTATACACCTGAGTGCTTCTCCATGGGGAGCACAAGTCCTCTTAATCAAGAAGTAGGATGGATCAATGCACCTCTAAATTGAATATCATGTGTTCAAAAAAATAATGATGAAAATTAACCCCTTTAACATATAAATGAATTCATGGATAAAATTCATCGGTCCATATATTTTTGTAATGTGGAACGTTTTTGGTGATTCCAACAATTAATAACTGAATAGGAAGATATTCCCGAAAAAGATTTTTGAATGAGGTACATACAATATGAGTTCATAGTGATTCCTTTATAACTCACTAATGACCAATAAATTTTCATAGAATTAATGAATAGATTCTTTTGAGATTACATCAAAAACTTTTTGGTAGAATTTATTAATGATATTATGATATAGTCCAAGATTAATGAATAACATGATGGAATTTGAATACTATGTTGTAAACCTTGTGAAAGAAGAATATATTTGACAATTATAGTAAATGTTAGTTGTGGATTGAGGAAATATAATTCATGGGGGATGATATTACTTGAAAAAGGAATATAAATTGTACATTATAAGACAAAGTCAATCAAATAGTGGCCAGGACCAACATCAGTAATGGTGACACGTAGTTTTTGTGGTCTAGCTAGGTTTTATTGTATATTTGTGAAGAACTTATCCTAATTTTTAAACACAGTATCAATGTTAATTAATAAAGGGAAAATATTTTTTAGACCATTGAATTTGAAGAATACTTTATCTAGGGAGAAAAGGCTTCTCATAGTACAAGTACTCCCAAATACTAAAAGCGGAGAACCCTTTGTTGTATATAGTGATTCCTCAAGATGCGGCTTAGGCTGTGTACTAATGAAAAATAATAAACTGATAGCCTATGTCTCAAGGTTGTTGAAAAATCATTACAAAAACTATCTTACACATGATTTGGAGTAGGAATTTATGATCAACACAATGAAATGTGTTCGGTATTATCTCTATGGATATAAGTGTAAGATATAAACTGATTGTATGATCCTAAAATATATATTCACATAGAGGTATCATAAAACATGTTAATGACTATGGTTAGATCACATCAATGATTATTACTTCTCAACCCCCTATAATTCATGTGTGGAAAATAAAGTGGCATATGCTCTAAATAGAAATGATCATGCAATATTATCAATAATGAGAACTAATAAGAATACAATATTTTAGATATTAAGAGTATATGAGTGGGATTCACTTAATAAGGAACATAATAAATCATTTATAAATTTATTTATCAATTATCCCATAAAGATATAATAAAGTATTCTCAAATCAATGATGTGTAAATTTAGAAAAATATGGAATCTATCAAAAATGGGAAATCCTCATTGTTCAAAATTTTTATGGAAGGAGTTGAATAGTTTCAGTCATGATAATGTATACGATCCAATCCAGATACAAATAAGGAGATTATGAATGACTCATATAACTCAATCTTCAATATTCACCAAGGGAGTATAATGATATATTGAGATCATCAAGAGAACTATTGGTGGGACAATATGAAACATGAGATATATGAATATACAAAAAAAGAGGATAGAATTTCATCAAGTGAATGTATAAATAGAAAATTATATGGTTTTAATGAATCCATTACCAATACCAACACAGAAAAGGGAAAACATCACCATGTAATATTTCACTAGACTTATGAGGACATAAAAAAGGAAAATATCTATATGGGGTGTTGTGGATCACCATAAAAAATCATAATAACTATATTGAAATTCAATTGGACTTCCAACATGATAAAAATTATTTTATATACATTAAAGAAGTTGTAAGGCTACATGGAGTACCACTGTCAATTGTATTAAATCGAGACTTGAGATTCAACTCCATAATTTGAAAATTTTTCCAACACGCACTAATCATAATATTAAACACCAGTACAAATTATCACCCTAGATTTTATTAAAAATATGATCAAACTATTTGGAAACTAAATAAATGTAGATAGGATGTTTTATGGGTTTCTAAAGAGTATTAGACCATCATCTGCCTCTAGTTGAGATCTCTTACAACAATAGTTTCCACTTGAGCATCCAAATGTCTCCAAATGAATCCATTTATGGAAAAATATGTTGAACACTATCATGCTTGGATTAAGTCGATGATAGAATCTTTTTGGACCTAAAATAGTTGATTAAATGGTTGAAAAGGTGAAATCAATTAAAGAGAATATTTGGGCAGCCCAATGTTGACAAAAGATATACACTGAAAATCATCAATGTGACCTTGAATTTAAGGCTAGATAAATTTCATTTATTTATATATATCCATGGAAATGGATTGTGAGATTTGGGTAGAAATGAAAGATGAGTCCCACGTACCTCAACCCCTACTAGTTTCTGGATCAAGTCAGACTTTTGGAAAATCAAATGAATCTTTCACCAACCATTTCACAAGTACACAATGTATTCCATTTATCCCTCTTGAGGATTTAAATAACATACCCCACACATGTAATAAATCTATAAATGATATAGTTGGAAAATGATCTCCCTTAAGAGGAGCATCTAGTGAAGATATTTGACCATAGAGGTAAAGTTATATGAAACCAAACTACTCATCTGGTGAATGTACTATGGTGAAACCAAACGTATAATGGGGCCACATGGGTGTCATAAGAAGAGATGAATGAGATGTACCCTCACCCGTTCTTATCGTAGTTTTTAAAATAAAATTTCGAGAGAAAAATTTCATAATGGGGAAGAATGTGAAAATGAACAATTCTATCAATAGAAATTACCAATTTATAATTATGTCATAAACTACATAAAAAACTTTTTTAACAAAATGAAAATATTATAAATGAAAAAAGATTTATATAATAGGTACTTCTAGAAATTAATGAACTTATACTAATGGATACGTGACGTGAAATTTGGAATAGAAAGTTGACTACTAGGAAAAGTAAACATTCCAAAATAATATAAACCTCACATATGAATGTATGAATAAAATTTAGGTAAATTTTTAATAAAAATATGATATATTTATATCAATGTATAATTAAAAAGAATTTAAAATATTATAAATTATTTGATAGATTTTTTGTGATTCATAAATATTAAATTACAAAATTATATTAATATAATTATTTAGAATTAAAAACTCGTCATAAACATTCTAAAAAAATATTATTTTTCTGGTCATGATTATTATATAATTTTATGAGATGTTAATTAAATATTCAAAGTGTCAAAAAACCAGTTATAATTGTAAAAATCGGTAGATTTTTTATAAATGATTATTTCAATTAGAATTTAAATTTCTCATATTTAGAAAATTATTTTTAAATAATGAAGGTAATTTATTAATTTTAAATATCTATATATGGTTAGAAGATATATTTTGGATTTTTATAAAGTTGTCGAATTTTTTGTGAATAATAAAATATGGTAAATTACAATATATATACATTATTAGTTAAATACACTATTCCATGATTCATTGATGATGTAAGAACCATAATCACAAAATATACATATCTATTTATTGTATTTAGTCACAATAAACATAACTATTCATTGTATTTTTTCAATATAATAATATAATTAATAAAATAATAAAAAAACACCCCTCCTCCCCTATAAATACCACCCACACCACCTCTTATCCTAAAAATAGAATAGCTTGAAGCGTATCCAAATTCTATGAAAAATCCTCCTGAGTTACATTCACATGTTTAGGAGCCTTTGGTATTAATAAAATAACAAATCCAATTCTTATATGCAGGTTTATAGGGAGGAGAATTCATGAGTAAAATTCATCTATCAGATTCTTTTAATTTTCATTATATTTTTTATTCTTTCATTACCTACAATTATTCAAGTGTCATGATAACTCTATTATATATATATATATATATTAATTTTATTAAGTTAGTGAAATAATCAATCATAAATCCTCTTCTATTCTACTATTTATTCTAAAATTGAAAACATTGGTCGTGAGGTGTTAATTTATCACATTCAATTACAATATATTTTTACATTCTTTTAATGCCTTTATGTCCGAACATAATACACATATAATTATTTTTAAAAGATTTTAAAATTAATATTGTAATTTTCTTGGAACTGACATATATATATATATATATATATTAATAAATATTTAAATAAAATATGGTCATTATGTTAAAAAACTTCTATCATAAATCTAAACAATTATCATTAACATGTTATCTAATGAATCATCCAAATCTATAGGGAAAAAACATATAAGTCCTATTAAACTTCTATAAGTTCATTAATAATGTATAAATTTAATTGTGGATTTTTATTCCAAATTTACATGATCTTCTATGCATGAATACAAGTGAACCGATCATGAAAACCATGAAGATAATCACTCCCGAAAGATGAAAAAAAATATAACTCATCAATATCGTTATAAATGAACACAATAAAGTTATAATAAATCAAATACATGTATACAAGGATTACTGTTAATTAAATACTGAATATAATTTTATTATCTAGGATATTAAATTGAGGAATGTATTAATACATAAGGTAATGTGATTCTTGAACCCAAATCTATTTCTTTGGATTTACCTCATTCACTCTATTTTTAGTATAGATGTTCCTTTAATGGTCTTTAAATATATTTTCATTTTACTTCCATTTTTATTTTATAGGATAATAATGTTTCCTGTATGGTTTTTAAAAATGCGATGTTTTTTTGAAATTAACTTCTATTTCTAAAAAACAAATATTTATCTTCTATTAAGATAGATTCATCTTAACTAAAGATTACTGATTCTTATACCAAGTAGTTCATTTACTTTTTATTTTGAAAACCAAATTTTTTATTCATGAATTTATGTTTTATAAAAATCTCATGAATCCCATTTCCATTCCATGGGTTAGTTTATGTCTAATATTGATATATATAATAGGTGACATGTATGATAAAGTAAATGTTATGATTTGGTGGGTGAACCCAATATTATATAGTTCTCTAATTCATTGGGTAATGTAATGTTTCTCATGAGATAAGGTTAAATTTGTGTGATCATGGCGCTATATTTTTTCAAAATCATGATTTTATGATTATTAAAATATGTTCTGTGGGAACAAGATGTTAGATTTGATCAAATATAAGTGTGATTGTTCACCATTAAGACATGATGTTTAAATTTAACGCATTTACACATTCCATTCCTTTATCTAATTATTCCACTTAAGGTTATGATATTGATCCTATGATTATGTTATTTTGATGTTGAGTATGCTCCCCGAGCTATATGGACTCCTTCTTGGATTTTCTCTCACACCATTCATTGATGTATATCCAAAGGTGATTACTTGTACTGTGGTGAATAAAAAGGCCTCTATGAAGCTAGAGAAGAAAGAATCAAAAAATATTTTTGATTTATTATGTAATTTTATGTATAATTCTAGTTTTTCTAATACACAAAATTGTTTGATCATGAATTTGTAATAAAATTATATTCCTTATCATTAAAATGATTTAATAGTTATATTAAAAAGTAGGGTAATCATACAATTCCTTTTTTTGTCTATCCTGTATAATAAGAATATTTTTTATGAATTTTTTTTTTCATAAATACCAATGTAATTTATAAATTCAGAGATTTTATGTTAATTTATTATTTTCTATAATATAATGTAAATGTTGATCTAAATATTTTGGTTTTAGTAAATTCTTTGATCTATACATAATTAATTATAACTCTTTTATGGATTTTATGATTTATTTAAATTTAATTTTGGTTCTTGAGGTATTATATTGATAATTTATATTTATTTATTGGATTAACAAAAGACATTTAAATTGATAAATGAACAACAATATGCTGAAATTGTGTTTATGAAATTATAAATGTATCATGTATGTATATTTTATAGTTTCCACTTTCGTAGTACGAAATGAATCCATCAAATCTGGTAACTAGGTTATGAAAGAAAATTTATCATAGTACCATAGTATCATATGAATTTATGGTCTTTTAACGAAGAAAATATCTATTATTTGGTGGTTTTTGACACTTTCTTGATCATTCAAATTCCATTTATCATTGATCATTATCACTCTATATTATTATATATGTGTTTCACCTATATCCATACTATCACTTACCATAAATTTTATTCTACATGGATTCCCAGTTATTTGATATTTAGATGACCATAACACTTCACTATAAATCATTTATCTATAATTTTTAACCCTTTTATGATTTTGGACTTATAAATGATATTTTTAGTTGGAAAACCCTTGTTTTTCAAAGAACGTGCTCAAATTAAGAGGAATTTTCTTTTGAATGTGGATATAAATTTACACCAAAATAAAGTAAATGAAGAGTATTTTGTTCACTAGAGTATGAAACATTCAACAATTAACTTCAAAAAACATTGACATATATTTCATCAAGCTTGATATATTTGATTTCATTAGATACACACAACCCTGAGTCCAAATGAACATTAATATTATATACAATTATAAAATAGCCATTACATTAGAGGTGGGAAATATTAATAAGTTAAATTTGTACAATTTTAGTTTAATTATATCTATTTTTTTATTTGAGTTGAAATAAAATTATAAACCATTTTAATTAAAAAAATATTTCTGAAAATTGTACTTTTTTGGAAGATGATTTCAACATATTTTGCACATTTAGGATACAAATTACATTTTCTAAATTTAGAAAAAATATTTTTAAAAGATAACTCAATATTTTAAATCTTTATATCAAAATTATATTATAGGTAATTTTATATAATATTTGGTAAAGATTCATTTTTCGATTAATAGTGAGAATATTGGTTTATATTTTTAACTCCCTTATCACTTAATGTGTTTAAGATGGTCCATTTGGATTAAATTTTCTTTTTCATACTAATTTTTTTTAATTATATTATAATAAATTTTTTTGGTATTTTAAAATAATTTAATATTGAATTTTGATATGACATCATCCTATTCATTTGATTGTTCTTTCTATAAAAATGTATTTTTTCATGTTTGTGGTTATAATTGTAAATTAAATACAAAAAAGTTATTGAATTTAATTTATCAAATTTTATTCCATTTTTTTCTAAGAAAATATAATATTAAATAATATTTTCATCTTAATTTTTAGATAAAATGAATAGTTGAAATAGAAAAATGTAATTACCGTTGTTAAGGGCAGAACAGGTTCACCATGGGGATAAAAAAATTCTAATTGTTATAATGACAACAAAAATTGTACAATTTCATTTTAAAATCCATATATAAACCTTATATAATCATTTATTTTATAATTACCCATTTTGAGATTCTTTTCATGGGGTGAACATGGGTATCACTTTTTCCTTTCAAAAATAAAAAATGTGTCCCCTCCCCTACTTATAAAAGTAAACCTCGTCTCTTCTATTCCTTACACTCCAAAAATAATTTGATTTAAATATTTTTTACAAAATGTACTACTTAAATACATATACACATTTTATAGGGATTAATTGATCATAAATCCAATAAATAAATTCTTTAGTTACAAACGTAATGTGGTTTTTTGAAGAAGAGGAAATATTCTAATCCACACATTTTTTTTTTACTTATTCTTATTCCAACTACATGAAATATATTTAATCATGAATAAATAATAATAAATTTTATCCATTATGCTAGGATATTATTATATAAATTTTATAACATATATCTATCTCATAATCTATCAAATGGGAAAAAAATTGCCATTCACGTCTATGACAGACTACCACCTAGTGAACCATTGTAATTAATTTTTCATCACCACCACTCATGACTAAAGAAAATGATAGAATTAATATATTTATATAATATTTTGTACATTACTATAATTATGGATTAATAATTTCACATATAAAATATTATATCCCAATACATTATAAAATAATGACATCAACCGTGTGTGGGTGTGGACTACCACCTCGATGTAGCAATGTGAAATGTTTTATCATTTTTATTGACATTGATTGTAAAAAATATAAATTAAATGAATATAAAATATATATTGGGAATAATAACATTACCTTAATTTTGAAATATTATTTACCTTTCATGTGTTCCCTCTGTGGGAAAAATAGAAATAGTGTTCATGTGTATGTAATGCCTACCATCACCATGAATTATATAACTATTTTTCATGTCTATAACTTTTGTAGACTGTTATTAATACGTATAAAATGATTATATATTATATTTAAATATTTTTTTAACATTTTTGAGGTTATGAAACCATGAAAAATATAAAATGACTAGAATCAACAAAACAAAAAATATATAAATGATAAATCAATTATCACAGAAACAGTGATATTTATTAAGAATGGTTAATTTACCGATCATAAAGGACTATATATAAATATTATATGTAATTAAATTTAGTATAATTTATAAATTTCCATTACCTTTTTTATGTATGTTTTAACCTTTCTTTCATATTTTTATTTTTTTATTAATATCGGGAATGTATTTGGAGGAAACCTATAATTGTGATGTTAGGGATTTGTAGGAGTTTTCTGCATAAAACATGTAGTTTTTTAATATTCTTATGATTTACCCACCATGTAATATGGATACACATCATGTAATCTTCTCCTAACAAATGTGATGTTTTTTTGGTGAAAATGGGAATGATTACACCTTATTTATATCTTACAAATAATGAAAATATTGAGAATCAAAATTTAACAATAGTATGTGGGTTATTCGACACATGTGGTGATTGAATATTATACGATGTGAAATTAGGTTAAACTCCATGTAATATCCAAAGTGTTAGATTTAAAAAGGCTGATTATTATAAATTATTTTTTCATTTCTACATGTGTTCTTTCCCTATACCTATATTTTCCTCATAGTATTTTTACAGTCCTCCATTCCTCTAGATAGTCCATTCGGTCAGTAAACATCATGTTAGTTGGGTTGCATATCTTCAGGTAGAGAGATTTCCCATATCTCTCTATATTCCATGGTGTTTTTCATATCATCTTTGTATTGATGTAACTGAACTCTTTGTGGGTGAATATTGACTCTAGGTTTTGTTCCATGATTTTATATGCCTTTATCATTCATTGCAGAGTCCCATTATGGGTGATTATTTCCATTATTAAAGGTAGGTTGGTCCATTTCTGCATGGAGAACTGATCTATCATATATTTTCATATTGATTTAAATTTATTTCAATTTATTGTTTACAATCCTAATCTATGTTAATCAAATTAGAAATTTATTTGGCATTAAATTATGAAAACTCCCAATTCCAATGGAAATTCAAATTAGGGAATATAATGAATTGTTAGAATTTATGGAATAAATTGAGAAATATTTCTCCAAAAAATAGATTGTATTGTAATAAATAATATTTACGATTTGTTTTGATTTGAGAATTCATGAATTGATGAAAACCCATATTTTGGTTTTGGAATTAAATTAAATTTTTTAAAAGGGAATGTAGGGAATTGATCTCTGAATGATGATTGATTTTAAATGAGATGATTTTTTATTTTTCAATTTAATTATTGAGAACATGTGATCCCGGGTAGTTAGTGGGTTATTTCAAAAAATCATTCAAGTATTGATATCCTATAGCAATGGATTGATGAGAAAAAAAATAAAAAAAATCAGTAGGCATAATCCTACTGAGATTTTGATGAGTCATATTTCTAATGATCCTGAGGGATGTGTGTAAACAAATTATCCTTGATCGTTGATATCAGATGTGTGTGGATAATATAAATAAAAACAATCATACCATAAATAATATGACCATGGTTCCCTTTTTAATTATTTTGACTATTACTTTCATTAATTGTGATACTACATTACTCATCCCTATTTACATAAAAAATAGTTTTATATAAATTGTTTATTTATTCCATGTTTGAAATATTTTCCATCATTCTAAAAAAAATTATGTTTTTTTAATAGAATTTTATCACCATGTGATATTTTATTTAAAAGGACGGAATTTTTAGGGTTATCATTATGTAGTTATATTTTGGAAAACATTGTGAGAACATACTATGGTTTTTTTCTCACACACTACCAATGACTTCAGTTATTTTTAGATTTTATCCTTCAAGGTATGTGTAAATAGAAAGGGCCTCTTGAAGGATGTGGATGTTCTCCATCCCTTAGGGGCATGGAGTGATAATTCCTTTGGGAATTTATTTTATAGTAAGTAATTTTGTACTTTGAGGATGTACAATTTGGGGTTTGATGCACTGTATGTTTTTTTGGTACTACCCACTTTTGGTATTTTATGAATATTGTTAGTTATATTTATCTACCTCTATTGTTTTTGAAAATTTGTTCCCTATTTTACTCGATATGATTCTAGGTTGTAGTAATTGACCCATGTGTAACATGAATTACATTTAGGCTATGTTAGTGATGGAACACGTATTAGGTTACTAGGTTATCCAAGTTACTCTATGAAAAATTTCTTACATAGTTGCATGTTTAGATTCATTAATTTACTTTAGTTTGTAGTTTAGAATATATTTTGGACAATTTTGATCTAGTTACAAGGGAATTACTCATTAAAAATTATTGTAATGATTTCTATGTCACCATGGATGGTTTTTGAAATTCATCAAGAGGATTATTTCTAGTATTTTCCTTACATGTTATTTGGATAGGTTGGTATCCAAATCTATTTTATCTATCTAATGGGATTATTTTCCAAATTTATTGTGTTTTATTAGTCTATCTATGTTATCATCTGATGTCTTTAATTTTGTTTTATAATGTAGTGTTTAAACCTTCCTCTTAGAACTTGTCTGAATATAATTTTAAGATGATTATAATTAACTATAGTGATAAAATCCTACCATGGAACAAAATATGGTTGAGGTTATTGTTTATCTTGTATAGGCTCTAGGACAATCACATGCACGAGTTATATAAGGCCCAACCCTTAAAAATTTCTTAATCATGAGTTATTTCATGAATACACGTTGAATATCTTTTTAGGTTTAGTGTTTTGGAGAATTAGATCATAAATCATGCATTACATTCCACATTTAAACAAAGTGGTTACATAAAATATAGTACTCATTTTTTCCATCAACGGAAACATATTTAAACTAAAACATGTATTCTTTCTTGAAACTTCCTTGAAACTATCATCACATCATGTACCTTTCCCTTGACCTGTGAAAAACATTTCAAAAACATGGGATGAGCATTCAAATCTCAGTAAGAGATATAAAAGTACGAAATGAAAACATTAGTCCATGTATGAAATCATACATTACTCATAAAATAGAAGCATTTTAATATAACTCATAAAATAATGAATAAATCATAGAAATCATAAGACATAAAGTTAACTTGAGGAATTCATAACAATCATACATAGGGAGTAACCCTCATGGTTACGTTTGGAATAACCATCACAATATATTCCCTAAATATATTTGGTGAAACATTAACGTTTAACCCCTTCACGTTACCCAATGAATTGGAGGGCTATATCAGGCTCACCCGCCCTTAGATTATCATGGAACCACTCATCTTCATAACAATTCCCAAGAACCATAACATAATCGTATCAAATAAAACATGCAAAAAGGAAACATAACATTTCCACATTTCAATCACAAGATATCAATACAACACATTGATATAATAAAAAAATTATGAAATCCATTTTCAATAACAAAATAAATGAAAATCAAAACATGGAATTTATTTTTCATTTTAAAAAATGATATGGCTTGTAGAGCAATCTGAAACACAAAAAATGGTCAAGGCCGCAGAGAAGTCGTTGTCGCCGAATACGTACGACAAAAAAAATTCCTTTTGTCATTTAGTAAAACTCTTTGTATAAAAACTATTCCTTTTCAATAGAATTAAAAGTCAAAGGGTTTTATACACCGTATCAATGAAAGTTTTGTATAAAACAAAATATGCCTCAATTAAAGGAGATTGAGACGAACTTCCTAACCTTGGGTCTGACTGGACTCGATCGTTCATTATCCTCTTGAATAATAAACATCAGTTAATTTATACTTGATTAAGAACATTTTTCAAGTTGATTATTCCTTTTATATCACTTATTACCATGTCATGAACACTATGTAATTATTTAAGTTAATAATGGCCGTTTTGTCGATCACCGGTACTTGAGTCAAAAATAAACTTCTTGTAATTACAAGTTGTTCATGTTGTAAGATATCCATTATATAAATAATTATATTAGTGATGTAGATATCATATATATTGTATATAACAAGTATATACATGCATTTATAATATTACATAACATTTGGAGATAAGAAATGAAATGCACCGTTCATTGAGACGGTAAGACATACGTACGAATGAACACTATTTCCATTTATATTTTCAATTTAATGAAATGTAATCATAATTATATAAAAGTATATTATAATTCCAGTATAATATCATATATAATATCATTAACTCTATCCTTTATACCTCCTACATATGGCATTAACGAATCAAATCCCTTTGAGGGGGCGGTAGTCCACACTTCCTAAAATGAAGATATCGTGTTTACCAATAATGGAAACCATAATGGTACGCCATAAATGAAAAATACAGATGCTTAAGGAAAACATAAACATATTATATATCATATATAAATATAGTGACATCTAAATGTCCACCTTTTAAGCTGTTAGAAGAGTATTGAACAATCATCGCTTCGTGAGGCAGAAATTTGCCATCCACGAAACTAGTGTGCTCTTTAACCATTATATGTAGTTGTGTGTAAGTTTATCTCGAATAATTTTTATAAAAACATCATGTTATATTTAATATAATGGTTTTGTTTAAAACTAAATGAATAAAAATAGTTTAGGGGGATGGAGAAGCAAAATAAAACAAAAGAACATTAGAGAAGTCATTACCTTTAAATCGGGTAACTCCTCTTGGTTTGTACCAAAAGGGTTTCCTGAAAATATTTATTCTTAAATTAAGGAATCTATGATAAAGAGAGGTATTTGGAGAGATTAAATGAGCAGATTTTGGCCGAGCCAATGGCTTGTGAGGTGTGTTTAAAGATATAGAGGTGGGGGCCTTTTATAAGAGGATAGGAGGGGCACTCTTGGAAATTTATAAAATGTTACTTTATATTAAAATGAGTTTCAGATTTTAAAGGTCCCACATTGATATATTTATAGGATAAGGTGATAAGGTTTCGAAATATACTAATTAAATAGGTAATAATTGCATCATCATGATTTCATAAATAATTTAATTTATTTAAAGTATAAAAATTATAAAAAAATACTATTATTTAAAAAATCTTTTTAGCTTTCAAATGAATATATATAGTCCAAGATATCATTTATTTAGACAAAATTAATAATGTTTTACTCAGGTGATACATTCTTTAGTGATATTATCCTTTCTTTAAAAATAAAAAGATAAAGTGTCACTTTCACCCAAAAGTGATTCCATGGGGTCCCAAAGTTTTGCACAAGGCATCCCATGGTGGGAAATGAAACAACAAGTAGCATTATGACACATTTTGGGGTCATTTTTTATATTTATGTTATTATTTTATTATCATTTACTATCCAATTACTAATTAATCACGATAATTAAAGATAATTACCATCGTTACTATTCATAATGTTAAAAAACAAGAGTCTTAATTACATAATTTGGAACATCTGATTCCAATTATGGAATAAATTTTACCAAATTTCATACATATATATTTCATTAATTAAGTTAAAAATAATTCCTGTTATTAAAACAAATAGCGGGATTTTTTGAAACAATGTCTAAGAAAAGTTTGGCACTTGTTTATGCCCAATTACAAAGTGAAATTAATTATAATTACCATCATTGGATTAAATGGTAAAAATATATTCTAATTGAACATTAAATACAATTAAAAATATAATATAACTATATAATTAAATTATATGAAAAAGCAGTTTTGATGTAAAATGCAGCATTTTTCACTATTCATTAAAAAAAGAACATTGTCAGAAAAATACCAAAAATTATCCAAAGTAAATTTCAATGTCCCGATCATAAATAATAAATTTATTTTGTCAAATATAGTTTATAAAATTGTCAAAAGTTTTATTTAAAAATGGTTTTCCCTCAAAAGGAAGTAAAACAATAATTTCACAAATATTAGAGTATTCCATGCTTAAGATTGGATTTATTAACATTTTAACCCTCTTAAAACAGTATCTAATTCATAAATAGACATACATAAGAAAATATATTATTAATTACTTACTTGGGGTGTTACATCATTCCACCCTTTAGAAAATTGCATCCCCGCAATTAATTTACTTATTGAATAAGTGGGGGTATTTATCCCTCATTGCATTTTCAAATTCCCATGATGCCTATTCACTCATGTGGATTTTCCACAAAACCATTACATGATGAGTCACCTTATTCCACAACACTTGCTCCCTGTGGTCAATAATCTGGACCGGTTGTTCCTCGTAAGATAGATTCTCTTCCAGCTGAACTACCTCTAGACTCAAAACATTAGATGGATCTAGAATGTACTTCCTTAACATTGAAACATGAAAAACATTGTGTACCTGAGATAAACATGGAGGTAAAGCCACTCGATAAGAAACTGATCCAACTCTCACCAGAATTTCATATGGTCCAATGAAACTTGTACTCATCTTTCCTTTCTTACCAAATCATGTCACACTTTTCCGTGGTGAAACTTTGAGGAAGACATGATCATCTACCTCAAAAAGAAGATCCTTCCTCCTGTTGTCTACATAACTTTTCTGCCGGCTCTGAGCTGTTCTCATGTGTTTCTATATCAGCTGAACATTTTCAGCCTAATCCTCTACCAATTCTGGTCCCATCAAATTTCATTCACCTACTTTATCCCAATAATATGGACTTCGACATTACTTCTCATATAATGCCTCAAATGGTGGCATATTTATACTAGAATGAAAACTATTATTATAAGAAAACTCAACCAAAGAAAAATGTTGGTCCCAACTTCCCTAGTAATCCATCGATCAAGCACGTAGCATATCCTCCAATGTCTGAATTATTTGTTCTAACTGCCCATCTGATTGAGGATGAAAAGCTATAATAAAATTTACTTCAGTACCCAATGACTTATAAAGGCCTTTGAAAAAGTTAGAAGTGAACCTGGGATCACGATCAGATAAAATGAAGAGAGGAACTCCATGTAACTTGACTATCTCTTTAAGATACAAACTGGAAAGTTGATCTAGGGAAAAAGTATCTCGTATAGAAATGAAATGAGCAGATTTAGTCAAGTGATCAACAATAACCCAGATTTCCTTATTACCTCAAGGTGTCTTTGAAAATACCACAATGATGTCCATGGATATATTCTCCGATTTCCACTCTAGCACTAGTAAAGGCTGATGTATCCATTTTGGTAACTATCGCTCTACATTAACCTGTTGACAAGTAAAACACTTCAAAGTAAACTCAGAAATATCTCTTTTAATTCTGTCGCACCATTAATACTCTTGGAGATATCTATACATCTTAGTACTGCCTGGATGAACTAGAAATGGAGAACTACAATCTTCCCATAACAACTCTCTCTTAAACTGTGAATCAAAAGGCACAAATAATCTCTTACCAAATCTCAAAACACAATCATTATCAATGTTGAATTTAGGAAACATACCCTTCTGAACTAGCTCTACCTTTTTCTGCAACTCACTATCTTTCTTATGTGCTTGCTTAATTCTTTCTGACAGAGAATATTTCACTAATACCTGAAACAAAACAGATGAAAATCCCGCACAAACAACTTCTATGCCAAATTTCATCAAATCCTTAACCAAAGCACCACTTTCCAAATGCAACATTGTTAATGAAGCATTACTTTTTCAACTGAAATCAGCAGCCACATTATTTACTTTTCCCAAATGGTAATGAATTGTACAATCATAATCCTTGATTAATTTCAACCATCTCCTCTATCTCATTTTCAATTAATTTTGAGTGAATATATACATTAAACTATTGTGATCAGTATATATTTCACACTTTACACCATACAAATGAAGCCTCCAAATTTTTAAAGAGAAAATAACAACAGCTAATTCCAAATCATGTGTAGGGTAGTTTACCTCATGATTTTTCAACTGACATGATGCATAATCAATTATCTGATCATTCTGTATTAGGACGCAACCAAGTCCTTTCAATGAAGCATCACTATAGATAACAAACACCCCATTCCTAGAAGATAGTGCCAAAACTGGAGCATTCACCAATCTTCTTTTCAATTCATGAAAACAATCATCACATTATTTTGTTCAGATAAACATAACACCCTTTCGAGTTAGCTTAGTCATTGGAATAGATAACTGGGAAAAACTTCTAACAAACCTTCAGTAATAGCCTGACAAACCAAGAAAACTACAAATCTCTGTTACATTTTTAGGTCTTGGCCATTCTTCAACAACCTTTGTTTTTGCAGGATCAACAGTTATCACATCTTTAGAAATAATGTGACCAAGGAAAAAATTTTCTTGCAACCAAAACTCACTCTTTCTGAATTTCCCATACAATTTATTTTCTTTTAAGGTTTTCAAAATATCTCTTAAATTTATTTAATGCTCCTCTTTAATTTTATAAAACACCATAATATCATTAATGAAATCAACCAAAAAATTATCCAAGAACTCATGGATAATTCTATTCATAAGGTCCTTGAATACAGCAGGTGCATTGGTTTTCCCAAAAGGCATAACTACAAATTAATAATGGCCATATCTTGTACAAAAAACCAACTTTAGAATATCTTCTTGCTTTACCTTCAACTGATGGTACCCCAATATCAGATCAATCATTGAAAAATACTGAGCTCCTTGGAGATGATCAAATAAATCATCGATATGAGGAAAATGATTTTTTTTCTTAACAGTGATGTTATTCAAAGATCTACAATCAATGGAAAGTCTCATTGAACCATCAATCTTTTTAACAGTAAAAATAGAGCACCCCATGGCGATGTGCTAGGTCTAATGAAACCATTCTCTAATAAATCTTGTAATTTGCTCCTTCAACTCTAAATTTTCAATTTGAGCCATTCTATAAGGGGGTTTTGAAATTGGCTTAGCATCGGGAACTAAGTCAACAGTAAATTCAACTTCCTGATCAGTTATTATTCTAGGAAACTCATCCGGAAAAAACAACAGGATACTCATTTACCACTAGCACATCATTAATCTGGATCGTTCCTTTGTTTTTGACAATAAGTGAAATTTGACATTCATTTCCATATTTTACATGTTTCTCAGCCTCTTGATTTGTTATCAGTAGTAAGGGTTCATTATTGTACACAAACTGAAAGTCTTTCGGAAAAAAAACTTCTTTAGCTCTATAATCAATCTTATCATGGTAAAAAGAGATCCAATCCATACCTAGGATAACATCAGACTCTACTAGAGGTAAAAAAATAAGGTTTTCAAGTAGGTTCTTTCCACGGATAAGGACAGAAAGATTCTTATAAAATCTTTTTGCCTGAACATTTCCCCGAGGTGTTTTTACCACATGTTTAGGAGAAATTTATTGAGATGATATTCCCATTTTACTAGAAATGTTTTCAATGATGAAGGAATGTGTAGACCCTGAATCAAACAACACACTGGCATAATCTAAAAAAACAAAAAAAGTGCCTAATACAACTTCATTTGATGGCCCAACATATGTTGAAGTAGTTGCAAAGGATTTCACCACCCCTTTCTGCTTATATTTTAACTGCTTCTCATCACTCAGGCTATTTGTCGGACACTCGTTTGCATAGTGACCCATCTCATTGCACTTGAAACATTTCAATAACTGTAAATCAAATTTTGTCTTACCATCACCTTGATCTTTTCAAGTGTGATCACGAGCCTTATGTCCCATATTACCAAATTGTTAGCACTTTCTAGAATTCAAAAGACATTGCCCAGCATTCCTTTCACCACATTTATCACAAACTGTAAACCTATTTTTATTACCATCAGACCTTTTTGAATAATTCTTCATTTTCTCCTACTACCTCGGTCTCTTCTTCTGTAGGTTGTTATAGAACATCTGATCATCGGAAAACTCCATTTCCACCTTCTCAGCACATCAAATAGGCTTTTCATAACTTTTGAACTCACGAGAATCCAATTCCCTAAGATATTTTGGCTTTAATCTTGAGTAAAAACAATTTATTTTACTATCAAGGTCTCGGATAAAATTTGGAGCAAACCTTGCCAATCGAGTGAACCATTCTTCATAAAAATCCATTAAGTCATCCTCTTGCCTCAATTACAAGAATTGTTTTCCATCCTAAGTCGAACAGCCTTAGGAAAATACTTCTCAAAAGACATACCTTTGAATTCATCCCATGCGAGATCATCAATCTCAACAGCATCCATGATATTTTTAACCATTGACCACCACTGATCTTCTTCACCCTCTAAACGGTAAATTTCAAGACGATCATTTTGATTTTCTGAACACCCCATGACATCGAAAAATTTCTCTAGTGCTTTAATTCACCCTTCAGCTAGCACAGGGTCCGATGATCCTCTGAATGATGGGGGATGTTGCCTCTTGAAATGTTCCACCACTGACATGTTCATCTGCGGTTGATCTCACTGATCTCGTGCATGGATACCACCACCATTTATCTCTTGAGTCAACTGATCCATTACTACAATAAAATATTCAGTTCCAATTCCGACCATCTCAGGATACTGATTTAGAAGGTCATTTCCTTGTGTATTCCTTCCTAGCACAGCTTCCTTGTTTCCTCTGCAGGAAATCATTCTAAACAAACATGTCTTAGATGAAGCAACATGGTAATCATCAAATGCTATATCATTTCAATTTTTCCATAAAAAAAATATTTTTCGATAATCATTTAATAAAATTCTAAATCCTAAAGTTATCTAAACCGACCACTGAAACCAACTATAAGGCCCCAGCCTTAAACATTACTTAATCTTGAGTAATTTAAAGAATACACGTTGAGGACCTTTTCAGGTTTAGAGTTTTATAGAATTAGTTCATAAATCAAGCATTACATTCTACATTTAAACAAAGAGGTTACATAAAATATAGTACTCATTTTTCCCATCAATGGAAACATATTTAAAATAAAACATGGATTCTTTCTTGACACTTCCCTGACACTATCATCACATCATGTACCTTTCCCTAGACCTGTGAAAAACATTTCAAAAACTTGGGATGAGCAAAAAACCATTGTAAGGGATATAAAAGTACGAAATGAAAACATTAGTCCATGTATGAAATCATACATTACTCATAAAACATAATCATTTTAACATACCTCGTCAAATCAAGAATAAATCATATAAATCATAATACATAAAGGTAAATTGAGGCATTCATAACATTCGTACGTAGGGAGTAACACTCATGGTTATGTTTAGAATACCCATCGCGGTATATTCCCTAAATCTATTTGGAGAAACCTTAACTTTTAACCACTTCGCGTTACCCAATGCATTGGAGAGCTATATCCGGCTCACCCGACCTTGGATTATCATGGAACTACCTGTCTTCATAATAATTCCCAAGAACCATAACATAATCGTATCACATAAAACATGCATAAAGGAAACATAACACTTCCACATTTCAATCACAAGATATAAATACACCACATTGATATAATAAAAACACAATGAAACCCATTTTCAATACCAAAAAAACTGAAAAGTAAAACATGGTAATTATTTGTCATTTTTAAAAAATGTTACGGCTTGTAGAGGAAGCCGAAACTCAAATAATGATCACGGAGGCAGAGAAGTCATTGTCGCCGTATACGTCTGACAAAAAAAACATTCATTTTGTCGTTTAGTAAAAATCATCATATAAAAAAATATTCCTTTTGAATATACATAAAATTAAAATGGGGTTATAAACCATATAAAATAATGCTATGTATAAAACAAAATATGCGTTAATGAAAGGATATTGAGACGAAGTCCCTTACCTTGGGTCTGACTTGACTCGATCGTTCCTTAACCTCCTGAATAATAAACTTGAGTTAATTTCTACTTTCTTAATAACCTTTTTCAAGTTCATTATTCCTTTTATATCACTTATTACAATTTCATGAACTCTATGTAATTATTTAAGTTAATAATGGTCGTTTTGTCGATCATCGGAACTTGCGTCAAAAAATAAACTTCTTGTAATTACATGTTGTTCATGTGGTAAGATATCCATTATATCCAGAATTATATTCATGATGTAGATATCATATATATCATATATATCCATTATATACATTCATTTATAATATTACATAACTTATAGAGGTAAGAAATGAAATGCACCATTCATAGAGACGGTAAGTCGTACGTACGCATGAACGCTACTTCCATTTATATTTCATATTTAATTGAATGGAATCACAATGATATAAAATTATATTATAATTCCAGTCTAATATCATATATAATATTATTAACTCTATCCTTTATACATCCCACATATTTCATTAACAAATCAAATCACTTTGAGGGGGTGGTAGTCCACACTTCCTAAAATGAAGATATCGTGCTTACCCATAATGGAAACCATAAACGTAATCCATAAATGAAAAATACAGGAGATTAAGGAAAACATAAACATATTATATATCATATATAAATATAGTGACCTATTAATGTCCACATTTGAAGGTGTTATAAGAATATTGAACAATCATCATTTCGTGAGGCAGAAATTCGCCATCCACGGAAACAGTATGATCTTTAACTATTAGATTAATGTGTGTGTAAGTGTATCTAGAATAATTCTTATTAAAAAATCCTAGTATATTTAGTATTTTTTTGTTTTTAAAAAATAAATTAATAAAAAGCATTTAGGGGGTTGGAGAAGAAAAATAATACAAAAGAACATTACAGAAGTCTTTACCTTTAAATCGGGTAACTCCTCTTGGTTTGTACCAAAAAGATTTATTGAAGAGCTTTCTTCCTAAATTAAGGCTTCTATGATGAATAGAGGGATTTGGAAAGATGAAATGATCAGATTTTGGCCAAGCCAATGGCTTGAGAGGTGTGTGTAAAGAGGTATAGGTGGGGGCCTTTTATTAGAGGAGAGGAGGGGCACTCTTGAAATGTTATAAAATGTTACATTATATTAAAATGAGTTTCCAATTTAAAGGTCCCAAATTGATATATTTCGAGTATAAGATGATAAGGGTTATAAATATACCCATCCAATAGGTCTATTACAAGTGTATGTCTTATATTTTACATTATCTTTTCATTTTAATTAAATCATTCATTAATGAGGTAATCGCTGCATCATCATGATGTCATAAATATGTTAATTTATTTAATGTATAAAAATTATAAAAAAATACTATGATATATGAAATCATTTTATATTTCAAATGATTATTTATATTCGAAGATATAATTTATTTAGACAAAATTAAAAATGTTTTACTCAGGTGATACATGCTTTAGTGATATTCTCCATTCTTTAAAAATAACAAGATGAAGTGTCACATTCACCCAAACGTGATTCCATGGGGTCCCAATGTTTGAAAGGATGCACATGGTTGGTAATGACACAACCAGTATAATTAGGATACATTTTGGGGGTAATTTTTTATTATTATTTTATTATTTTATTATCCTTAACTACCCGGTTGCTAATTAATCACGATAATTAAAGATAATTACCGTCGTTACTATTCATAATGTCCAAAAACAAAATTAATTAAATAACATAAACCTTATGATTCCAAATATGGAATCCATTTTACCAAATTCCAAACATATAAATCGCAATAATTAATTTAATGATAATTCTCGTTGTCAAAACAAATAGCGGGTTCTTTTGAAACAATATATATGAAAAGGATGGCACTTGTTTATGACAAATTCCAAATTGAAATTAATTATAATGACCAAAATTGTATTAAATGGTAAAAATATATTCTTATTACACTTTAAAACCAATTAAAACGATAATATAACTATATAATTAATTTAGATAAAAAGGCATATTTGATGTAAAATGCAGTATTTTTCACTTTTCATTAAAAAATGAACATTTTCAGAAAAATAAAAAAAAATTATCCAAAGTAAATTTCAATGTCCCAATCACAAAGAATAAGTTTATTTTGAAAAATATAGCTTATAATTTTTTCAATAGTTTGATTTAAAAATGGTTTACCATCAAAAGGCAGTAAAACAATCTTTTTAAAATATTAGAGTATTCCATGCTTAAGATTGGATTTATTCTAATTTTAAAAAACTTAAACCACTATATAATTCATAAATAGACTTAGATAAGAAAATATATTATTCATTAATTACTTGGGGTGTTACATGTTACCATTCGGAATCTAGTTTTGAATCCTCATAGGGATGAATCTCAATATCATGCTCAAGAGTTCCTTCAGAAGAAGCTACAAAATTTCCATGTATCTAAGGACCATCAATAGGCTGTGGATTGGTTCAGAAATATTGATCTTATATATGATTTTTTAGAAACTATAAAATTTATTAAGGTGAAGTTTGATTCCATTAATCTAGATAGACCTAGAAGAAGTTGGGGGGACTCTATAGTGATGTCAACGAAGCATCAGGGATTATAATAGATGGAATTTATAGTTCTATTCACTAACCAGTTTTATGTAGAATCAATGATACATTCTATGTCTATGAATTTTTTCAAACTCAAGAATGATGATAGGTCCAATACAGAATATGTAAAACAATTTTATAATATTATACAGTTTTCTCCTAATATTGTATAAAATGAGAAGATGATGACTCAATGATTCAATATATGAATTTAAATAATATCCATTATCAATATTTCATACTGATTCTATCTTGTTATGCTGACACGATGGATAGTGAATTGATGGTTAAACATGATCTATAAGGTAATTGACTATTAAATGATGTTTCTTTTTCTCCTAGTCGTAGTTATATTAATTTACATAAAGGGAATAGAAATAATAATGACACTCAGGGTGGATCTTGAAAACAAGGCTCTTATAGAACTCCTATAGTTCCTAAAAGAGGCCCATTCACTTGATTCCATTGTGTAAAGCTAGGGAATTTGAATTGGTGATGTACTTATGAATCCATGATATGTATTTCTTGATGGACATAAAAACACCTGAATAAAATTTTGTATGCTTATTTGTCTCTACATAGTGGAATGATCTTATCAGTTTAAAAATGTAATATGGTGATATTATAAGCTTTAAGATTGATGGGTTTCTAGGAACATGCATCTAACACAGAGATTATTCATGTAGTGGAAGAGTCTCTAGAGGAAATAGTTATTCTTTCAGATATTTTGAAGGGTATAATCATTATATAATCATATTTAGTGACTAATTTATTTATTACGGGTGCATCTCACTAGATTACATCAACTTATAATGTGAACTTATAAAAACTACATATGGAGAATTTATATTATGTGATGAATAATACTACACCGCTTAAAACAAATAGAGAGTTAGTCTAACATTGTACTACTTGTCTGTTCTATTTATTAGAGAATTTTATAACAATGTATTTTTTGGTAATCAACATGAATCCACTTGATGTCAATTTAAGATTTATTTTCTTATAAAAAAGTAAAACATTATTATTATATTCACTAGGTATTCTATACTATAATTGATGGGGTGTATTTTATAATTCAGAGATAGTAAGACACGAGGTTTAGTAGAGATATAAATTCATACTAACATATCGGGAATTTAGTATCCATGTTTTACTTCAATCTAGAGTGATAATCATTGAGTTATGATCTCCCTCCATTGATCAATAATTTTCATGACATGTTTGATTTTCACATCTCTATTTATCCACTAGTAAGGGATGTATAGTAATCTATTAATATATTTCATGTTACTCAACATGTATATATTACTTTTTACCCGATAGAACTAGTTGAAATAAATGAGTTGAAGACCATGTTTATTGATCAATTAGAGAAAAAATTTATATTCTGGAGTGTGTTACTTTGGGTGGCACATGATCTCTTAGCCATGAAATATGTTAGAACACTTCCCCTATGTGTTGAAAATGTTAAACTCAACCAATTAAAGATAATGAAAATTATGCTATTACTAATGATTTTTGATATGTTTGACCAGTGTTAATGGAATATGTGGTTTTATATGAAGGATATTTGATCTCATTATCACAATTTGAATATAAAATAATCAGACATTGAAAAAAATAGCCTTATAGAGTAGGTATTTCCAATAATAGTACCATTTCATACCATTTGGTCTAACAAATTCATATTCAGTATTTATGAATTTTATGAACATGATCATTCAAGAGTATCTCGTTGCATTTGGGGTCATTATTTTTGACGAAATTTTATTTTACATTATGTCCAATTTGGATAATATTCATAATCTTAGAGTAGTTCAAGAAATGTTCAGAAATCACAAAAATTATGAAAATATTTCAAAATTTTATTTTTCTATTTGTAAAGTTCCATTCATAGAAAACATGGTCTCGGAACATTGTGTAATAATTGACCATGATAAGGCTAAAATTATTATGTCATAATCACAAATGTGTCATGTTTTTATAAATCATAGCTTATTTGGTTTAGCTAGATATTATCATTAATTTTTAAATGATTTACAGTAGTTAGGTTCTTTGATGAACTCTCTAACTCAGAAGAGAGATAAGATTTTTTTGTATGATAAATGTGATGAGTCTATTTTTTATCTAAAATTTATTTTGGCATATATTATATTTTTTACATGTATAGAGGTTTAGAAGGTGAATGTGGTATTATATGATTAATCCGGTTTAGGTTTAGTATGTGTTTTAATTCATTGAGATCAATTAGTTGCCTATGGATCTTGGAAATATTGGAAACAAGATATGAATTACTAGAACCATAAAGTTGAACAAGCAGCCATGATGTATGAACCTAAGATTTGGTGGTATTACCATTTCAAGAAATGTTTTCTGGTGTATTCCGACAACAAAAGTTTTTTCTAAATACTGTATAAAAACATTTTAATGTCTTCAGGGGTCATTGGGTGGGGTACTTGTAATTACTGATTTCTACATCATCTATTCCAAGGGAATGGGATAGACATTTATTATGTATTGATTATGATACCTAAAAAAATGACATGAATGAATCATAGGATGAGTATATCTTGATGGATATTTCTTTAAAGCTTATTATTGGAGTTTGAGAATCAGGGATCGAGGATATCATATATAGTGTGATGTTTAACTTCACTATTCTCAAAAATATTCTTAAGATATAGTTTATTGATAATGAATTATTTATCAATAGAGACTATATTTAGGTTGGGTATACATTTTCAGAGTTTTTTTATCCATAGAGGGTATTCTATTTTCTTGGAATCCCATTTTCAGGATATTGCCTATGAGAAAAACTATGATGGGGGATTTCTAATGTTCCCAGTGGGTTGTGAACCCATGAACCATAAATATTTTTTATGATATGTGAGATGATTTTGGTGGCCCTATATTAGATGAGACCATTATAATTTTTTCCATTATTATATATATAAATAGGACAAGTTCGATCATCATATTCCTTAGGGTTTTCTTCTTCCACTTCATGGGTCACCATGGAAGTCAGATGAGATATCTATTAAAATTATGGTTGGGTTTCCATATAACTGGACAAAGAAAAGTTTGATATGGGTTTCAATCAATAAAATGATGAAATAGGCTCATAGTATACCCATTATAGACACAATCAACGTTGAGGATATAGGAAATCCACAGGAGAGAGAGATTGTTTTTTTCAGGGTATTCTAACATATATTGTCCCTAATATAAATACTCGTTTTACTTCTCACTTTTGGAGAGGCTATCGTGAAGAATTCACATCTCATGTTCATTTGATTACGAATCATTACCCTAGATGGATGTCCAGAAAAAGAGGGATATGAAGATCCTAGATGATATACTTCATGCATGCATCTATAATCATGGTGTGGCATATTGTGTCCATTAAATAGTGGTTCGGTTTGCATATAATAATAACTAACAGTTCGAAAGCAGAATGAATCTTTTTGAGGACATGCTTATAAGGCCATGTAAATTGATATTGTAATAGTCAAATATTACTAAATTATCTATAGTTTCACTAATCATAGTCCATGATACTTCAAAAAAAGAATCAACAGATTCATCAGAGGTTTTTGATAGCACATTTATAGTATAAATCAAATACTGACCGTCGATATAAATTGTTGTACTTTTTAGTTGGTGAGGAGGTGTTCTTGAATGATTCACCTAGTTTTGTAAATCTATTTATTTGGTGGAAAGGGCAGCTTTACCATCATTTGTAAAGACCTTTTTATGTTTTTCAGAAGGTGGGGAGAGTGGCATGAAAGTTTTATGTCTACCCATAGTTGATGTAGATACATGATGTGTTCTATATATCATATTCGTGAAAGTATTATTCTGATACATAACATGTTTTGAATTACAGTGGTCATGATGTTGAGCCTGATTTATACATGACTAATAATCAATCATGGAAAACTAATTCGAAGACAATGGAATAACATGGGAAATGATAACATTGGTATTATTTCTTTGGAATCAATTTTTATATTCTCCTGAGACTTGGGGGATGGATTCACTTATGGTAGATAAATGTCCTCAATTTTATGATTAATTTATTCTTTAAATGATTTATGGGTATAGAAATATTTCATGAGGGGAGATTTTAATGCCATGTTACCCAACTATCAGGTATGTTTTAACATTTTTTCTAAATTTTCATTGGATAGGTAAAGTCAATAAACAATTATGAGGATACATAATAAGGTGAAAATAATGATTTTATTAAATTATATACATGAATCCTATATATATTTAATATTATGGGGGGTTAAATTATATTTTATGAGGTTACCTAACCTATAATAATCATAAGAAATATTCCATGAATCAGGTACAGAATATGAAAGGATACATTCCATGTACATCTTAATGATCATAAAAATATTGAAAATAATTTTTTCAATAAAATGTGATGAGTTGTTAGTGTATATGGTAATCCAAATTTACAAGATTCTTAATTGGGTTATATAGAGTGTAAAATCTCGAGTTTTTGATTTAATCATGTTTCTCAGGTGAAAATATAATTTCATTCATCCATGTTTCCTTAATCTCATACTATAGGCACTTACATGGAGATTTTGGAGTCATCATATTCCTATGGATAATCCATTTTAGAAGGGATAATCGTATTGGTTTTGGTGTATCACTTATGGTATGATTTTTCCTCACTCTCTCTCTTTCCTCTATGGGATTTGATATATTGTTTTGAGATTTATGGTTCTAAAGTCTGTGTTTTTGAATATATTCTCTTGGTTTAGTTTTATATCTTCATAACAATTTTCATTTGTTGGTGAGTTATGTTTTGGGTGTTTTATTCTATGATTAATGGTATCTGGTTCCATTTATTCATGGAAAATTGATTTAACCATGAATTTATTGTAGTTTAAAATTTCATTTAAATGATTATAGAAAACCTAATTCGATTAGAAATGGGATTGAAATTGATTGGGCACCATATTTTTTTATAAAACTCCCAATTCCATTGGAATTGGATATTTTTGTGTATTTTGGAAATTATGGAATTTATGAAATGAATTGATAATGGATTCTTAGTATTGTGTCTTAAAATTATATAATTTACACATATGACTTTACTTTTTATTAAAAAAACAAATTGATGAAAACCAATATTTTTGTATTGAACATGAATTGGGATTTTGAGATGGAAAAGTAAGAAATAGGTTTGTTAATAATAATGTATTTAAAATGAGATGATATACCTCTTTTGAATTATTGACTGAAAACATGTGAAACTATGTACATAGTCGGCTATTTGGGACACAAATTTTTTTGGCAATTCCCTCGAAATAGATTGATGATAAAAATACTATCAAAAACCTATATTGGAAGATCATATCCCTAATGGGATTTTGAAGAGCCAAGTATATTGTGATCTCGAGGGATTTGTTTATGCATATTTTGTGTGACTACTTATATTTCATGTGTGATGATACTGTAATTAGAAACTATTGTACCACATGGAAGATGATCCTAGTGTTAATTGTAAAATTTTTGATTATAAGTAACATTTATTTTGAAAATGCTTCACTCATTAGTTGTGTTTATCATTAAATACTTTATAAAAAGTTATTCTTTAATATAGATTATCATTATGGAATAGGTGTTTAGACCCTACTAATATTTTTATCTCACACCATACCATTTATTTTGATAATTTCTAGATTTATTCACTCAAAGTGTATGTAATGGGAATGTTCCTCTTGGATGAGGTGAATAATCATAATTCCATATGGTTTGGAGTGATGATTCCTTTTAGACGTTGAGTTATCCATGAAAGAATTTGTGCACTTGGATAATGTATTGTTTTTGTTTTGAAATTTATATTTGGTTCTTGGTACTATTTCCTTGAATATTTTTGATGTTAATTACATATAAATTTATCTTATTCTATTTTTTAGAAAATTTCTTTCCTCATTTATCATGTATAATGCAAAGTGCCACTAGTGCAGAAAACGTTTTTTACGTCACCATTTTTTACGTCGGTTCTATAAAACCGACGTCATAATATGTAAAACGAGGTTTTATAGGTAGGTTATTTAATAACCGACGTAAAAACCTGTGTTTAGTACACCTTTAACGTCAGTTATTTTTATAACTGACGTTATTAATCGCGCGGCTTCGTTTTTTACATCGGTTATACATTAACCGCCGTAAAAAAAAGAAGCGGGGGGTGTTTGTTACGTCGGTTATTCAATAACCGACGTAACAAATCGACATATGTACGAGTTATTACGGCGGTTATTCAATAACCGACGTAAAAAATGCAGTTTTTGAAGGCCTTTTTAAGTCGGTTATTCTATAACCGACGTAAAAAAAGAATGCGCAGATGTTTTTGACGTCGTTTATGGAATAACCGACGTAAAGAAACGCGGATTTTGAGCCCTTTATAATGTCGGTTACAAAATAACCGACGTAAAAAAGGAATCGAAGGAAGGTTTTTACGTCGGTTATTGAATAACCGACATTATAAATGTTTTTAAAAAAATTATAACGTCGGTTATTGAATAACCGACGTGATAACTCATTTAAAAATTTACCCAGACCCGTGGATTGTCATTCGCGAGTTTACCTTCGACAGTCGCGACTCGTCTCTCTCGTGCGTAAACCCGAATCGGCTCGTCCATTTCGTTGGTTTAGATTCATTTTGCGATCATTGTTTCTCATATTTAATCTCCTCGGATCAATCATCTAAACTCGCAGCACTCAGGTAATCCTCCCACTCGTTCGTTTTTTTCGTGGATAGTATATATATATGTGTTGTGATTTATTTGTTGAAACTAGCTAAGAGTCTCCGATTGCAAACCCTTTTAACTCGTTTTGGCACCATAATATTATTTATCATCCCTAGATCTATTAGTTCGACTTGCAATATTGACTAATTTTATGATTTCACTAATTTTTCATCGTTTTCTATAAATCCCCGAGAGGGTTGGGGCGTGTCCATTTGGATGGGTTTCCATTTTACAGTTGTTACTACTTTATTCACACACAACCATGGCATAGGTGCATGGATTTGGGATCACATCACCATTTTTACCCCCTGCAAACAAAGTTTCACGAGGAGGACTCGCCAGATTTCCCCTCGGCATGTTAAAAATTTTAGATACCCTCTTTTCAGCAAGTAAAAATTTAACTAGTTTTTTCTTCACTACTTATCCTAAAAAAATAAAACCACCATTCTTTCTAGAACCTCTACTAGATCCATTGCATCCATCAACATACATATTTGGATCTGAAAGCATCCCTTAAGCCTTATGTTCGATGCTAATATCCTTTACTGATCTATAGAAAATATGATGGTCTGCTAAGCTCTCCATTTAAAAGTCAAACCCCACCAATTATTCATCCTCATCATGAGAAAATGGCACAACATCTGAATTTCTGATTCAATCTCTTGGTTCACTGAACAAACATTAACTCCTTCAAATCCACACCTGGAATAGACAACCTAATGTCGAGTTCCTTCTCTATCTATTGAAACTCAGTTCTTCCTCCACACCTAAAAACATTCTTTGAATGCCCCAACTTCTTGTTATGGTAAATTTTCAGTGATTCCAGGGGGGTGGGAGGGCTATCAAGAGGGTTGGGGGTGTCCAGGGGGGTGTCCAATGGGGTAGGGTGTGGGGGGTGGTGTCCATGAGGGGTGGGGGGCTGTCCAGAGGGGTCGGGGGGTGTCCAGGGGGATTTACAAGGGGGTGGGTGGGTGTGGGGGGGCTGTCCAAGGGTGTGGGTGGGTGTTGGGGGGTGTCCAGGGGGGTGTCCAAGGGGGTAGGGGGGTGGTGGTGGTGTTTTGGAGGGGTGGGGGGGGGGGGGGGTTGTCTAGAGGGTTGGGGGGTGTCCAGGGGGGTGTCCAAGCAGGTCGGGGGTGGGGGGTTGTGTCCAGGAGGGGTGGGGGTGCTTTCTAGAGGGGTCGGGGGCTGTCCAGAGGGGTCGGGGGGGAGTCCAGGGTGGTGTCCAAGGGGATGGGTGGGTGTGGGGGGCTGTCCAAGGGGGTGGCGGCCGGTCCAGAGGGGTCGGTGGGGTGTCCAGGGGGGTGTCCAAGGGGGTGGATGGGTGTGGGGGGCTGTCCAAGTGGGTGGCGGCCTCCCCAGAGGGTATTTATGGTTGTCCGGGTGGGTGGGGGGCTGCCCAGAGGGTTGGGGGATGTCCAGGGGGTGTCCAAGGGGGTAGGGGGTGGGGGTGGTGTCCAGGAGTGGTGGGGGGCTGTCCAGAGTGGTCGGGGGGTGTCCAGGGGGGTTTACAAGGGGGTGGGTGGGTGTGGGGGGCTGTCCAAGGGTGTGGGTGGGTGTTGGGGGGTGTCCAGGGGGGTGTCCAAGGGGGTAGGGGGTGGGGGTGGTGTTTGGGAGGGGTGGGGGCTGTCCAGAGGGTTAGTGGGTGTCCAGTGGGGTGTCCAAGCAGGTCGGGGGTGGGGGGTTGTGTCCAGGAGGGGTGGGGGTGCTTTCTAGAGGGGTCGGGGGCTGTCCAGAGGGGTCGAGGGGTGTCCAGGGTGGTGTCCAAGGGGATGGGTGGGTGTGGGGGGCTGTCCAAGGGGGTGGCGGCCTGTCCAGAGGGGTCGGTGGGGTGTCCAGGGGGGTGTCCAAGGGGGTGGATGGGTGTGGGGGGCTGTCCAAGTGGGTGGAGGCCTCTCCAGAGGGTATTTGGGGTTGTCCGGGTGGGTGGGGGGGCTGTACAGAGGGTTGGGGGATGTCCAGGGGGGTGTCCAAGGGGGTAGGGGGTGGGGGGTGGTGTCCAGGAGGGGCGGGGGGGCTGTCCAGAGGGGTCGGGGGGTGTCCAGGGGGGGTGTTATATCTTACTATATTTTGTTTAAAAAATAATATTCAAGCATATTTTTTTAAATACACATCGATTTGTTTTATATTTCAAAATTGTTTACATTTAAATTATGATTTTTTTCATATAAACATATATTTGTCTTATCTAAAAAATATATATATATTTTGCTATTTGTTATAGGTAATAATGAGTCGAAGTTGGATTACGGCACATCGAATGAGAAATGAATATGAGGAAGGTGTTGATGCCTTTTTGGAATTTGCTAAACGAAATGTTCCAAGTAGTGACATTTTTTCTGTCCATGCCTGAAATGTCTGAATATGATGAAGTTGAAAAGTAGAGAGATAAAAGATCATCTGATTTGTCATGGTTTCTATCCGAGTTACAACCCTTGGATTTGGCATGGCGAAACTGGACAGAATGTCACTGATGATAATTAATCGCAAGATGGTAACTCCGATGGAATTGAAGAAATGATTCGCAATATTGTAGTAGAACAAATTGAGATAGAACCGACAGTTGAACGTCTATATGGTGATGCCGAAAAACCATTATATCCTGGTTGTACAGATTTTACGGTTTTGTCGGCGGTGTTAAGATTGATTAACCTGAAAGCGAAACATGGATGGAGTGACAGAAGTTTTACAGAGCTGTTACAATTGATGAAAGACATTCTTCCAAAAGATAACGATCTTCCAGATTCACATTATAAGGCCAAAAAAATATTATGCCCGATGGGAATGGGATACAGGAAAATACATACCTGTCCGAATGACTGCATTATATATAGGAAGGAATATGAATTTCTGAAAGAGTGTCCCAAATGTGGGACATCACGGTATAAGGTGAAAGAAAAATCACAAGCTGATGTAGAGATTACAAAGATCCCTTCAAAGGTATTTTGGTATCTTTCTATAATTCCTCGTTTCAAACGTTTATTTGCTAATTCACATGATGCAAAAAGGTTAAGATGGCATGCTGATGAGCGGGTATGTGATGGAAAAATATGTCATCCAGCTGATTGTCCACAATGGAAGAAAATTGATGCCCAGTACCCTACATTTGGAAATGAAATTAGAAATCTGAGACTAGGCTTGTGCGCCGATGGAATGAATCCATACCGAACCCTCAGTAGCACACATAGTTCATGGCCTGTTTTATTGGTAATTTACAACCTCTCTCCTGAAGTTTGTATGAAGCGCAAATATGTCATGTTGAGTATCATGATCTCTGGTCCAAAGCAACCCGGCAATGATATTGATGTATACTTGTCACCGCTGATTGATGATTTGAAACTGTTATGGGCTGATGGTATTAGGGTGTATGATTCTTATAAAATGGAATATTTTCAACTGCATGCAGTGCTTCTATTCACTATAAATGACTTCCCAGCATATGGAAATTTGTCTAGATACAGTGTTAAAGGCCATAAAGCATGTCCAATTTGCGAACAACAGACGTCATATTGTCAATTGCATCATGGGAGGAAAACAGTGTACATGGGTCATCGAAAGTTTTTGCCTATGGATCACCCTCATAGAAGACTAAAAAAGGCATTCAATGGCTCACAAGAATTTGATACTGCTCCAAAACCTTTATCGCCAGATTTGTATTTTGAGAGGGTGAAAAACCTTGATTTGACATTGGGAAAGACACAAAAATCTGGTAATGATAGACATATTTGGAAGAAAATGTCAATATTTTTTGAGCTACCATATTGGAGGTATCATAAATTCAAACATAATATTGATGTCATGCACGTGGAGAAGAATATCTGTGATTCTTTGATCAGAACATTGCTAGATATTAAAGGAAAGACAAAAGATGGGTTGAATGCAAGGTTAGACCTACTATCAATGGGAATACGTTTGGAGTTAGCTCCCACTCCTAAAGGAAGATGATCATTTCTTCCCCCGGCTTGTCATACATTATCGAAGAGGGAGAAAAGTAGCTTCTGTCAGTGTCTTCATGATATCAAAGTGCCCAAGGTTATTCTTCAAATGTAAAAAATTTTGTCTCATTGAAAGACTTGAAGTTGATAGGTATGAAATCACATGATTGTCACGTCATGATGCAACAAATTCTACCAGTTGCACTGCGTGGAATATTTCCCATCCGTGTCAGAAAGACTATAATGAGGTTGTGTTATTTTTTCAATTCAATTTTTAACAAGGCGATTGATGTGAATGCTTTGAACATTTTGGAAAAGGATGCAATTTTTATACTTTGTCATTTGGATATGTATTTTCCTCCAACTTTTTTTGATATGATGGTGCATTTATTGATTCATCTGGTTCGAGAAATAAAGCTTTGTGGACCTGTATATCTTTGTTGGATGTATCCTTTTGAAAGGTATATGAAAATATTAAAGGGATATGTTAAAAATCCATATCGACCTAAAGCCTCCATTATTGAAAAGTATATTTCTTAGGAGGTAGCAGAGTTTTGTACGAGCTACTTGGCTACGGCGTAACACATAGGTTTGCCTCCATCTCGCCATGAACGGGTTAATAATGAGGGAAAGGGGATTCGTGGCTTGAAAGTCAAATCACTATCAGCTGAACAGATGAAGAAGTTGGAATCATACATCTTGAATAACGTAGCTGATGTTCAACCGTATATCACATTTCATATTAATGAGTTGAAACAATGTCATCCAAAGAAGAAAGAAATGTGGATTTTGAATGAGCACAAAAAAACTTTTTTCCCATGGTTTAAAAAGACCTTGCTTGGTAGATCAGATGTATCAGAGACATTAAATTGGATAGTGGGTGGTCCATCTTTAAATTTGATAACATGGTCCGCTTATGACATTAATGGCTATACATTTCATACGAAAGCTCAGGACAACAGAAGTGCAGTTCAGAATAGTGGTGTATTGGTGTTTGCAGAAGCAATGCATTTTTCGAGTGCTAAGGACCGAAACCCAATTTCGGCATCAAGTGCATATTATGGAGTGATTGAAGACATATGGGAGGCTGATTACTTTAAAAGTAAAGTTCCTCTTTTTAACTGTAAATGGTTTATCGGTAACAACAGTGTCAGACACGATGAATTTGGAATGACACTTGTTAATCTGAATAGATTGGAAGACACAGCTGATTCTTTTATAATGGAAACACATGCCAAACAAATTTTCTATGTAGTAGATCAATCAGATATGCAGTGGGATGTTGTTTTACAAGGGAAAAAACAATATGTTGGTGAGGATGAATTTGATGAAGATGCTGATTTATGTGAGATCCCTACTTCCATGGAAAGATTAACAGAACATAATTATGAGTATGTTGAAGACATGGTTTGTGCCATAAGGAACGATCGTGACGAAGGAATTTGGGAAAATAATCCAACTGTACATTCCTAAAATTACAGGTAACACATGTTTATTTCTTGTTTACATTTAGTTTTTTCATATAATGTTAGATATTGTAAATTTTTTACTTATTAAAACATGTATCAAACCAAAATGATAAAACAATAAAAACCGTAAAGAGGATAATTCCTGGGCGCACCGGCCGGCCGGTGGTGGATCACCGGTTGGCCGGTGGTCCAGACAGCAAAGCTCTGTCTGGTCCACCGGCCGGCCGGTGGTCCAGAGAGAGGAAGGCTCTCTGTCTGGTCCACCGGCCGGCCGGTGGTGATCCAGCGGTCGGCCGGTGGTGAGCCAGCGGCCGGCCGGTGACACTAGGCAGTGGGCAAGTCTACTTCCTGGGTCCTCCGACTGGCCGGTGAGCTCACACCGGCTGACCGGTGGACTCAGTGAGTCCACTTTTCAGCTTTCTTGGGCCAACTCCTTGGCAACCTTTTTCCTATCAACAAAAACACTTGAAAACAAGTTAGAACATAATAAGAGTGATTGTGATCATTAAAATCCAAGAGAGAGGGGTACAACAGACTGTGTTTACCATGTTTATCATTGTTTAACATGCTTACCATATTACCAATGTTTACTATTATGTAATTTAGTACACATTTCTATTTTCTGATTAAGTAGTATTACAATATTTGAATTTGTATATTTGTGAACTAATGTCTATTTTTTTGATTTGAAGGAAAATGACAGATCAATCAGTTGATCAGCCACATGATTCTGGAGATGAGCATATTGGTCATACATCTGGGGATGAACATTCACATGCTCCTATTACGAAAAAGAGTTTAAAGGTTTGTAAGCGTGGGTGCACACGTTTACCAAAATTATCACTTGCCCGTACGATGGAGGAGAGGATAGTCGTGGAGTTTGATGATGATGATATTCCTAGAGGTCCAAATGCTAAAGATTTTAATGGTTTTGTAGCAACTCAGGCTAAGAGCAAAGTAAGCATTCTCTATGATGATTGGAGAAGTGTGGATAAGGCGATAATTTCTCAGCTGTGGGAGACCATTTTGGTAAGATCTTTTGGTATTGTTTGACTGTTCTTTAAATGTTTCTAGTATATATAATATTTTTAACCTCTTTTTTATCAGATGACATTTGATATTCCTGACACTGGAGGAGTCAGGAAGAAATGCTTATCGTTGGCTGCTAGGAGATGGAGGGATTTCAAATCAACCCTCTCATCTGATTTCATTTATGGTCATAGGAGTCGTGAGAATCCATGTCGTATATATACTTTTATAGATGAAGACACATGGAGACAATTTTTTGAAAGTATAAGAAAAGAATTATTTTTGGTAAGGGAAATGTAAACTTTTATAAGATTTCTTATATAAATGATCTTATTATTGTTTTGTTAATGATTACTTATTCTTAATTTACAGCAAACAAGGAAAGCTCATCAAGAGATCCAATCTAAAAATGTATACCCTCATAGTTTATCTCGGAGAGGGTATGCATTATTGGAAGAACAAATGATGGCAGAAAAATTTCAATAACTAAGAGCTGAGTCTTCAAGCTCTGGAGAGGTGGCCCCTCCATCCCCTCCATCTAAAAATGAGAAATGGAAAAGAGCTCAGAAGGGAAAAAAAGGACAATATCTTTCGGAAGAATCGAGACTCGTAGTTGAGAGGATTGTAAGATATCTATTTTATTTATTTAACTTTACTATTTTAGTCATATATTTCCAATCATTATAGAAATGTTCAATTAATTATTACAGGACTCTCTTGAGGAGTAGAGTTCATAGGGGACATTTACACCATCTGGGAGGGAAGATATTTTATATGTGGCATTGGGAAAGCCCGAACATCCTGGCCGTGTAAGAGGATATCCGGCATGTGTATCGGTAAGAAAAGTGTTGCCATGTTCCTCAACTTGTAACATTGAGGGAGTTTATAAAACAAAAATAGAATCCTTGGAGGCTGAAGTCCATAATATTAATGCGAAAATGGAGGACAGGATTAGAGCATCGGTGCAGTTTATGTTTGCAGACATGCAAAGAAAATTTCAGGGTGCAGCTCCCACTCCACCTCTCCCAGTAGCTCCCACTCCCCCACCTCAGCCTGCGGACCCCATTTTTGATCCTCCTCCTCTGCCGCATCTACCTACTTATTGTGAGTTGTATGTTGATGATCCTCAACATCATATAGTTGCATATGGGATGGTATATTGTATAGGAGATACAGTTCATCATCAACAGTTAGAGGTAGAGAATCAGAGGGTCACTGTACTGGATATTATAGATAGGTCAGCTCAGATACCATTACCTACAAATGAGGTGACGACATTTGGACATAGTATCGGCCATTTTTTACTTTGGCCATCCAGACTTCTTCGACTCATTACCATAGAGGTATGGATGTTATATCTTTTATTTTATATTTTTATTAATGTTTTATCATTTGAAAACTAATATAATTTTCAATTTATTTTTACAGGAATACTTCAAAGGTAAAGAAATACTGTATAGAAAACAACAAAGACAAATAGCTATGACATCAGATGCAGATACTAGCAGTCTTGACAAATTGTCAAGATATTCAAATTTGTTGGCGGATCATTATGACTTTACAATGGATGCTCATGTCTGTGGACGTGAACTAAGTGTGGGGATTATGAAAACTGATATCATGGAGTATGTCACTGGAGATAAGTTGGGCATCAACGTGGTGCAAATTTTTATCATGTAAGTCTTAACACCTTTTCCTTGCGTTATATTTATTAAAAATGTATACTTATGTCTGCTTTGTATTAGGTATCTGTATAAAATTTGTGAGAGGAATGAGCTGACAGATGTATATGGATTCGTGGACCCACAATTGATTTCCCTTGAAGCATGTACATTGGATGAGGAACAAAGAATGATTTATATTGCTGATAGATTTGAAAAGAATGTAATCACACAGTGTTGGATGATGCCTTTTTGTGAGAGGTATGAAACACATCCCTCTCAAAGAGTTATTTATCTTTTAACATAAAAAACCACTAAGGTTAAATTTACTTTTATCAGGGATCATTGGATGTTAGCGGTTTTTTTCCCTAGGGAGAAAGCACTTTATTGGATATGCTCTCTCAATGATGATGTGGGAGAAAGTTTTAAGAATATATTGGAACCGTAAGTTTCAATTTCACAATAGTTTTATATATTATAATGAATTTTAAATTTACCCGATTCGTATTATTTTCTAACAGGGCATGGGTCCACATTCGAAAAAGCGCAAAGAAAAGGAATTTCAAGATCAAATATGTACATGCGAAGGTAAATATCCATTTATAATTTGTACATTTTTATTTACTACATAAAAATAATATATTGAATTTACACTCATTCAAACATAAATGTCATGAGCAACAAGGCATCATCGAATGCGGATATTACATGTTAAGATTTATGTATGAAATAATATCAACTGGGACAGTTCTGAGTTTAGACCTGGTAAGATTTCCTATTTCTCATAATATTTCAATTTGATTTATTCATTATACACGTTGACTACTATCCTTTTCCTTTGTAGCTTTTTGATGACCCTCAGCCCTTTACTGCTGAAGATATCAAACACTTACAAGTGGAGTGGTCAAATTATTTTACAGATTTGATTGACTTTTAGCTGTTTGTAATGTAAAATGTAATTTTGAATATTGTCAATGTAATTGTGTATTTCATAGACGTTTAGGTTGGATTTAGTTTTTTTTGAAGTTGACAGTGAAAGTTTTGAATGTTATATAAGTGAATGTTTAATTTTTCTCTACTTCTTGTTTTGGTCTACTGTTGATGGTTTTTCTGGTCTGGATTTTGGTATGGGGGAGAGGTTACAAGGGGGTGGGTGGGTGTTTGGGGGGTGTCCAAGGGATATGGGAGGGGTGTCCAAGGTGTGTTTGGGGCTGTCCTAGGGGTCGGGGGGTGTAAATGAGGGTGGGGGTGTCCAAGGGATATGGGAGGGGTGTCCAAGGTGTGTTTGGGGCTGTCCAAGGGGTCGGTTGGGTGTAAATGAGGGTGGGGGGGGGGGGGGGGGCTGTCCAAGCGGTGGGGGGGGGGGTTCAAGTGGTGGGGGTGTCCAAGGGGTTTTTGGGGCTGTCCAAGGGGATGGGGGGGTTTCCAAGGGGTCGGGGGGGGGGGGGGGGGTTTCCAAGGGGTCGGGGGGGTGTCCAGGGGGTGGGGGGGCTGTCTAAGGGGTGGGGGTGTCCAAGGGGTGGGGGGTGTCCAAGGGATATGAGAGGGGTGTCCAAGGGGTGTTTGGGGCTCTCCTAGTGTTCGGGGGGTGTAAATGAGGGTGGGGGGCTGTCGAAGGGGTGGGGGTGTCCAAGGGATAAGGGAGTGGTGTCCAAGGTGTCTGGGAGTTCTGTCCAAGGGGCCGGTTGGGTGTAAATGAGGGTGGGGGGGGGGTCTGTCCAAGGGGTGGGGTTGGGGGGTGTCCAAGGGGTGGGGGGGTTTCCAAGGGATATGGGAGGGGTGTCCAAGTGGTGTTTGGGGCTGTCCTAGTGTTCGGGGGTGTAAATGAGGGTGGGGGGGGGGGCTGTCGAAGGGGTGGGGGGTGTCGAAGGGGTGGGGGGTGTCCAAGGGATATGGGAGTGGTGTCCAAGGTGTCTGGGAGTTCTGTCCAAGGGGCCGGTTGGGTGTAAATGAGGGTGGGGGGGGGGCTGTCCAAGGGGTGGGGGGTGTCCAAGGGTGGGGGTGTCCAAGGGATATGGGAGGGGTGTCTAAGGGGTGTTTGGGGCTGTCCAAGGGCTCGGGGGGGGGGGGGTGTCCAGGGGTCGGGGGGGGGGGGGGGGGTGTCCAAGGGGTCTGGGAGGGCTGTCAAGGTGTGTGGGGGGGGGTGTCCAATGGGTGTTTGAGGCTGTACTAGGGGTCTTGGGGGTGTAAATGAGGGTGGGGGCTATCCAAGGGGTGGGGTGGTGTCCAAGTGGTGGGGGTGTCCAAGGGATATGGGAGGGGTGTCGAATGGGTGTTTGAGGCTGTACTAGGGGTCATGGGGGTGTAAATGAGGGTGGGGGGGCTGTCCAAGGGGTGGGGGTGTCCAAGGGTTGTGCTGGGGCTCCAATGTGGTGGGGGAGGGCTGGCCAGGTTGTTAGGTGGGTATAGATGAGGGTGGGGTTCAGTTGGGACTTGGGGGAGGGCTAGCTTGGTTATTTTTGTTGTTTGGTTTCTGGTTGCTTTTTGGTGAGAGCAGTGCAATTATTTTAAAAAAAAATATCGCTTTCACGTCGGTTATTTTATAACCGACGTGGTAAATAAATCGGTAGGGGGTTATCACGTCGGTTATTTAAGAAACCGACGTGATAATAGGCCCGAGGAAGGGTTAATCACGTCGGTTATGTCATAACCGATGTGATAAACACCGTGATGTTAGGGATGTTACGTCGGGTTTTAAATAACCGGCGTAAAAACGTTATTTATAACGTCATCAGTATTAACGTCGCCTAAAAACCGACGTAAATAATGAAAAATAACCGACGTAAAAAATGTTTTCTGCACTAGTGTGCTAGTAACCAACTGTTGGGGATCATGAATACCCTTCGGGCTATGTGAGTGTCGTATGGTGTGTCAGGGTACTAGGGTATTGAAGTTGGTTAATGATATTACGTTTATTTAATATATTTATAATAAATAAATAATTATTATACTGGAATTAAGGATACATTTGAAGGAAAATAGGCGTTAGGTAATTATTACTCATATCACTATTACTTTTGTATGACATATAACAAATTCACCACTTTGTTATTTATTTATAAAATAAACCCCATTTTATATGATATAACATATTAAACTTTATCATTACATAATTTAAGATTTCAATTTATTTTACTACTTTAATGGGGTTTAGGATTTAGAATTTACAATATTGGTAAAGGTTTCAATAACTATCTCATTTTTTCATGGGATTATTCACAACTATATTTTCAATGATGAATTATTATTATATATATTTAAATAAACTAATGAAATATTGTATCCTTATATTATTTGTGTATAATTTTTTATTTCTACTCATTTTCTTCAATTTAGGAATAAAAGATACCAAAATAATTATTTTAAATAAAACTGGATTTATTATTCACTTCACTGAAACCATTTTTCATCCATATAATGTTTTTTTGAGATGTTTCCAAAAATTAGTTAATATTATTATTTTATTATTTAAATACATTTTTACCCATTAATTTTTTTTATAATTTATTAAATTAATATTCATTTCATTTTCAAAACAAGATAGTTTTTATTTTTCTTACAAAATAGGAATGTGATATTTCATTTTAGATTGTACACAATAATGGAGGAGTCACTTCATCATTACCAATCATTTATTTGATGAATAATGTACATGTTTGCATGATTATTTTTTTTATAACATTATTCTATCAATATCTAAAAATATAAATTTTTTATACTAATTTTTAATATTTAAATGATAATTTCTGTAAGAATATTTTAATGTTATTTTTTTAGTATTTATCTCCACCAATTATAACAACCCAAATTTAACTAATGCATAATTTGAGATATATTTTAATGATAAAATCGTAATTATTTATCAAAATGGATTATTATTTGTCTATATAGGGATATAAAATATTGATAACATTATCTATATTACTCAGATGGATTATTAATATTATTATTTACCTGGGAATGTAATAAAATTTCATATGTTGGCTTTTTTTAAAAAAATTTGTTTTTATTGATTATGTTTCACTAATATCATATAATGATTGAATTGTACATAGCTACTAATTGGAGGGGCACACTATATCACATCGATACATAGGTAGGTCTCATGAGACACACTAGATTGGGTTTTGGCCAAATCCATACCCATTTATATATATAATTTCTGTAATAAATACATGAATGTATTTCTAATTTCCTAGAATAGGGCCATGATGGATGTTGCAGATATCAATAATTATGAATCAATTATCATGAATTCACTTATTGATGTCTATGTGATTATTTTATTTGTTACTATATACATAGATGTGTTTCTATTCTATGAGATTTTTTAAATAGAATTACTTGATTGACATTTATTCATGTTATATTATTCATCCCATATTAGATTATGTTGTATGATTACCAATAGCGAGCATCTAAGCTCACCCTTTTCATATATTTACTTTATCCAGAATTCCATTAAATTTTTATAATTGATTTGATGGGACATTCTAGATAGTATATTGATGATCTCATATAACATACATTTCCAAATTTTTTGTTTTCAAATTCATGTTCAACTAATATATGTATATTGTTTACCAATATAATTACACTATTCGGTCCTTCAAAATGAGATCACTTGAATCTTGCTAAAATGTAATAATATACGCAACAAATCTATGCTTTTGGTGGTGGATTATTTACAAATCGATAAAATTTAATGATTATTATCATAAATTTTAATTGATCAAGGCCACATAGAGTATACATAAACATAGAATAATAATTGTTTCGGGAAATAGTTCCCACTAAAGAGTGGATCCCAAAAACTACATGTTCCGCCTTGTTCAAACATTACCCTATAAAAATGGAATAGTGTAAAAGAGTTTATTCTATATAATATATCCATACCATAACAATGATTTCAGATGGATTTTCATTCTTAAAATTAAAAAAATTAAAATGGAACATTAAATATTTAAAAAACATTTAATCATTAAGACAAAATATAATATTCTTTAAAATTAATTTTCATCAATGATACTAAATTTTGGATTTACAACTCAATTCAATATTAAAAACCAACACAATTCATCAAATAATTAAAAAATACTTACAATAAATTAACTTAAAAATTCTAGATACATCTCAAATGTAAAAAATATATATCTTGTTGTATATTATTTTCAAAAACAAATTTGGATGATATATAAAAAATGATTTCCGTAATTAATCATTTTTATTAAACTAAAAACTTTGAAAAACTTGTAATTTCATCTAGCAGTATAGATCCATAATATGTAGATAGAGACGGCTCAAAAAATTAAGAGAAATGTCCCTAGGGAAACAATGTTATATTTTAGGATAGGCTCAAATGAATTACCATGGAATTTTTTTATGATACAAATAATGTAATAAAAGGATTGATATATTAATATGGTTCAAAAAAATTGAGTCAAAAATACCAAAACTGTATCACATCATGGATCATGACTTCAATCCTCAAACAATTCATGTTTGGGGAGCGAAAGTCATCCTATGAGAGCCCAAAATTTACATGGTTTGAGTCAAGGTTTAGGGGGAATAGTTATTAAATAAATAATTTGATTCAAGGAAAATGAAATGAAATATTTCTTTTTTTTAAGACCCCATAGGTATCACCAGTGACATAGTGATTACCCACTGGCTGCCTAGTGGGGATCCACTATCTAGTCAGTAGATACGTCAAAATTAAGATAGCCACTATGAACCTTACCTATCGGTATCTGGTTATAGTCATGTTTTTGGAGTTGTTTCTAATATGATGGACATTATATTACGGTATATCCATTATTTTTAGAAGAAGTTTCAAGTCCAAACTCATTAGGTACTCTTCATAAACACTCTTGACCATCAATAAAGATTGAAACAAACTAAAAACAGAAAAAAAATTGGTATGAAAATTATTGTATAAAAAACAAGGTACTACTTTTACATGATATAAACATTGGAATGTCTCATTTATCTAAATAGTATTGAATCTGTATATAGAAATATATGATAATTTTTTTATCCAAAATTATATGAAGCTATTTCACACTTATAATAGATTTCCATTCCCAATTATTATGAGTATCTTATACGTTCTATCACATTATAATGATTAAATGTAATTCCCTGACCCCTGTTACCCAGACTTGGTGCATTATTATGTAACATTGGAATGATAACAAAAGGTCAAGTATCGAATGACCGATTAATTTAGTAGCCTTGGAAACAGTAGATACATTCATAAATGTTACATTACATAATAAAGTGAAATAATCACAATAACATAGTCTCTATAGTCCACACTCATATCCCTTTAAGACTATCCCTGTAACTCAGTCATAAAATATTTATTCACATCCTGGGAAAATAAAGCATAGAAATGGGTGAGCTCAGATGTTGTGTAAGGATAACAATATAGCAGAAACTTTCATAAATAAACATAAACATTTAAGGCTATGTATAACTAAAACAAATTTTTTTTAAACATGAATTTCAGCATAATATGGAAAAAATAAAATGAAATAATTACATTTACTTATTCACATGGATATTATACTAGTCGAATAATCACATATAATATCAATAACCACTTTCATAATTATGGAATGCATAATGCCAGACTATCATAACCACGTATCCAAGGCCTCGTGCCAAGACTAAAAAAAGATTTTGTCAAGGCCTGATGCCAAGACCCGAGTTTGTCTCATGCGACCTACCGATGCATCGAGGAGCTATAGCGGGCTCCACCCACCACTTATTATGTCCAATTCCTTCCTTATATGAAATGTTTTAAACATATCATAAACCATAACATAATCGTATCACATAAAACATGCATAAAGGAAACATAACATTTCCACATTTTAATCACAAGATATTAATACAACACATTGATATTTCAAAAACATTATAAAAACAACTTTCAACACCAAAATAAAAGAAAAGTAAAACATGGTATTTATTTTTAATTTTAGAAAAAGTTATTTTTCATCTTAGAAAAAGGGGTTTATACACCATATAAAAGAAAGTTGTGTATAAAACAAAATATTCCTCAATGAAAGGAGATTGAGATAAAGTCCCTTACCTCGTGTCTGACTTGACTCAATAGTTCTTTAATCTCCTAAATAATAAACTAGAGTTAGTTTATACTTGATTAAGAACCTTTTTCAAGTTCATTATTCCTTTTTTATCATTTATTACCATGTTATGAACATTATGTAATTATTTACATTACTAACAGTCATTTTTTTGATCTTTAGTACTTGAGTCAAAAATAAACTTCTTATAATTACAAGTTGTTTATTGGTAGAATATCCATTATCTCCATAATTATATTAATGTTGTGGATATTATATATATCATATATATATAGTAGAAACATTCATTTATAATAATACATAACATTTAGAGGTATGAATTGAAATGCACCGTTAATGGAGACTGTAAGCCGTAGGTACGCATGAACGCTACTTTCATTTATATTTCATATTTAATAGAATGAAATAATAATGATATAAACTTATATTATAATTACAATATAATATCATATATAATATCATTTACTCTATCCTTTTATATTTCCCATATATGGCATTAACGATTCAAATCACTCCGAGGGGGCGATAGTCCGCCCTTCCTAAAATAAAATTATCATGTTTACCCATAATGGAAATCATAAAGGTATCCCATAAATGAAAAATACAGAAGCATAAGGAATAAATATATATAATATATATCATATATAAATATAGTGACATATTAATGTCCACCATGAGAGTTGTTAAAAGAATATTGAACAATCATTGTTTCGTGACGTAGTAATTCACCACCTACAGAAACAGAATGTTCTGTAACTATTAGACGAAGATGTGTCTAAGTGTAAATCAAATAATTCTCATAAAAACAACCTAGTATATGTAAAATAATGGTGTTGTTACAAAATAAAGGAATATGAAGAGTTTAAGGGGTTGGAGAAGAAAAATAAAACAAAAGAACAGAAGAGAAGACATTACCTTAAAATTGTGTAACTCTTTTTGATTTTAGCCAAAGGCTTCCTTGGGAAGACTTCTTCCCAATGTGAGACATCTAGGAGTAAGATAAAGAAGTTGAAAAAGTATTTGGGTAGAGGTTGGACGAGCCAAATGTCTTTGATGTTGTGAATAAGGTGGTAGAGGTGGGGGCCTTTTTTAAGAGGAAATGAGGGGCTCTTTGGGAAAGATTTAAATGTTACATTATTATGAAATGTTTTTCTGGTATAAAGGTCCAAAATAGATATATTTCTAGGAAAAGGTGATAAGGGTTCGAAATATACTCATACAATAGGTTTCTGACATGTTTATGTCTTAGATTCAACATTATCTTTTCATTTTATTTAAATCGTTAATTAAATAGGTAATTACTGCATCATAATGGTGTCATAAAAAAATTAATTAATTAATTGTATAAAAATTATCAAAAAATTACCATGATGTAGTAAATATTTTTATCTTTCCAATGAATATTAGTATTTTAAAATTTATCTTATATAACCCCATGTAATAATTTTTTTAGTAATACAACACATGTTTGTGACAATTTTATTTTTACGTTAAATAAAAATTTATTAATGTCATTTTCTTACCGAAGTGGCTCCATGGGGTCCCCAAGTTGAGCCGTGGATTTTCTTGTTCTGCCATGACTCATCCAATAAGGGTACGGCAAGTGTAATGGTAATTTCATATTATTATAACATTATATTTACCTTAAATTACACTAATTAACTTTAAACACGATTAATAAAACATAGAGGTTACTATTCACAAAAAAAATTATTTTCATTCCATTGAACCAAATTTTACATCCTAATTACAACCATGTATGTCAGATTTTTGAAATTCAATTCACAAAATTGGTAAAGATTCATTTAAATGGAAAATTAGTTTTTAAACTACCATTTAGTGGTTTCACTATTCATCAAAAATTGAAGTTTCTCAGAACAACATCAAAAATTCACCCTATGCTATAATTGATATTCAGAATTAAAAAAATGATGCCTATTTTAAAAAATTCCAAACATATATGTTTTATTCATTAATTTTATAATTAATTCTCGTTGTCAAAACAAATAGCGTGTTTTTATGAAACAATATCAATCCAAAGATTGACAATTGTTTATTTCCATTTTCAAAGTGAAATTAATTCTAATGAACACCATTGGATAAAATGGTAAAATTATATTCTAATTATACTTAAAAATAACTCAATAGTATAATTTATCACTATATATTATTTTGTTTAAAAATGTTGTTTTTAAGTATTTTTCACTATTCATCGAAAATTGGAAGTTCTCAGAAAATTAAAAAAAATTCAACATAGGATAATTTCGATATTACGAATACAAAAATAAAGTCCATTTTGAAATATTAAATTTTTATAATTTAAAAAATATGGTATTACTATAGATTACGGCTACTTTGATTGGTCGCGGTGTGTTAGGATCTCAAACTTGTGTACAATGCAAGCTATTGCATTATTGAAAGAGAAGTGTATCGTGAAAGTTTGGGGTGTCACATTCTCCCCTCCTTCAATAAATTGAATCCTCGAAATTTGAAAATTTTCTTCTAAAATAAAAGGCTCAATGTAGAAAATACCTTTGGGGAATGCCTTTATCAGAAATAGGGTTAATAAAAATTTAATTTTAAAAGAATGAAAGAGAAGTACAAAGGGCACCTGAGATAGTCCATACTATGATTTTATGAAAACATGGATATGGAGGAGAAAAAAACCATTAAGGTCTGATGGAGAGTTGTAGAAAATAGGATTAGGAGAAAGTGAACTTCGAGAAAATCACAAACATGTAATTGGTTAAACGATCATTGATTCCCCCGTAGGAAAAGTTAACCGACAACGTTATTGTTTTATATTACCTTTCACAAAGTTGAGGAATTTATTTAGGATATTTACTAAGAACGTAAGGAAATATACATACTTGTCATGTAGACTTTCATTATTTAGTAAATTTTTACCACAAACCCTTCTTTCACTCAAAAAGATAATAGAACTCAAAAATATTATATTTATCCTAATCGAACAAGGTACCAAATATTAAGACAAAATGTTTAGATTAAGAAAACTATTTTTTAATAACCAGGAACTTTCTATAGACTAGTGGTAGGTAATAATGGCCTGTCAGACTATGGTTGTGGGTTTGATTCCTACAACTTTGTCTGACACGATGGGTTACCCCCCAACCTCTAGGTTGTCGTTTTCCAAAAACTATAGTATTATAATATTCCAAAAATAATCGTCAGAAATCTTTTATCTTTAAACAATACTATCCAAAGTTAAACATAATCCATTCCAACCTTTATAGTTATCCAAAATACTTTTGTCCAGAATTTCTCTAAAAGGTCTCAAAATTCCAAAATCAATTCATCATATTCCCCAAACAATGTAAAGTTTCTTTTGTTGTTACATACTAAAAATATGATTACCTTTATCATATTAAAACCATAATGAAAACAAAATGTACTCCAGTACAATCCTTATATATATCACATTATTCTTATAACCAGAATATAATCTTTTGGTCCAAAAGCACCAATATATTAATTATTCCACTTCAACTATAGTAACAACATAAGACTGGCATTGAACCCTTGGCCTTTTCTGAAGTATGTTTCCCTTACGCTTAGGGCATTCATTTTCATAATGCCCCATTTCTCTACAATAATAGCATTCCACATTGACCTCAACTCTCTTCCCCTTGCAATCTTGAGCTTGGTGGGCTTTTTCACCACACTTGTAACAGACTCTCATTCCCTTGAAGTAAGTACTAGGTGGTTTCTACCCACATTTACTGCAGGATTGATATTAAACTTTTCCCTTCTTCACCTTATTTCCATTTCCAGATTGATCAGAAGATCTCTTCTTCTCTTTATTTTCTTTAATGTCATAATACTTAGAGAATTACTTTTTTGTCTTGATAACACAGGAGACAATATCTTCGTACGACGAGAAGGTTTGTGAGACTGATGCTCGATGGAGAAATGGTTTTAACCCATCAAAGAAAAGATCAATCTTTCTTCTTCAGTTACGTATATAATCTGCAACATGCCTCGCTAACCTTGTAAAGTTAGCCTCATACATTGTGACTTTCTCATCCTCCTTCTGCCTCAGACTCAGAAATTGCCTTTCCATATCTGCTTGATGGTCATGTGGAAAGTATTTTTCTATGAAAATTTCCTTAAACTCCCTCCATTTGATAATGATACTTATTCATCTTCCTTTTCGTTTTTAATCAGCAACCACCATTGATCGGCATCTCTATTGAGGCGGTAAACTGCCATGACAACTTTCTCCCTTTTGCTACTCCCCAAGGCGTGGAATGTTTTCTCTATGGAGTTTATCCATTGCTTAGATACTAAGGTATTTTTACTCCCATTTAATGTTGGTGGTTTTTTCCTCATGAAGCGGTCTAACATTGATCCTCCACATTGCGGATCAGCATGGTCTATACGAGTAAGGTTATTATTCATAACCTGAGTGATTTGTCCCAGTATGGTGATAAGTTGATCAGCACCAGTTGTATCACTAGCTCCACTAGAATTATCATGAGAAGGAGTTAAATCCCTACATGGAGTGTGTGCATTGATATGGTTTCCATTCCTTCCACTAGGATCCATTTCTATACGATGGTATTAATTAGATTAGTTTATGAATCGAAATACATAATTCCATACTTTTGAAACACTTAACATAAATTGAAAAGTTTATGGATATAATCCACAATCATAAAAATATTTTCTTTGAGGAATTATATACTCATAAACACTCCATAATGGTTTGTAATGAAAATAGGAATAATCCTAAGCATATCCCCCAGGAGTGTCGTAACCAATAGTGCAGCAAGGCCCGTTGTCGTGCACCAGTTCATGTTCGAGTCTAGCTCAAAGTGGTGTTTTCAGGTTTTACCCCTAGGTACATCTTTGTCAGAGCTTCCTCTACCTCCTCATATCTAGACAGGTATGTATTGCTCAGAAAACTCAAATAATCTCTATAATACCAAAATTCTAGAATGTTCTTCTATACCAATCCTCAAAGTCTATCTTAGGGTTATTTCCTCTAATCAAAGTTTTTCTAAATCTAGTTTCCAAGGTTAATACTAAACTTCCTATGATAACAAGTATAACGCCCAAACCCCAGTTACCCAGAGTTGGTGCATTATTGCGTAACATTGGCATGATCACAAAAGATCAAGTCTCGAAATACCGATTAGTTTAGTAGCCTTTAAAACACCAGATACATTAATAAATGATACATTACATCATAAAGTGAAAAAATCACAATAAAATAGTCTCCATTGTCCACACTCATATCCCCTTCAAACTATCCCTATACATTAGTCATAAAATATTATTTTTCACATCCTGGGAAAGTAAAACATAGAAAGGGGTGAGCTCAGATGCTCAGTAAGGATAACAATACAGAGGAAACTTTCATAAATATACATAAACATTTAAAGCAATGTATAACTAAAACAAAATCCTTTTAAACTTTAACTTCAGCATAATATGGAAAAAATAAAATGAAATAATTCCATTTACTTATTCACATGGACATTCTAGTAGTCTAATAATCACATGTAATATCGATAACCACTTTCATAATGATGGAATGCATAATTCCAGACTATCATAACCACGTATCCATTGCCTTGTTCCATGACTACAAATACGATTTTGTCAAGGCCTCATGACAAGACAATAGTTTGTCTCATGAGACCTACCAATGCATCAAGAATCTATAGTGGTGCTCCACCTATCACTAATTTAGTCCAATGCATTTCTTATATGAAAAGGTTTAAACATATCATAATCCATAACATAATCGTATCACATAAAACATGAAAAAAGGAAACATAACATTTCCACATTTTAATCAAAAGATATCAATACGACACATTGATATAATAAAAACATTATTAAAACCATTTTCAATATCAAAATAAAATTAAAGTACAACATGGTATTTATTTTTCATTTTAAAAAAATGTTATGTCTTTTATAGGAGGTCGAAACTAAAATAATGGTCACGGCGGCAGAGAAGTCGTTGTCACAACATTCGTAAGACAAAACATTCCTTTTGTCCTTTAGTAAAACTTCTTCGTATAAAAATATTCCTTTTTAATAAAATCAAAAGTCAAACTGGTTTATACACCATATAAAAGAAAGTTTTGTATAAAACAAAATATGCCTCAATGAATGGAGATTGAGACGAAGTCCCTTAACTCGTGTCCGACATGACTCGATCATTCTTTAATATCCGGAATAATAAACTAGAGTTAATTTATAATTTTGTAAGAACCTTTTTCAAGTTAATTATTCTTTTTAAATCATTTATTACCATGTTATGAACATAATGTAATTATTTAAGATAATAACGGTCGTTTTTTCGATCTTTGGTACTTGAGTCAAAAATAAAGTTCTTATTATTACAAGTTGTTTATGTGATAGAATATAGATTATCTCCATAATTATATTCATGATGTAGATATAATATATATCATATATATCCTGTATAGTTATTCATTTATAATATTACATAACATTTAGAGGTATGAAATGAAATGCAATGTTCATGGAGACGGTAAGCCGTACGTATGCATCAACGCTACTTTCATTTCTATTTCGTATATAATGGAATGAAATCATAATTATATAAATGTTTATTATAATTCCAGTATAATATCATATATAATTTCACTTAATCCATCTTTTATATGTCCCACATATGGCATTAACGATTCAAATCACTTTGAGTGGGCGGTAGTCCACCCTTCCTAAAATGAAATTATCATGTTTACCCATAATGGAAATCATAAAGGTATGTGATAAATGAAAAATAAAGAAGCATAAGGAAAACATAAACATAATATATATCATATATAAATATAGTGACATCTTAATGGCCACCATGAGATGTCTTAAAAGAAGATTGAACAATCAACATTTCATGAGACAGTAATTCCCCACCCACAAGAACAGTATGTTCTTTAACCATTAGACGAAGGTGTGTGTATGTGTAAATCAAATCCTTCTCATAAAAACATCCTAGTATATTAAATATACTGTTTTTGTAACAAAATAAATGAATAAAAATATTTTAAGGGCTTTGAGAAGCAAAACAAAACAAAATAACATAAGAGAAGGCATCACATTAAAATTGGGTAACTCTTTTTGATTTGAGCCAAAGGCTTCCTTGCGAAGACTTATTCCCAATTTGAGTCTTCTAGGAGTAAGACAGGGAAGTTTAGAGAGTATTATTTCAGACATTGGCTGAGCCAAATGGCTTTGATGGTGTGAATGAGGTGGTAGAGGTGGGGGCCTTTTATAAGAGGAGATGAGGGGCTCTTTTGGAAAGATTGAAATGTTACTTTATTATGAAATTCTTTTCGGATTTTAAAGGACCCACAATGATATATTACGAGGATAAGGTGATAAGGGTTCGAAATCTACTCATCCAATATCATGATGTAGGAAAGCTATTAATATCATTTTCCTACCTATGTGGCTCCATGGGGTCCCCAAGTTGACCCATGTATTTTCATGGTCTTCCATGACTCATCCAATAAGGGTTTGACACGTTTAATGAAAATTTCATATTATTATAACATTATATTTACCTAAAATTACACTAATTACCTTTAATCACGATTAATCAAACTTAAAAGTTACTATTCACCAAAAATTATTTTCATCCCATTGAACCACATTTTATTTCCTAATTGAAACCATGTATATCATATTTTTGAAATTAAATTCACAAAAGTGGTAAAGTTTCATTTAAACGAAAAAATTAGTTTTTTTACTACCACTTAGTGGTTTCACTATTCATCAAAAATTGAAGTTTCTCAGAACAATACCAAAAATTCACCCTATGATATATTTGATATTCTGAATTAAGAAATGATATCTATTTTATAAAATTGCATAAATATATGTTTCATTAATTAATTTTATAATTAATTACCGTTTTCAAAACAAATAGCGTGTTTTTAAGAATCAATATCAATCAAAAGATTGACAATTATTTATGTAAAATTTCAAAGTGAAATTAATTGTAATGAACAAAATTGGATATAATGGTAAAATTATATTCTAATTATACTTTAAAACCACTAAATAGTATAATTTATCACTATAAATTATTTTGATTATAAATGTTGTTTTTAAGTATTTTTAACTATTCATCGAAAACTGGAAGTTCTCAGAAAATTACCAAAAATTCAACTTATGAGAATTTCGATATTCCGAATAAAAAAATGAAGTCCATTTGGAAATATAAAATTTATATAATTTCAAAAATTGGGTATTAATATTTATAACGGCTACTTTGATTGGTCATGGTGTGTTAGGATCTTGAACTTGCATACAATGCAAGCTATTGCATTACTGAATGAGAAGCGTATCGTGAAATCATGGGGTGTTAAACCATTGGTATACATGTTCAATGATGAATAATTATAGGAGTTTGAAAAATTTGATAAGGTTTATCATTCACTAAAATATTAGTTTCTACATCGAGGTCACCCCAATTCAGAATATCAGATAGGTATGGTTGAGTCTTTTTAATATCATGCACAATAAAAATAATTTGGTTCAATTTCATGTGAGGTGGTAATAGTATGCCATATTTCACTATTCCACTATATTAATTGATTTCAAATGATCCCAAAAATCATGGATCCATATTACTTTCATTTTTAAGTTATCTGTGACACAACTGCTGTGAGATTTTCTGGAAAATTTCATCATAAAAAAAATACAATGGTTGAACATGACAATATAATATGATTTGAATCAAAATTTATCTATTAACAATAATTGAATAATCAAATATTTCATTGAAATAAATTTGAACCAATTGTTTTATGATAATGGAATCTTCACATAGGTTTGACCAACATAGTCTTGAGTTATAGATTCAGGAAAATAATGCTTCAAGAATTTAAAGAATTATAGAACACTTGAATTTATTATTATATTGAAACAGAATAAGTATTAAATCATTAACTAAAGCACCATTAATTACCAAGGAAAAATTCAGATTCTTATCTTTTTGAATTTAAATGTCTCATTATATCATGAAATTCATTATCATATGATATATTCTACTAAATTTTCATTGAGATCCCACCACCACCTGATCTCCCATTGAATACTATGTGAAAAAAAGAGTATATCAATACATTTCAAGGGTCATTGGATTCCCATGAGCTTTTTTACTCATATAAAAATATTACATTTCAATTTAATCTATATTGATGGTGTTATGATATAGTAATAAATGAGCCTGACATTGGTAGTGTAACAGGTAAATAATGAATATAACTTTTTTATATTTTTTAAAAGTTGTGAATTAAATTATAATTCTACCTTAAAAGGGATTCTATTTTTGATGGCATAACTGATACGCAACAATAGGTTTCATTTAAAACTGAATTTGCACAAAACATTGAGTTATACTGATAAATATTAATATAATCATATTATACTTAATGGTATTTAATGCATAGACATTATATTGTAATGAATTATAAAAACTATCCATATTACGATTAAACATGTTTCTTAAATATTTTTACATTTATCCAATAAAATAGAGAGGCTTAAAATAAGAAAGAATCTGATTTTAAGCATATATACTCTAATATTAATTTAAGGATCGATTTACTGCCTTTTGATGGAAAAACCTATTTAAATATAGATTTGTTCACATTTATATGTTCTATTTGAAATAATAATAATATTCTTTATAATCAAGACTTTAAATTTTATATTTCATAAATTTTTTTATTTTTCGTAATAAAGTTCATTATTTATGATTAGTGAAAAATACTGTATTTTAATTCAAAACCACCTTTTAATATAATATATTTATATGGTTATATTATATTTTTAAATGGTTATAATGTAAAAATATATTATAATTTTACCATTTAATAAAATTTTGGTCATTGGAAGTAATTTCACGTTGAAATTGGACATAAATAATTGTCAATATTTTGATAGTTATTATTTCTTAAAAATACGCTTTTTTCAACCAGAATTAAATTTAAATTAAATTATGCCACTTCTATGTTTTGAATTTAGAAAAATGGATTCCATATTTGGAACAAATAGGTCCAAATTGTGTAAATAGGTTACTTTTAATTTTATACATTATGAATATTTACTTCAATATGAAATTTATTTACCATGGTTAAAGGGTAAATATGTTAAATAATTGTGAAAATATATTTTTATAATAATATTAAATAATTCTAACATGTGTCCTAATCCTATTGGTTTATACATTTCAAACCATGGTCATCCTTGGGTCGATTTTAGGATCCCATTGAACCACATTAGATTAATAATGAAACAATATATTATTTTATTTTACGTAATGGAAAAATTGTAATAAACATACATATTTTAGTAAATCAATTCATACATGGGGTTATATAAGTTATATCTTCAACTATATAAAAAAAATTTAAATCTAGAATTATTTCATGCATCATGGTATTTTTTTATAATTTTTCGACATCAAATAAATAAAAATATGTGTGACACAATAATGTTCCAGTGTTTACCTCATTAATGAATGATTTAAATAAATATGATTATAAAGAAAAAAACAATATCCAAAACCTGTAAAATTTTTATTGGATGATTTTATTTCAAAATTGAGTCACATTATATTTTACTTTAATATGTTTTGTACTTTTAGAAACCAATAATCATTATATAATAAAATAATGTTATCAAGCTTTCCTAAAGACTCCCTCCACACCCATATAATAGCTATCACATCTAACCCATTACTCATAATTATCAAACCCCTTGGCTCATCCAAACTCTTCCAAATTAACCTCCATAAATTCATATCCTCCTCCTAGTATCCTTCCCCTAGGAAGAAGGAAATTCATGAAATCATTTTTGTTCAAACAAAAGGGAGATACCTGATTTCAATGTAACGTCTTCTCTGAATTCCTTTTGTATTATTTTACTTCTCCAAACCCATAAATTATTTTTATTCATTTATTTTATAACAACATTAGTATACTCAATATACTAGCTTGTTTTTAGGGAAGTGTTCGAACTAAACATACAAACACCTCCATCTGATGGGTAATGAACATACTGAATCTGTGGACGATGAACTACTACTTCACGAAACGATGATTGTTCATTCTTCTTCTACAACCTCTCATGGAGTCCATTATGATGGAAAATTATTTATATATGATACATATTATGTTTTTTCTCTATGATTATTTAATTTTTATTTACAAACATACCTTTATGCTTTCCAATATTTCTAAATACGATAATTTCATTTGAGGAAGTGCATACTACCTCCCCATCAAGGTGATATGATTCATTCCTGACATACATGGAACATATAAAGGATGGAATTAATGAAAATATGTAACATATATATCGAATGATGTTATAATGGAATTATAATATACATATGTATCATTATGTTTTCATTCCATTAAATATGAAAAAAGAAATAAAAGTAGCGTTCAAGCATACGTATGGCTTACCGTCTCCATAAACTGTGCATTTCATTTATTATCTCCTAATGTTTTTTCATATTATTAATACATACATATACATGATATATATGATATATATTATATCAGAATCATGAATATAATTCTGGAGATAATGTAATTTTGTCCACAACAATAACTTGTAATTATAAGAAGTACATCTTTGACTCAAGAACCAAATATCGACAAAATGACAATTATTAACATAAATTATTGAATAGTGTTTATTACATGGTAACAAGTGATATAAATGGAATAATAAAAATGAAAAGGGTTCTTAAGCATGTATAAATTAACTTTAGAGTATTATTCAAGAGATTAAATAATGAACGGGTCAATTCTGACACGAGGTAAGGTATTTCTTATCTCACTTTTAATTACGTGATATTTCCATTATTCTCCACTTATTTGTTTAATGTGGTGTATTGTATAATGCCATTTGGTATATATTATCATGATTCTATTTGTATTCATGGTATTCTATGATTCATTTGGTGGTTATTAACTTTTGGTCATATGACTTAGTTGAATTCTTTGTGGTAATGATTTTTCATCCCACTATTTATACCCATGAAATTCATTTTATATTGTACACAATTTCTTTTTTTTGTGGTGTATGTACTACCCATGATTGTATTCATTATGTAAGATACATTAATTTATGGGTATTTATGGAAGAACCTGGATCATATTTTTAGGTATGTTTACCTTTTCCTAGTGTTTTTCTGGAAAATATGAGTTTCTTGAAATTTTTTATATACACGTTGTTTACATTATGAGTACACGCCATGTACTCGGTTACAGCCGATAGCCGTGTGCTTGCCATGTAGCCGCCGTGCACAAGGCTATGTCTGGTGACCTGGAGACTTCCTATTACGGGGGACGGTAAAGGCAATTACACGCTGTGTACATTTTTTTTTCATTAAACGCATCGAGGTCGTGTCTGATGGACATAACCATCTCCTTATTGGTCTGGTTCAACTTAGAGAGATCGTACGAGTGCATAACATCACTGAAACCATGATCAGGCATCCAATATCTGAATTTGACCATCGTCAATTATGTTGGGATTGCCTCGGTAATCTCTTTCTTCTTTTTGATCTATGTTTCCACATTATTACTCTTTAAAGAGATATCTTATGTTGATAATTTTAGATATTTTTATAGATCAATCGTGTTCTTGGGTGATTCAAGGTTTTAGGTTCACGTATATTGATTTCCTGACACTATGGTAGGTGTTTCGAGCCTTTCTGTATAAATTTTTTGCGTTATATGTGTAAAATTTATCAATACCATTGAACGGGGTACTATGTGGTTAATGTTTTAGCACTATAAATTGCCTACTATTCATGTATTCTTGTGTAGAGGATGGTTGAATGTGAATAGAGTTAATTTCTATGCTTTGGATGTGTTTTTCCATTCATGGATTGTTTAGACCATTTGGTCTTGCATAGCGTGTTAGGATGCCTTGTTGTTTTTTCTATGACTAGTATTGTTGTATGGAGTGATTTGTTTATCTGAAATACAAATATGTTGTAGACTGATAGCAAAGTAGTTCCTGAGGTTTACATTGGCTGATACGCATTTTTATGCTTGCATGACTTACCCTGGGCTGTGGTAACCTAGTGTAGTAGACAATAGGGAGAATAGATGTTGGGGATTCTCCATAGTGTCTATTTTTACTTTTACGATGTGAAAACATAATGGGAATTGATGTATGTGCTTAATCAGAATGGTTATAGTTCTTCGACATGGGCTACAAGGGTAATTGGATGTAAGTGCTTTCCCATAGTTCCATTTAGTTACCGATACAAGGATGTAGGAATAATCGATGGCGAGTGCTTCCTCAAAGAGTCTATGCCTCAGCTAAAACAGAGGGGTTCAACTATGTGTACTACCCAAAGGTTGCTTGTACTTTTTTGGATGAACCAGAAGGGTTAGAGTGTGAGAACGTCCCAGAGGGTTACAGTTGTGTTTAGCTGCTTGCACATGTTGTTTGGTTGGACTAGAGGGGTTTGGCTGTGAGTAATCTCAGAGGGTTACCTTCTTTGATTAGAAGCTTAATTTATATGTGTAATTTAATGCTTTGAAATTGTAGAATTATTACTGTTAAATAATTCCTTTTATATTGCTTCCTTTTACTTATTACCTGCAATATACTCACTTACTATTAGGCATAGATCTTTTAGAGGTATCCTATTGTAAATTAGTCCCACTCCCTGTTTGGGTTATGTTTTTGGGCCCAAAAAGATTATATTGCTGTAGGTATAGATAAAGGCAAGCACCCTTCTACTTCAGGTACATGATTGTTGTGGAGTTGGAGAGAAAGGGACTAAGCTGTGCCTTGCGATGCTGAGGATTTGTTTAATCACTTTTATTTTTCACTTTGGATTAGTACTGTATTCAAAATTTTCATCTGTTTGGCTATTTTCCTTGACTATTTATCATGCATCATTTTATATATGTTCTCCAGTTGTTTATTTTTTCATTCTTCTGCTATTTACTTTTTTATGGTAATATTACTGCTCCACTATTGGAAATTTGTTTACATCCATGGTGTTAATCTGCCAATGAGGGAATAGTTTCCCTACTATAACACCAAAGGCCCTTGCTTCTAGTCAGTAGCCTCTGGCATTCGGGGAAATGCGCTTGAGGCTATTTGACCAACCGGGTACAGGGTGCCTCTGGGCCGCCTCCGGAACTGGGATGTTACAAAGTGGTATCAATGGTATTTTTTCATCTTGACTTACTATTTGGTGCCTATATCCAGGGATAGGAAGAAATATGTTCTTGGAAATAAGCTGTGCTCAGGAGTAGCTATCACATGTACACGGAAAACCCAATCTACCTCTTCATTGCAATTTTTCTTATTTTTCAATTTTATAGTTGAATTGATTATCACCATTTGGTGATTAACATGTTTTTTTGTTATTGTTGATATTATTGAGGTTCTACTTCTATTGCAACCCGATGAGATGAGGGTATTCCATATCATGTATCATATTAGAACTCTCTATAAATCAAACGTCATGCATTCTTGAAATTCCATTTAGGGTTCATTTGCGATTGCATGTGGTTGTGATATGCATTTTGTTTTATATGAATTCTGTTGTGATAGATGACATGATATAATACCAACTTTTTGAGAGGGTATTTCTTTGTTTAATGTCTTGTTTTAATGAATTACAGACATCGTTTCTTGAGGTGTTATGGGTCCTCAAGAATTGGAATATGATGGATCATTGAATTTTTTTTCCTTGTATATGACATGTATAAGATGCCATTATTTAATTATCTAGTTGTATGGGCCATAACTGATTGGAATTTGGCACAGTCCATGTTCGTTTCAGTGTTTTTCTGGGTTTTGGAGTAGTTTCTAAGGCTTAATGTCTGAAAAAACTCCGAATACATGGGGTGAAATGTTTAATAGACGCCATGTGTTCTTCTATTTGGGAAGAAACTATTTTCTTAAGTATATGATATGTACCAGATATACACACCATGTAGCCTCTAACTGTTTCATTGGTTGTGTGGGTAGAATCATGGGTTTGGGACATCATGGTGGAACACGATGTGTGCTAGATGGACACGTTGTGTTGTAGAACTGTGTATCCAGCGAGGTAGCGAGTGACACGGGTCAGTTAATTCTTCTTGTACACACCGTGTCTGGTATAACACACTGTGTAGTTGAAATAGTGTGACTACCCATGTAACTAAAAACACGGGCAGTTGAAACATAAGTTGTACACACTATGTCAATCTAGAACAGGCCGTGGAGTGTGGGCCATGTATTCAACTGTTTCACTAACAACATGGTTTGGGTAATCTCTTCTAATACATGTCATGTCGGGAATGAAAATGACATGTATTCTTCATTTTGGAAGATCGTGTAGCATAGTCGTGTTGATGGACTGAGTAAGGGGAAGAGGATTCAAGTACATGTCGTGTGTTAGGACCACACGTCGTGTGTTAGGACCACATGCCATGTGTTTGGTGTGTTCCAGGACCTGTTGTGGTAGGAGTACAGACCATGTGAAAGGATTCATGGAACATGTCATGTAGGAATTAACCACACCATGTATTTGTGTTTTAAAAAACATGAATTATTTCGTTCTATACTTCCATTTTTACTCTTCTAGTCATCAGTCATTGAAAATCATGATCTAAGGTGTGCGCTTGAACTTGCAGATTCATGAAACCGAGAAGTCCCCGGTTGTCTACATGTTATAGGGAAGTGATCAGATGTTGGACATAGCTGATCAAGGACTTCTAGCAGATCCTCCAGTTGTGCAAGTTTTGACACCAACCATCATTCCAGATATAGGTTCTGATGCATAGTTCCAAGAGGGATTCATGAGGTTTATGCAGAACTTCGGTAGCCTACCGCATCCTGCCCCTTCTATGGTAGGGTTGATGTGAGTCTTTCAGCAGATACATCCTCCCACATTCATAGGGGAAAGATGACCTTAGGCTATTGGGTCAAGGTTAGAATCCATGCTTTCTATCTTCGAGCATTTGGAGACACCTCCAGAGAGGGGAGTCAGGCTCACTACGTATATGCTTCAGGATTTTTCCAAGAGAGTGTGGGATGTGATCTCACAAGCAGGATGCAAATAGGATATGGCATGAGATGAGTTCCAAAAAACCTTATACAACTACATTTACCTAGAGAATTTGAGGTCCGATCAAGCCTAAGAGTTCTTGAGTCTAGAGCAGGGTACTCTTTTTGTTATGGAGTATTATTCTAGCTTAATAGAGTTGAAGCACTTTACACATATTCCAGATGGTGACGAGTTATTCTTGGAACGAAATATCATGGATTGCCTCTGGAACGACATTCCATCACAGGTGAACATCTTCACGATTACTTCAATCACTTCTATCATCAACCATGTGCTGATCACAGGGTTTAATCTGAGGGATTCTAGTGTTATGAGCTAGAGTTTCTCAACATCTGGAGTTAGTGACTATCTTAATGACTACAAGAAGCGCCGTATGGAGCCTTCGCATGGTGATCCAAAGAGGTGAGCCACTTCCTCTATTATCTAGGTGGTGTGATATCAATGCGGGAAGTGCAGGCATACGAGGCCATATTGCCTGAGGGACCCTGTGGAGTGTCTATCTTGTGGAAAGATGGGCCATCTTCAGTGCTTCTGTCAGATCATCTCACCAGTAGCTGGTGACATGGGTTCTACCAAGACTCCTCGTCCATGAGAAGTACCACTAGTTATTCATTGGTCTGGGAACTGGAGTCCTTCCAGCCATTCAGGCAGAGGTGGAGGTCGTGTTCGTGGTAGCCATTCACTAGGCATTCAGTGAAAGTATGGGAGACCATCTCAGAGTGGTCATGAAGAGTCACAGGGTCATATTGTAGGTCAAAACTTTGTTGTGGAGCAGACCTAGCAAGAGAAGGATCCCATAACCTCTACCATTCGAAGTACGACTCTAGTTTCCTCCATTTTAGCTTATATTATTTTTGATATAGGGGATTACCACAGATTTATATATGTTGCTATTGTATAGAGCCTTGGGCTCTGTACTTTTTCTACTACTGATATCTTGTTTCTAGACACTCTGTTGAGGACTAGAACTTCTAGTGCTTGTCAGTGCAAGGAGATCCCTCTAGAGGTTTGTGTGTTTCACTTCTAATGGGACCTTTATGTCCTAGATATGACATGCTATGAATTCATTCTCAGAATAAATTGGCTAGTTCACTTCTAGGTTGTTGTCGATTACTATCATCGTAGGGTGAGTTTCACATCACCAGAAGGTGAATTGTTTCTCCATAAGGGCGAATGAGATGTCCAGGCAAGCAGAGATGGACCTGAGCATCATGGTTTGGGAGGGGTTACAGACCAGAATGAAAGTATTTATCTGGATGACCAGGGACTTAAAAGAAGGACTTCCCTCCAGTAGTGGTTCCTTTCAGGGACGTCTTTCTAACGGACTTTTCAGGTTTGGGTCAAGAGTGTGAGGTAGAATTTTATATTGAGCTCATTCCAGGAGTAGCACTGGTGTCCACTCCTCCTGTTAGTATGGTTGCACCAAAGATGTATATGTTCAAGAAGCATTTGAAGGAGTTTCAGACAAAGGGTTTCATCCAACCCAGTTCTACTCCTTGCGGTTCACTTGTCTTGTTTGCGAAGAAGTCAGACGGTACCCTCAGGCTTTGTGTGGATTATCAGAAGTCGATCAAATTGGTGGCCAAGATCTAATATCCATTAACAAGGATTGATGATCTCATTGATCAGCTTTGAGGAGCCCAGGTGTTCTCGAAGATTGACTTGTGATCTGGTTACCATCAGTTTTACGTAATACTATCTGATATACCTCTTACATCCTTACGGAGTTGGTATTGTTTATATGAGTATTGGTTATGTCGTTCGGTCTCTCGAACACGCTTGCAGTTTTCATGGAACTGATGAACCGAGTGTTCCATCCATACTTGGATTCCTTTGTTCTAGTCTATGTTGATGATATCTCAGTGTAATATCACCCTCGACACGACCATGATACCCATCTTGAGATCATTTTGAGTACACTAAGAGAGCATCAGTTATATGCTATGCTCTAAAAATGACACTTTTGGATGGACCAAATTCACTTCTTGGGTCTTGTTATCTCAGGGACAGAAGTATCAGTAGACCCAGAGAAAGTGAGAGCAGTAGTTTCCTGGTTGCATCCAAAGACCATCTTTGAAGTGTGATGTTTTATAGGGATGGTTGCGTACTAGAAATGTTTCATACATGGCTGTTCACATTTAGGAGCACCACAGACGGATTTGACTAATAATGGTGCATGGTTCTTGTGGTCATATTCTTCTGAGTTAGACTTTCAGGACCTGAATGGGAGTTTGACTTTAGCACCGATACTAGTATTTCAAGATTTGGGCAATAGCTATACTGTTTATAGTGATGCTTCAGGTATCAGTCTTGGAGATGTGCTTATTCTGGGGGAATGAGTCATTGCATATAGGTCTCGGTAGTTATAGACACATGAGAGGAATTACCAGACACCAGATTTTTAGTTGGCTTCTGTTGTTCAATCTTTACGTTGTTGGAGACATTATCTGTTGGGACAGTATTTTGTGGCTTTCACCAACCAAAATAGTCTCAAGTATATGCTCACTCGATGTGACCTGAATTTCAGATAGTGAAGGTGGGTCGAGTACCTTCAGTCTTGTGACATTAATCTTGCCGACAAACCTGGTAAGGGCAACACAGTGGATAATGCATTGAGAAGGAGGACCCAGATACAAGCAGTTAAGTAGGCCAATAGTAAGTGGCAGCTTATGGCTTTGTTCTTTGAGATGCATTTGGAGATGCATGACAGAAAGGGGTAGATGTTTATGTCTTTTGTGTCTATTACCTCTACCCTTCATGATAGAGTGTGAATGAGGTAGCTATTAGATTCTGAAGGCCTAATCCTTTGGGAGAGTGTGTTAGGAGAGGACCATATTCTTGGATGGATTGTAGGCGAGGATTAGATTATTCATTTTCATGGGCATGTATGGGTGCCAACAAGCAAACACAATGAGTTGATGTGGGGATTTCATTTGGTGTTAAGAAGATGTATCATGATTTACACCATCAGTATTGGTTTCCAAGTATGAAGAGAGATATTGTGGGGTTCTTCATGAGGTGTTCCACCTGTCAATAGGTTAAGGTGAAGCATTAGTGACCAGCAGGGCTTTTGCAGCAGTTACCCATTCCCGAGTGGAAATGGAATAATGTTGAAATAAACTTTTTGATGGGTTTACTGAGTTAAACACGATGGAATGATGTAGTTTGGGTTTTTATTGCCACACTCAAAAAGTTTTCTAACTTCCTGACAATCAACGATCCATTCAGTGTTGATGAACTAGGAAGGATGTACATCTGAGAGATTGTGTTTTTACATGGAGTTCCACTCTCCATTGTTTCAGATAGGGATGCACGTTTTACTTCTCAGGTCTAGAAGATATTTCAGAAGGATTTGGGTACATAAGTGCTTTTGGATCAACATACCATCCCTAGACAGATGTCCAGTCCGAGCAGACGATTCAGGTGCTTGATGACATGATTCAAGCATGTATCCTTGATTTGGGAGGTTCTTGGGAGAATAAAATACCACTTGTGGGGTTTTTCCAAAATAATAGTTTTCAAGAAACTATTCTGATGGAACCTCATGAGGCTTTGTATGGTAGGTTATGCTGATCACCATTATGTTGGATGGAGGGAGGAGAGGCAGTTATGCTAGGACCTCGTCTTGCACATGAGACCACCGAGAAAATAGAGTTGATTCAGAAGAGAATGGCTACTGCAGAGTCTCGACAGAAGTATTGTGCTGATTGGTAGAGATGACCTCTAGAGTTCGTGGTAAGAGATCAGGTTTTACTAAATTTCACACTTAGGTTGGGACACAAGAGGATTAGGAGGCATGATAAGCTCTCGCCAAGGTACGTTGAGCTGTTTTAGGTTCTTATGAGAGTAGGGTCAGTTTCCTATTAGTTGCAGTTACCTCAGAGGTACCAGGCTAGGCATAATGTTTTCCATGTTTCTCACCATTGATGTTTCTTCTTAGACCTGTCTCATGCTTTTCAACCCGAGGAAGTCGATCTAGAGCTAGATGCATCTTTTGAAGAGCATATTATATGGATTGTTGATCAAAGTATGAAGTTTCTACATGGTCAGTCTATTCCTATGGTATGGGTGTTATGGAAGCACAGGAGAGTATAGGATGATACTTGGGAGAGGGAAGCCGATTTATGATCTTAGTGGCTGGAGCTGTTTGGGGATTCTTCTTCTCTGATGCCTTGCTAGGGAAATCCGTGATGAATTTTATTAAGCAGGGAAGTTTGTTAGAACACAAATCATCTTTTAAATTATGTTTTCATTATTCTGGTGTTTCTTTAGGAAACTAGTATTTTCTTAAAATGTCTGAAGTACACGTCTTGTAATTCATGAGGACACGTCGTGTACTCAGTTACCATGGGTTGCTGTGTGCTGGACATGTAGCGGTTGTGCACACGACTATGTGTGGTGACCTAGAGACTACCTAATGTGGGGCCCAGTAATGTTACGTACACATCGTGTAATTCCAAAGTACACTCCATGTACTTTTTTTTCATTAAATTAACCTAGTTCGTGTTTAAGGGATATAATTGTCTACTTCGAGGTTTGGTTTGACCAAGAGAGACCATACGACCACAAAACTTCTCTGAGCCCCCGATCAAGAATCCGATCTCCGATTTGACCACGATCAATTGTGTTGGGATCGACTCGGTAATCACTTCCATCTGCTAGATATTTTTTTCCATATTCTTGTTCTTTCAAGATTTATCTTCCATTTAATGATTTAGATGATTTTGTAGATCTACAGTGTTCTTTGGAGATTCAAGAAAAGAGGTTAAATTATATTGATCTACCAACACCAAGGTAGATGGTTGGTTCCTTTTTGTAGATTTTCTGAGTTATATGTGAATCATTTCCCAATAACCTTGAACAAGGTATTGCGTGTTTACTATTTTAGTGTTGTTAATTTCCCCTTATGCTTGTATGATTGAGTTGAGGTTGATTTAATGTGAATAGTGTTAATTGATATACTTTGGAAGTGTTTTCCCATGCATGCCTTATTTAGACCATTTGGTCCTACTTAGCCTGTTAGGTTGCCCTGTTGTTTTTTCCATGACTAGTATTGTAGGATGGAGTGATTTGATTATCTGACATTCTGATATGTTGTAGACTACTATCTAAGTAGTTCTTAAGGTATACTATGGGCAATAAGTGTTTTTATGCTTGTTTGACTTAAAAATGTCTATGGAAAACTAGTGTAGTTGACCATAGGGGTAATAGACGTAAGGGCTTCTCCATAGTGTCTATTTTTACTATTACGATGTGAGACCATTGGGGGGATTGACATAACCGCTTTCTCAGAGTCTATATAGTTCCTCGACATAGACCACATGGGGAATGTGATGTAAGTGCTTCCCAGATCACCTTTTAGTTACCAATAAAAACAAGAAGGGGAATTGACGATGGTTGATTCCTCAGAGAGTATATGATTATGTTGAACTAGAGGGATTATACTGTGTGTATATCCCAGAGGGATTCTTGTATTGTTTGGTTGAACCAGAGGGGTTAGGATGTTTGTACTTCCCCGGTGGTTACTGTTGTGTTTAGCTACCTGGTCGAGTTGTTTGGTTGATCTAGAGGGGTTAGGCTATGAGTACTCCCAGAGGGTTACCTACTTTTATTTGTTGGTTACATGATACGTGCAATTGAATTCATTGAAACTATGGAATTTTTACTATTGAGTACTTCCTTGTTTACTACATCCTTTTACTTTTTACCTTCAATATACTCACTGACAATTAGGAATAGATCTTTTGGTGGTTTCCTATAGGTAGTTAGTCTCAGACCATGTTTGAGTCATGTTTTTGGGCCCAAACAGATTATATTACTACAGTTATATATATGGGTAAGCGCCATTCTACATTGGGTACATGATTTCTGTGGAGCTAGAGAGAAAGGGACCAAGATATGGCTTGCAATGATGAGAATTTTTTTACTTACTTTTCTTTTCAATTTAGATTAGTACTATATAAATCATTATTATATGTTTGGATATTTTTCTAGACCAATGTATCATGCATCACTTTATATATGATCTCTTGTTTTTTATTTCTTTAGTCCACCATTGTTTACTTTTGTTTTTAAACATTACTGCTCCACTATTGGATATTTTTTTACTTCCACTGTGTTACACTGCCAATGAGGGTATAGTTTCCCCACCGTCACACCCAAGGCACTCGCTGCTAGTTAGCAGCCTCTAGGGTTCGAGGAAATACACTTGAGTCCATGTGACCAACCGGGTATGGGGCGCCTCTGGGCTACCTCTGAAACTGGGACATTATAATTTACTTATTCATTTTTTGATCCTTATTTAATGTGGAGTATCTTTCGTATGTTACCAAATTGGTAAGGGAACCTTTCACCCTCCTCTTTTTAAAAGTCTTCTTTATGTTAATTAATTTAATTTAAATATTCTAATATTGGGATATGTTCTTATATAACTTTATTGCTATAAATTTTATGTCCAAGTGATGAGAAACCATTTTCCCTCTTATCAAATTATTTTCTAAATTTTAATGTGACGTTATTAGGCTGTCGAATTTCTATAAGGGAACTTCCTCACCAAATTTCAATTCTTTTGGTTAAAATTATACTTATTCATTATGTCGTTCCATTAATATGTGTGAATAACCACTGATTGTTTTTCACTTAATATCCACTTAAATTGGATGTATTTATATATGTCAAACAAAATTATTTCCTTGATTTATCCTTCATCTAAGGACGTTTTCTTTATAAGGGATTTCGTCTCAATTTACATTCCATTGAGACTTTATTGTTGTTAAACACCAATTCACATTTATGTGGTGTATATACAATCCTTTGGTATATTTTATCATGAATACCATTATTTTCATTGTATTATTAAGTTCCAATTAAATGTTATTCCTCAGTTACTTGTTTTCAAGTGTCTCTAATTTTTCTAAAAACTCTTTAACTAAATAATATTTTTAATTTTTGAATGATTTATTCTTCAAAATATTTATCATTAATGTCCTTGTTTTCAAAATGGTTTTCAAGGATTTATTTATTCGTAAATTAATGTTTTAAAATGTTCATTCCTTTAGAATATTCAAAGTGGCATGGGACACTTGGATTAAAAATCTTCTTTATTAATAGTTTTAAATGGTTTTGAAATTTGTTCGATAAAACATTGATTTTGTAAAATATCTTGAAATGATATATTGTGATTTTAATTTGGAAATTTTATCATTATTTTAAGCTTGTAGTATGTTTCATAAATATGTTACAGTTATTGGGAATCGTTTACGTATAGGAGTGGTTCTGTGATAATCCTAGGGCGGGTGAGCCCGATATAGCTCTCCAATGCATTGGGTAATGTGATGGAGGTAAATGTTAATGTTTCTCCAAAGAGATTTAGGGAATACACTGGGATGAGTATTCTAATGTAACTCCTTATGTATTTACGATAGATATAATGTATGTATGATATAGATGCCACAAGTTACATTTATGATTTATGATTTCTATGTGTTATTCATAAATCTTGTGATTTCATGAGGTATGATCGAAATGTATGGTTTCATTGATTTGTATTTATTGATGCATTAATGCTTCCTTTTGATATTTTATAGCCCTTACTAAGCTTTTTTCCCCTCATCCAATGTTTTTGAAATATTTTCCACAGGACATAAAGATGAATCAGGTCAAGGATGTGATCATGGAAAAGTCATGATGTCTAAAACATTGAACAAGACATGTTTGTTTTTAAAATTTTTAATTGTATGAGAAAATGGATATTGAGTAGTACTTTCTACATGTAATTTTCAAGTTGACATATAATAGTTATGATCTAATTCTCTAAAAATTTATTCCTAAAAAGATCCTCAATGTGAATTATTTATTTATTTCAAGATTATGTATTGTTTTAAGGCCAAGTCTTTTTATTTGGAACCAAATGTCTGTTTAGAAAATATTAGGGATTATGAGCTTTATTTAAACACATGGTTAGTCCCTATATCTATTATTTCAGCTAAATAATTATTTTATAATTTTTTCAGATCATGGAAAGTCAGTTTCAAATGGAAGGAGGAGGATCTCAAACCATATTCCTATCTCATCTAGATGACATTCTTGCAATGTCATGTTCATATGATTGTGAAATGTTTTCCAGCATACATCTCACTTGCAGGTAGTTGTTTGAGATTTTAAACAACTCCATTATACCTCTATATCATCATAGATCATGGGTTGTATTTGATCAAATACTATTTCTAATTAATCTCATTTTTTCATTAAAGGTATACATTATCAAGGCATTATTAAATATTTTATCTTATCATAGGATTTTGAAGCATATTATGTTTTTGAAAATGATGATCAAGAAGGAGATCCTTGGGAAAATTATTTAAATTTTCTTTTACAATATAGTCTCTCACCACATACTTATGGTATTTTAGAAGGACCAATGATTCAACGTATCAACAAAAACTCGGTCCAAATATTTTATAAAAATCATGTTTTGTTAGAATTTATGAAATTATATGTCATGCGTGATTATTTTCTGAAATTGTTTTTCTATAAACACGCATATGATCCATGATGTACAAGAAGTATTTGGTTGACGGAATCAAATGATTTTGAAGGATCTATAAATCATTGTTGCAATGTGTTGACCATCTACCTACATGAATATTATGATGATGAATCCATATGGACACCATGATCAAGGTATGGTGTTCTTTCTATTGGGAATATTTTTATTTTATCTTATGGAGGTGAAAAAAATGACAATACATAAGATGTTGAAGTCATAATGTATTGGGCTGAAAATGAATGGTATAAGAAAACCTTTGAGTTTAAAAAATGTTATGGATATTTGTGAGTTTTATAAAAATGGAATCCCGTAAGAAGGGTGACGACCCGTCATATTCAGCAAGGCCACATGAATCGAAACCACATTTGAAGGATTATAAGGGCGCATCCCGTAAGAATATGTTTATTTGGGAACTTATGTTTTATCAAATGGATATCCTTATTATATGTAAATGGATTGGTTATTATGTAATACTGGTTATTTGGGAATACATTCTCTCTTTTGGGAAAACAATATGCTTAAGGAAAATAAAATAAAATGGGATTTAATTTGTAGAGTAATGGTTGAAATATTATTTTATAAGAGTCTATGTTTTTATTGTAGACACAAGGTGATTCGTGTTATTTATGGAAATGATTAATTTATCATAGATAATATGTGATTTGGTAAATTATACATCAGAATGAGATGTTAATAGTAGTCGATATTACAAGGAGATAAATGTTAAGATTTACTGTGGATGACTATGTGATTAAATACTTCTCAGTTTTGGGTTAAAATATTAGTTTGGGTTACATTGAAGAATTATACAAATTTTTTTATTGAATGGTCTTTGGTGATCTTTGGGTATTGTTTGTCGTATTTTGGGGATTAAGAGAAGTATTTATTTTTATAAAGTATTGTTCTTTTTTAGGTGATTATCTTGTCTTGTACAAATAATTTTTGTTTTGGTTGATGTAAAACACAAGGGAAATATATAGTTCATCTTTTGTGGATTATCTAATAATCTATAATTTGATTCTAGTGCTTTTAATGTTACCAAAGTAGTTTTAATACTCATCATTTGGAGAAAAGATGAGTTTGTGGTAGAAATTTTGTAAAGGAGGAAAGTCTACATGACAAGTAAGTATGTTCCCTTATGTTTTTTTGTTAATCTCATAAATAAATTCCCCAACATTATGAAAAGTGACTTAAAAAACATTGTTCATTAATTTTTCCAACTTTGGAATCAATGACTGTTTATCCCATCACAATTTTGTGATTTTCTTGTGGATAACTTTCTCATAATCATGTTTTCTTCCACTATCCATCAAACATTGATGGTTTGTTTCTCTCCCATATCCATGTTTTCGTATAAGGAATCCTAGTATGGGTTATCTCAGGTGACCTTTTTATTTCTCTTTCTTTCTTTTAATATTATATTTGTACTGACTATTTTTCTGATGTGGAACTTTTAATGACATTTTTAAGACCAATATTAAAATTACAAGGATGTAATTCCCAAAAGGGGGAAGGATATAACATCCCAGGTAAATAAAGAATGTAAATTTTTTATATTTATTAAAATTTGTGAATTAAATATTAATTTTACCAGAAAGGGGATTCTATTTTTGATGGAATACGTAATACGCAACAACATGTTTCGTGGAAAAATTATGTTGCCCACAACATTGAGTTATACTAAAAAATATTATTATAATATTATTATTTTAATTGGCAGTTTACACATAGCTTTAGTATTAGCGGGAATGAACAAAACTAACCATATTATGATTAAATAGGGTTTTTAATATTTTTTCATGTATCCAATAAATTTTACAGGCTTAAAATAATAATGAATCTAATTTTATCCTTAAATACTCTAATATTCATTAAAAGGTCGATTTACCAGCTTTTGATGGTGAAACCTATTTAAATATATTTTTCTTCACATTTATTTGTTATATTTGAATAATAATAATTTTATTTAAAATATGGACATCAAAATTTACGTTGGATAAAATTTTGGTATTTTTTTATAAGGTTCATTTTGTTATGAATATTGAAAAATACTATATTGTAATTCAAAACTGCATTTTAATATAATTTATTTATATGGATTGGTTATCTTTATAAATTATATTAAAGTATAATTAGATAATATTTTTACCATTTCATCTAATGTTTGTCATTGGATGTAATTTCTCATTGAAATTGTAAATAAATAAGTTTCAATCTTTACATAGTTTTTATTTCTAAAAAACACGCTTTTTATTTTGATAGGAGGAATTAATTTTAAATTAATTTAATCCACTTCTATGTTATGACATTAGAAAAAATGGATTCCATATTTTGTATAAGGAGGTCCAAATTTTTTAAATAAGTAACATTTATTTTTATACATTATGAAGATTTACTTCAGTAAAAATTGTATTTACCATGGTTAAAGGGTGAATCTGAAAAATAAGGATAAAATATTATTATAATACTATTAAATTACCCTAACATGTGGTCTAGTCCTATTGTTTGATACATTTCTGACCATGTGCATTTTTGTGTCTATTTTGGGACCCCATGGAGCCACTTGGGAGTGATAATGACACTTTATATTAATTAATTTAAAGTAAAGACAAAAATGACTTAAACATGTATTTTTAAATAAATCATTTTTTACATGGGGTTATATAAGTTATCTCTTAGACAATAAATATTAAATTTAAATATAATATTATTTCCTAAATCATGATATTTTTTTTATAATATTTAGATATCATATTAATAAAAATATTTATGACACAATAATGATGAAGTGTTTACCTCTTTAATGAATGATTTAAATAAATAAGAATATAATGGTTAAAAAAATATCCAAAAACTATACAATTCTTATTGAATTATTTTATTTCGAACATGAGTAATCGTATCTTATACTTTAATGAGTTTTTGATATTTTGAAACAAAAAATCATTCTATAATAAAATAATATTTTCAAGATTCCCTAAAGAACCCCTCCCCCATTATAAACACATTCACTTCTATCCCATTCCTCACACTTCTAATGCAACTTTGATCATCCAATATCTACCCAATTATGCTCCCCACATCCCTATATTTCTACTAGAATTTTTCCCATAGGAATATGTAAATTCACATAAACATTTTGGTTCAATCCAAATCGAGATACACGATTTAAAGGTAATGCCTTCTCTTACGTTCTTTTGTTTTATTTTACATCTCCAAAACAATAAAATATTCTTATTACTTTATTTTATAACAACAACAGAATAATAAATATAATAGGTTGTTGTTATGTGAAGGATTTGAACTACACATACACACACCTCCTTCTAGTGGGTAAATAACATACTGTTTCTGTGGATGGTGAACTACTACCACACGAAATTATGATTGTTCAATTTTCTCCCACCACCACTCATGGTGTCCATTATGATGGAAATATATTTATATATGATATATATTATGTTTATGTTTTCATTATTCTTCATTAATTTTTTTAACAAGCATACCTTTTTGCTTTCCAATATGTGTAATTATGATAATTTCATATGAGGAAATGGGGACAACTGCCCCTCAAAGTGATATGATTCGTTAATGACATAAATAGAACATAAAAAAGACAGAGTTAATGTAATTATATAAAACTTATATCATATGATATTATGATTGAATTATAATATACCTATTTATCATTATTTTTTCATTCCATTAAATATGAAATATAAATGAGAGTAGTCTTCTTGCGTATGTACGGCTTATCGTCTCCATGAACGGTGCATTTCATTTCTTATATCCAAATGTTATGTAATATTATATATACATACATATAATTGATAAATATGATATATATATTACATATAAATCATGACTATAATTTTTTATATAATGTAATTTGTACCACATGAACAACTTGTAATTATAAGAAGTTCATTTTTGCAAAAAAGAACCAAATATCGACAAATTGACAATTTTTAACCTAATGGATTGAATAATATTTATAACATGGTAAAAAGTGACATAAAATGAATAATAAACATGAAAAGTGTTATTAAGAAAGTAGAAATTAACTTTATCTTATTATTCAAGATATTAAATAATGAATGGGTCAAGTGAGACATGAAGTAAGGGATTTCTTATATCACATTTAATTACGTGATATTTCCATTATTCCCCACTTATTTAATGAATGTGGTGTACTTTTTAATTAAAATGGATATATATTATCATTATTATATTTCTATTCATGTTATTCTGTGATTAATTAGGTGTTTTTTTAACTTTGGGTCACATGACTCAATTTATTGCTACGTAGAAATGAGTTTTCATCTCACTTTTTTATTCCATTGAGATTCATGCTATATTTTCCAATATTTCCCTTTGTGTGGTGTGTGTACTACCCATGTTTTTATTAATTGTGTAATTTACTATAATTCATGGTTATTTACATCTTCATTTTATGATCCTTCTTTCATGTGGTGTATCTTTCTTATGTTACCAAATTAGTAAGGGAACCTTTCACCCTTCCCTTTTTAAAAGTCTTCAATTTTATTAAGTATTATAATTTAAATCTTTTAATTTTGGGATATGTTATTCTATATATTTAGTGTTGTATATATTATTTCCAAGTGATGAGATACCCTTTTACTTCTCATCAAATTATTTTATGAATTTTAAAGTGACGTTGTTAGACTTTTGAATTACTGTAAGGGAATATCTTCAGCCAATTTCAATTCTTTGGGTTAATCTTCTACTTATTGATTATATCATGATATGAATATGTGTGAATAAACACTAATAGTTTTACACTTAATATCCACTTATATTGGGTGTATTTATAGTTTTTTACACATAATTATGTAATTGATTTATCCGTAAATCTAAGGATACCATCTTTATAAGGGATTTCTTCTCAATTTTTATTCCATTGAGGCTTCATTGTTGTTATGAACCAATTAAATTTTATATTATGTATATACTATTATTTGGCATATTATATCATGAATACCATTATTTTCATGATATTATAAAGTTATGATTAAATGTTAATCCTCAATTATTTGTATTCAAGTGTCTCTCGTTTTGTTAAAAACTATTTAAATAAAATATTTTTTAAATGTTTTAAAGATTTATTCGTATAAATATTCCTCATTAATGTCCATGATTTAAAAATGGGGTTTAAATATTTATTTATATGTAAATTAATTTATTAATATGTTAATTTATTTAAAATCATTAATGTGGTATGGGGCACCTTAAATCAAAAACATCTTTATTAAATGTTTTAAATGGTTTTGTAAATAGTTTGATAAAACATTGATTATAAGAAATATCATGAAATGATATATTGATATTACAATGTGGAAATTTTATCATTCCTTAATTAATACATTATGTGTTATGAATATGTTATTGTTATTTGGAATTGTTTACGTATATGGGTTGTTCCATAACAAACCTTGGGTGGGGGAGCCTGAGATAATTCTCCAATGCATTGGGTAATGTGAAAGAGGTAAACATTAATGATTCTCCAAAGAGATTTTTGGGATAAACTGTGATGGGAATTCCAATGTAACTCCATATGTAGCTTTGATAGCTAAAATGTAATATTGATATAGATTCCACATGTTACCTTTATGATTTATGATTTCTATGTGTTATTCATAAATCTTATGATTTCATGAGGTATGATTGAAAAGTAAGGTTTCATTAATTTGTATTTATTGGTGGGTTAATGTTTCCTTTTCTTATTTTATAACACTTACTGAGATTTTTATTCTCATACCATGTTTTTGAAATGTTTTCCATAGGGAATAAAGATGAATAGTATCAAGGATAGGATTAAGGAAAAGTCATGAAGTATAAATTGGAACTAGACATGTTTTTTTAAGAGTTTTTATTTTATAAAAACATGGATACTTAGTAGTAGTGTATACATGTAATTTTCATGTTTATATGAAATAGTTATGGACAAATTATCTAAAAATATAAACTTGAAAAGAACCTCAATGTGAATTATTCAATTAATTAGACATTATTTAATGATTTAAGGCTGGGTCCCTATAGGTAGCTAGTGAATCAACACAAAAATATATTCTTTACCCCTAAGAATATTATGTAAACCACAATGAAATAAATTGATTTCTCATTTCATTTTCTATTCAAAATGGGAAGAATATAAACTACATGTTAGGTATTTTCTTGATCGTTGTTAATATATTGGAAACTATAGAATCATGATAAAATGTCAGTAAAATCATGTTTCATGAGAGGACATCATAATTGATGGATTGTTTCATTAATCACATTATTAGTACCTTGGTAGAAAGGAAAATTTGAATAATAAATATTTTCCATCATGGGATTCCTCATATATTAAAGAAAGATAAACTGGTTCCTAAAGTAAAGAATTCATTTGAAAGATCATGACCATTCCCCAATGATCTCACCACCATATATTGAATCATTAATATTCAATAATTCATTAACTGACTATATCTATTAGATAATGATCTTCTAAAAGGATGGTTAATTTTTAAATATTTATAAAACAATAGCATAGTCTACCTCCCTGAATACCATGTTTATTCATGCATATATTCCCATCGTGTTCCATACATTCTTATACTCCTTTATGGACTAGGAGGGAAAACTATTAATGAGAAACAACAACAACATTACCCCTTTTCTAGAAATTTTTAATTGTCAATGTTGAATGACTATTGGTATTCCACCCATCTTCTCCATTATAAAATAAAATATCTATAGGAATGGAAGTATCCCAAAAACGTTTGATAAGATTAAATGATTAACATATAATTAACAAATTATCACAAACTATTAAGAGAATGAAAAACAACTTCGAGTACCCTATAAACAGTAGGATATTTTCATTTGGGTGGTTGATAATATGGTGTTCCTTAAGAACCCACATGATCTTCATCCATAAGGATTTAACAAAAAACTACACTAAATTCATCAAAATAGACCATGTTACCCTATTTTAAATATATTAGAGTTGGAATAGGTTATGATGTCAACAATGGCTTATGTTAATCATGGAATTTCTAAACCATAGAGTACCACATGATCTTCACCACATTCATGACGAGAGTAGTCTACAGTGATGCTTGTTCTAAAATATATCTCAAGAACATCTAATAATATTCTACCTATAAAATGAATCTTCAAATATAAAATTCATTTTGTAATAAATCAAATAGTATGATAGTTGTTAACTTTAAAAAATATTCTATTAAATTATTTTTTGAGAAAATTTTTACCAATTACACAACAACTTATACCAAAAAATATAATTTTGAGAGAAATTGATAGAGGTTATAGTCGCTTAGGATTAAAAAAACGTGTCAAGTGAAGCACCTAATATTAATTTATCTTCTACTATACTAGAACTTCAACCATGAAAACATTGAAAAAAGGAAAATTTACATGTTTAATATTCTATTAATATGTGGTATTTCTGATGAATAGACACATTAAGACATGAAAAACTCGATGCAAGTTTCTAAGAGGTTCCTCTCTCAGAAGAACGGAGAGGAATACCTAATTGTGGTGAGAATTAAAAGAATGGGAGCTCTAATAAAATATATTTCATATATGACATCATGGGTAGAGTACCCTTGGACAAATCGAAGGCCTCTGGGCATGTTGAACTGATGAAATTTTGACATCGAGCCCTATCGGTGATTTCATTTTCGGATGAAGAGGTAAATTTGATTTCCTCGGATAATTGCATTGTGCTAATTGGAAAATTCAACATGTGGAGACCCTCTATCGTTTTTCTATACAAAACCCAAGAAAACATTGGCTTTGAGAACATCTATGTTGGTTTAATGAATTATTTTCATGTCATATTTCGGTTTCCTCTTAAAATGAATATTATTGACTTTGGGTGAGAGGATCCTGGTCATTTGGTGGTTGCTTCATGAATGTCTTGAAATGGTCACCAGATTTTTTCTTTGATTTAGAACCGCCAACTGTCCCTTTATGGTTGGGATTCCCAGGACTCCCATATCATTTTTCAATTAGAAAACTATCTTTTTTACATTGCTAGTTTATTTGGTAATCCTATGTAACTTGACTTTGCCACTGCTAACCTATCCCAACCTTTAGTAGTTCCTGTATGCACTCAAATTTACATTTCACAAGAGCTTCCCTCTCTATTCTGGCTTCAAAAGGGTTCTATTGGATTTATCCCTGAGGTTTTTTTGAGAATGTGCTTTCCTACTGTAAAGAAATGCTCCCTAATTGGACACCATATTGGTGGATGTGGGATCAAATGACATTTTCGCACCATCTTCACCATTTGAAATAAGTTTGGGTTGAAAAGGATGCCTCAAAAATATTCTGGCACAAAAATACATGGAGAAAAATGAAAATATTAATCCATTAGGTACGTCCACCTCTTAAATTCTCTCAGCATGGGATGATAAAAATTAATAGAGTTATATGGAGGATAAATTATTGTCCCCTAGAGATAAACCTAATTTTGAGCCCACTAATATTGATCACAGAGAGAAAAATTATGTTCAATATTAATTAGATTAGCATAATCAAGATGAACTAGAAAATCTTGTAAACCTGAGGATGAATACTTGAAATCAGGGGCTACAAAAGGAAAGAAACCAATGGTTGACTCAGATGGTTTTATTGCTCCGAGTGGTAGATAATCTAGTAAAATAAATGAGTAGTCTAAAACTGAGATAAAAATTGTAACAAGTTCCCTAGCTGCCAATGATATTAAAGAAACTATTCTACCACCACAGCCCATGCCTTCCGAAAAGTTGTATGAATCCTTAAATTCATATGACTCATCTGACTTAGAATCTTCTTCTAGTGAGGTTTATGATAATGATCTTTCATATAGAGATTCGTTTCAAATAGAAGAGAAATTTCATTTCTCAAAAGAGCACAATTCGTGGATGGAAGTGAATGACACAACTACTTTCCGATAGTACAAAAATAGTGACATTACTACTGATACATATATTGACCATTGAAAGAGAATGTTTATCATGGTTTTGGAGGAATTTAAGAAAGATCTAAATTTCAATTTCAATGATATTCCTGGGAAATGAGATTGTTTTTTCCCTGACCTGACTGGTGAATAGATATTTTTTCATTGTGTAGACTCTACCTTTTTTTGATATCAGGCTTTAGGAATTTTGTTTAGTGTTCATAAAATGGTGACTCACCTGCTCGAAATGGGGTATTTTCACTATTTTGGAAGGTCTGATGTTATGTTTGAGGTGCATTTTTGATTAGGGTGGTGTAATTCTCTCATGAGACCTCCACAATTAGTTTGGATTACACGATTTCTTTACTGCCTTTGATGAGTTTGGTCCGGTTTGTCAGCAACCTCATCCTGGTTTTCTCTAACAGCTTGTCTATGTTCTGTCAGTTTTAGTTCATGCTTATGTGGGTGGATTTTTGAGAAACAACTCATTATTTCAAGTTGTTCTTGTTTCTTTGGGAATTTCTGGTCGTGTTATGGTTCCACATTGACAGGCTGATTTCATGTTTTTCTTTTGGAGTCAAATGACCTATTGTAGGTAGGTTTGTTTTCTTTTAATGGTTTTTATGTCTCTAAATTTTTTATTTCTTTCAATTACATGATTGTGTGATCTTGTAACACATTGCGTTTTAAATGAACATTTTTATTTTAAATAAATTTCTTGAGACTAGAAATGGTTAACCAATTCATGTCTCATTTTTCTCAAAAAAACATTCTATCAATAGGTTCCATGATTACTAAATGATCATTTATCAATGATAATATCATCACAATGTACTCAAAATTTCTATACATACACCTCATGTGGATCTTTGAAATATATTATTTATTTAATTAGAAGTGGTCATAATATGACCAATAAACGACTATCAAGAACAATACCCAACATTTAACTAATCCGAAATAATAATTGACATGATGAAAAGGATAATTGTTTTGAATTTCTAATCATATGATCTTATAGTAATCTATTTATAAGTATATAGTTATATTAGACTTCTTAGAAAAGATGAAAAAACCCACCCGTCTTGACTCACCCAATTTTATGAATCCCTTGGAACTCCAATCATCTAAATGAGTATTATATACTTTCAACTCATCCAATGAAATAAAGTAAGATGACATCAATAATAGTTGAGTACTTGGCACCATGTAATCAGATAACCCAACATCCCTTTTAAGAGTAAAACCTTAAATTGAAATAATAAACACCTGAAGAATCAATTTGATATATCATGGTATAGTCAAAAATGAATTAATCGTGCGCTAGTTTGATAAACAATAATTATATTAACTTTCCATGCTCTAAGAGAGGATGTCCAACCCAAATTTACATCATTTCCAAAATTCCTTGGAACACATCAGAACTCCAATAAGGGGATATAAAAGAATTTTTACAAATGAAAACATTCTATTAGAGACTTTTGGGTATCCAATCAATCTATTATGTTAATAATAATGAAAATATCAATGTATAGATCTAAAAAAATCTCCAACTACCTCAACATCGCACATAATTAATGAGAATGAGTGTCATTTGAAACTGTGCACTTGTATCTTGAAATGAGGCCTCAACGACCACATAACAAATGGAATGAGTTCCATTTTACGTTTAAAAGTATCACTAATATTTTTTTACATGAATGAGTGAGAGTCACAATTATTAAAAATTATCAGCCACAATGTTTGATCAAATATAAATAGTACCTCTTACAATCACAGAACCTACATTAACATCAAATAGAAAATCTTCTAATGCATTAAAATCAATCATTCAAGAGGCTGATTGGAAGACTCATGTTTCCGTTGAAGAATATAATTTCAACATGGATACTCTTGGTGTATAAAATACTATATCACATAATGGGAATGATATTTATATATAACACATCATTTTGTATTAAATATTTCAACATGATTAATTTTGTTTTGATAATGTATAGAGAAAATAATTTCTCTACCAATTCTATCAGCACCAGTAACATGTAAAAAATAACAATTTTTGATGGTTAAAAATAAATCATATGTTGACGAAAACCATAATGTCATATGAAAAACACTCTCCACCTAATTGAACTATTAATATAACTAAAATATAAACAACCATAAGAATGATGATTTTTAGTCAACAATGAATATCAAAGCATATAAATATTCTATGTCAATTCCCTATTCACCACATAAGAAAACATGGAGTGTTTTGTCATTAATCCTAATGTAGGATATCATATTAATTCCCCATCTAAAATGTCTGAGCCTTCGTCTTCTCTTTTGGAACTGCCTCTAGTGAAATAACAGTGATCTTAGTGAGGTGATTACTATATTACATAACTATATTATTCCCTTCATCTTGGTTGAGTAACTCCATTCATCTCACCATGGTCATAGAATCCAAGTATAATTTATTAGTGATGATACCATTCATGACATTTTAATACAAAACCTCTTTCATCATCATAAGAAATAATGAATCCCACCTACTTCTATTGAGACATTCATTCACGATGACAACACAAATCACATTGATTGAATCTGTTGTCTCCATGAATACATATATTCATTCAACATTTCATGAATATCCTTTGACCTCCTACAGATTATTCAACCATTGGAATTATGGTAGTTTTTGATAAATAACATCTAAGGACACATTCATACCTCCATCATATTAAGGATATACCCCTCCATCCATAGAAGCAGTAGGTGTGGAACTACGGTTTATTTCCAAAAATATATTCACTTCTACATAGATAAGATTCAAGTTAAAATTACGGTTTTCACCTTCCAAAGGATTCAATATAACTATTATAGATGGCATTGTATTACAGAAATTATGACCAAGAGATTGAACAAAAATGAAAAAACAAATAAAATCAAAATTTAGAAATCAAATATACATTTAAATCATAGATATATGTAGGAAAATAATTTGAGTATACAATAACTATTTTTCTAAAAAGAGATAATTAATATAACACATGGTACCGTAAGTATTTTCATGATGATAGATTTTTAGGTGGTCTCTCACAACCTATCCCTTATATCCCTGAAAATTAATCCCAAATTTTTCAATAAATCTCATGAATCAAATTGGGATGAGAAAATAATGAATCAATCTACGATACCATCTTCTAAAGAAAAAACATTGACAACCCAACAATCTATGAATTTAAGCAATCTATATCATGTCTCAAAGAAATTCATTGTCCCAAAGGAATGAAGAGAAGTACCTGGGAAACTAGATCTACATTTGGGAATGCTATAACTAAAATTGATTATATAGAAATATTTAATAAACTATAACATTATGGGTATTCCAAAAGAATTCAATAGGTGATTAGAGACACAATTATTTAAAGCACACGTTTCATATTAATAACCAAAGCACATTACATAAGTATAACATGGACCCATCTCTATATAACATGTACTGACCAACATAATCCAATTTAATATTAATAAAAAAATCCTACCAAAACACTATGATATTATTCTATAACAAGAATTTTCTAAAAGAAGGTTTACAAATAACCAATGGAATCTGAGGTATTGAGTAAATCAAGCCACATAGGATTTCATTATGTGTTCATTATGAAAATATTGTTATATTTACCAATAATATTCCTATAAATATAACACAGATAGAGATCTGCTTTAAATAATTTCTAATAATACATTTCAATACATTCATACTAAAAAAACAAAAATAATTTCCACATAATATAGTTATCAATGCATTTCAAATTTAATTTCCAAATAAAAACAACCTAAATTCTATCCCTTGGAAAAACTAGGTATGGGTTAATGAAAATTCACATTTATTTACCATGATCATACACCATCATGTACTGACAATATCCTAGATCCATTGGGTAGGGGTATGAAATTAGTTGTTATGTGGCCGCCTTCTTCGACACATGACTAATGGTAAGCACACTACTATATAACAATAAATATAGTGGGTAGGAATTTATTTTATATTAAAGGCACCCTACCAAAATAATGTCAATAGATGGATTTTAATTTTCAAAAATAAAACCATTATAATGTAATTATAAATATTAAATAATAAATAAATCATTAAAGCTAAATAAAACGTTTTTTTTTGAAATTTATCTTAATCAATGACACCAAAGAGGAATTCCAATTCATTATAATATTCAATAAAAAATTTTCATAAAATCTTTGACAATAAAACTAATTCCATTAAAAAACACAAATCCATTTTCTATGAAAAACATTTATATAAAATACTTAAAACATGTCTTAAATATATTTTGAAATTAAATTACATAGAGAATCAAATAACTATTTGTAATAAAATGTCATTTAGTGAAACCATCTACATGGAAACACTTAGAATATCAACTATCCAAATATATGAAATATAAATAGAGAAGGAAAGCTAGATGAAACAAGATAAAATTCCATAGAAAAATAATTCACTACAATGAAAAATATGTTTAATTTTCTCTTGTTTTTAATATTATTGAATTAATAAATAAAGATTAATTTAATATTAAATGTATTCAAGACTATATAAGAGTATAAAACCCATATATAGTTTCATGGTATCATTTATCCTAATGTCCCACAATTGATTTTTATTTAGAGGGGAAACGTTTTCAAATTAGAAAAAAATTCAGATGGGTTGATTCAAGTATGAGGAAGATGGAATAACAAATAAATTGGGGGATTTTATGAATAAAATTAGATATGAACATATATTTTGTTACTCCACACTTTGATCCAAATGTTTTCTACCACCTATAGGTTTATTTGATATAAGATTATTCCAACAATAACAAAAAAATATTCTTATAAAACCCCATCCCTAGATAAATGAATATAAAATAAAAAATAATGTGTTTTTTCATGAAATGAAGTTAAATTAAATGATATAGTGATCATACCTAAAATAATAACTGGGGTTTGATAGAAAGATAGAGGCGAAAGTACCTAAAAAATAATTGGTAATCATTATAAAACTCATTCTCAGTTGGAATGTTCAACCCCATTGGAGGTTAAGGGTCACACATTCAACCAATATAACATAAAATTTCACAAGAATCATTCTTTTCAAAATATTCCTGAAGTTTTTCTTTGATGTTGAAAAATGGATGCCAATAATGGTTTTCTAGATAAAATAATTTGGTAATGGGTAAGGATTATTCTTATTTTCAAATATGATACAAAGAACTGTTAGATTTCATGATATTAATACTGTGTTTTTATAAAGTATTTGGTGGGATAATACTTTCATAATATGGGAAATGAATGTGATGGACTGGTCCCTAGGCTAGAATCAGAAAATGGAAATATCTATATATTAATATGTTGAATACTATGGAGTGAGATCCTAAGTAATTAGATACAAGACCACCAAATATAAGAGGCATTATACTTATAAATTAATCAATAGTTTTTTTATTATTTGAAATAATTGATTATCATCCATTTTTTACATCTAATGTATATAATTATTCAATTTTTTCATTTCAGATCATTCCATATATTGTGGTGATATTGACTCCTCATGTGATAAATAAATAACATCAATGTCACCACCCTTATTGTGTTATCTCTTTGCCTATTTTGGATTTATCCTAAGGTTTCATCATTACTGAATAATATAAATTTGATGAATTATTTATGATGAAATAATTGATTGATTATATATTTCATGTAAAATATTCTCAACGGTGGATATATTTCATTACACTAAAAGGGAGTTCCTATATATTCCATGTGGAAAAGGATGTAAATTTTAATTAGGAAAGGAATATTATCCATGATTTATTCAAACATTAATTATAGATTTCTTCACCTTTATAAGTGGCTTATTATGAACTCATAGGTGGTGAGTAATATATAGTGGATATGTTGTTTTTTGATGTTTTCTTATAGGGCTTCATGGGTTTACCACCAAAGTTGAATTCATTTTTTTATTTACCCAATTCCATATATCTAGCTAGAATCCTTAAATTCATTTCTCATGGATTCATCAGATATAATAGAGTTGAAGTTATTATTGGAGTATCTGGATAATATAAGGGTAATTTTCAAATCATATCCAAGTGGGATGATCCAGTGACCTTGAATAAAGAGGCCAATGAAAATATAAATTTTTTCATCAATTTTTCGATATTAGACTAAGTTAATATTTTGAATACATACCCATTTATCCATATATTTTAATTGTGTGAATATATATTTTTTGTGGGAATGTTCTTAAAGATGCATAGTATATTTTTTAAACATAATATTTTTTGAAGGATTGGTATATTCCTATTATTTCATTTCAATCTAGATATGTAAAATATTAGTAACCTATGATGATTTTTTCTTAAATACAAAATCATGTTGTTGATAGTATTAAATAAAATCATATTTATTTAGAAAATATACATTTTAATGTAATTTTTTAGGTGGTAACTTTATTTATTCTAACTCATAAGGGGGGAAACAAAAACATATACAAATCATCCTTGTAAATCATCATGAAAATCATATATATACGATTTCTTTAAAATGTTTTTTTTTGGATTTTGGAAGTTATGTTTATATTATATATAGTTTCAAAAATGAATTGTTGTTGATTAAAGAGAGGGAAAATTATTATTACATAGGAGGAGAAACAAAATATCATTTATATATGATAATTTATAGGCATACATGAAATTAATTACATTTTATTAGATATTTATCAAATTAGTCATTTCCATTAACCATAATCATACATAAGATAATGATTTTATATGGATCCAAGAGTATCTTGCATCTATAATAGCGTAAAAGAAGCTTTTGAAAATATCCATTCTCATAAATTCATCATTTATATATTTAGGCCATGTGGATTCCTATAATTCATCAAGATTATGTTTTTGTTGGGTCCATATTCTGGAAAATAATGTGTTATCATAAGGAACATTACTACTTATATCCCATGAGAATAATTATATCACTCATAAAATTTATATATAAATAGTGGTGGCCATGATTTTGTGCCAAAAAAATATCTTTTATTAAATAAATTGATGATTTACACAGACAAAAATTAACCATAATATTTTTTTTTTCTGAAATTGATTATATTATTACGGAAAATTGATTTTGGAGTACAAAAAAACTTTGGAATTTAAAATTTCCTACACCACTAGAAATTTTTTTACATCAATTGTTTTTTTTAATATAAATATTGTTTTTCATTCTATAATTCTATATTATGGTTAATGAATAATTTTTTGTCTCTAATACTAATTAAATGAAAATGTGAAATAGTAAGAGATGATTATTATTATTTAAAATTAATGGTTGACTCATTCCATCTTTGAGAAAAGCTCCTTGGAGGAATTAATGAATTAAGAGTATCCAAACATTTGGAGAAATATATATTGTTGGGATACAGTCTTCAAGTTATCTCAAACCATTAATATTCTTGTATACATCAAGATTAGGTGTGTGGCTCATTAACTTGTAAGGAATACAGTAAATAGGTCTTATATCATTTTTATGGTCCATCCATCCTAGTGACACAAAGAAGATGTAAGGTATGGTGGGATTACAGTCCTATCTAAGAATATTCTGAGACATATCTGACTATATATAATGATACATTACCAACTAATTGGTATAGTATATGAATCCAATTACATTAATATTGATTCAATACCTCTCCATCCCTAAACATAAATAAGGAAATGTATATATGGAAATCACTATTGAACTACCATATATGTCATGGGGAAAGAATACTATTTATATAATCATTAATTGGTTTACAAAGTACACAAATATTATACCAATTATGGACATCATAAAGATTGCGGATAATTGGATACATTCTGCTTAAAATATCATGAGGCTATACTGATTTCACTATACTATTAAATTTGATAATGATGGAAATATTTCTTCTCGATTAATAGGGAACTCGATGAGGTGATGGGGAGAAATATTATTATATAAATTACCTGAAATCCCTAAAAATGTGGTATCACTGAGTATGTGTTTCAGATTCATGAAGACAATCTCCTAACCAATATTTATTAATTTAGTAGATCATGGTCATCTATAAATATATTAATTCCCCTATATAAAAATAATTAGTTTTTTTTAATATCCCCTCTTAATTCATTTTATGATCAACAATACCCCTCTCCTTTTTGTTGGGATGAGGTTGGTGAAACGTCTCTTATGAGACAAAATCTCATCAAGGTGATACCTAAAGATGGTTATTACAGTTGGGAAGCATATTAAATTTTATAAAAGGGATTATAAACCATATTTTAAAAATAATTCTCATCCCTTGGTGTTCTTAGTTTTTGATTGATTATTTGTAATAGCGTTACCTCAACTAGGTTTCTAATGGTATCCAATTTTTTTGGAATCTCTCCATAATATTCATGAATAAATTAAATATCATGTGATGAGATTAGATGATCTTTTTTATACTAGAAATTAAACTTTATATGTAAATTCATATATAATTAATTCATTCTTAACAAATAACAAACCTTCCCCATCTATCCTGTATTATTAATATTGATGAATTTGAAATATTTCAAAAATTTTCAGTATATGAGTTCCCAAACATGTAATTAATACTAAATGTATGGTTTTTCATTGTAAATATATCTTAATGGTTTGAATCTTATGGTAGAATTTATGTTATTCCCATTAGACATAGGAGAGGGAGTCTCTTGTAATGAATAAAGGGATTTATCAATTTAAGGTTCATTTATAAGGATTATTTTGTTAGAGAATGAAGTTATATGATATGAATAATTTTCAAATACAGGACATCATTTTCTTGTAAAAATTTTATTATTTTATTTTTTTAATAGTTATCCTTTAATTTGATGTTCTTTTGTAATGAAATTTTATTAAAAATGAATCATAATTAATCTCATAATTGATTCACAGTTAGTACATACTATGGAGAATATCACATGGGACCTTCATATTGGGTGGAATATATGGTTTCAATGTTAGTAACATGGTTAACATAAATGTTATTCTAAACCATGAAATATCCCATTTTAATGTAGAGAAATTGGCCTAGTTGTAACATAATTTTAGAAATAGCCCATCAAAATATTGAACTATTAATATTTCATACACCTAATGTAAATACACTACCCTTAATTTCTCTATGAAATTGACCAAAAAATATTATAGACAACCAATTAGAATCTTACCCTTCATGTCTCCAATATTTTGTTTGGTATTTCTTATATTTTATAATTATATGAACATTGTGTGTCCCTCCTCCCTTATCTTTTTGGATTATCTGCCTATATTTGAGGATATACTTCAACCCTATTATCTTTTCATATTTTATATCATAAAATAGAAATATATATGTGTGGGTATTAATGTATAGGGTTTGTTCGAGCCTTATAACGAAATTTATTATAAATATCATGTGGATATGAACCCGTTTCATGCTATTTCATTGGTAATGCTAACTAGTTTTTATCATTTACATTGTATTCTTATATATAAAAACCTGAAAATGCCAATTTAGTTAGTAAATGATTTTTAAAATATTATAATTCAATTTTATAAAAAAAATATATCCTACTATGATTAAAATATTATTTTGTGATTTGTAAACGTAAATATTTTTTTACAAATCGGAACTTATTAAGAACTAAATATAAAAAATCCCATGATTATTTACATAAATGGAAAAAAGAGTTACGAAAGACCCATGGTACTGAATTATGTAGAAATAGATGGCATTTGGTCAACCAAAATATACAAATACAAGATAATTATGTCATATAGAAACATTAATGGTTAGTAAAAAACAAAAATATTAATTCTTCATGATAAGGAAACTACAATAATTAGTGAAAAAAAATTATAGGATCCCATAAAATACTGAATTTACAATGTAATTACATTATTTTATGTTCAATGTATATTTTAATCCTTATCTTATATATTATTTATAAAAATACTAATAAGGTACCTTTTATAAATTTATATAAAATTATAAAATTAAATTTTCATTTATGATTTTAATAGTAAATATTTACCAATAATTATATATTTTTTTATCTTTTTATGGATCTGTTATTGATATTTTTATGTTATTATTAGGTTTCAAGTCATTTTCTGGTATTTTATGGGATATCACCTCTCTTAAAAAGTCATTGGAACCTGTTTTGGTTAGACTGGAGGACTAGAGGTATGAATGTGCTCTAAGGGTTGCATCATAATTCCCTAGATAGTCTATGGTATTAGGAATGACACTTTTTTGGATTGAATATACAAATTGGGGAATATTAATAAACCTGTTGTACCCTTGGCATGGTGACAGAAGAATGACTGTTCTTTTAGAATAAGGATGAAGTGTCAGGATATGGATGAACATAGGAGAACAACCATGGATTTTACCATGATAATTTAAATTCCATGGGGGATTTTAAGTATAAAATTTAATAAAACATGGAAAATTGTATTTCACAGGGATACATTGATTCTTGAGTTGAACCAATACCCCATGATTCATTTGGATTTTCATTACACCGTGGTAAATTACAATTTGATATTATTATAAATATGTAGTTGGATTACAAATTATATTGATTTTTGAACCTTCTTAAAACTAATTTATGACCCTAACTTGTATTACCCCTCTCCAGTTTCCTCAATTAGATATTTTAACCCCTTATTTTTTAGGATCAATTAGTTTGGGGGTTTTCAATCAATATAACTTTCTTTTTCACATTTCACATTATATCTCATTATTTAATACATGGTATTTCATTATGGATGTTTTATCATTTTTTCGTAACCATTTGATAATATTTTTTTCTTGATAGGTATATGATAGTGATTTGTTCAATAATGGTTGTGTTTGGACCTTGGTTCCCACCATTTTTCCATCATACATTAATCTAGATAAGCGATCATATAATAAAATTAATTTTTCAATAGTTGTAACATGTTTGATATTTTATATAAAAACCAATAACCAATATTATAAAAGAAATAAACCTCCCTCTAGTTTATTATATATTTATATTTAAATAAATTTAATCTCTTTAAAATATTATGATGCGCACAAAATCGAAAAAACTAAATTTTGTAATCTATTAAAATATTGTTTTTTTAAAAACCATTATCTCTTATCCATTAAGATGGTGGGTATGAATATAAATTTATAAATTATTGAAATTATATATTTTTTTCAAAAATTATGATATATATTAAATAGTTATATATTTATTATTCATAAATAAATATTTATTCTAAGAAAAAGAATATTTTTTTAAAAATATTTTTCTATAAGATCTTTTTGTCGCACCATGGACAAAAAATTCATAACTTATTTATTAAAATATAGAATATTTATTTGAATTAATATACATGAAATTTTAAATAAAAATTTTTAAATTGTCCATGTTTGATGTGTTGAAGAGTTTTCAAAACGATTAATTTGGTTTTATGTATAGTGAAAAATATGATTTTTATTGAAATCTTCTTTTCTATTTTACATAGTTAATTTATATTTTAAATAGTTTTTAAATGAAACATAGTTTATATATATATATATCTTACTATGATAGGTCATTTAAATCAATTAATAATTTAATTTTTACCATAATAATATTAAATTACTACATTTTTTTCGTTGGAAAACCCATTTTTTGACACGTCAATGGGTTTGAATTTAAAATTCATTATGGATAGTATAAAAATTTAATTTGGATAGAATAATTAAAATTTAATAATTATAATAATTTAATTAATATAACATACTCAACTAATTTTTTATCATAGTTAATATTGAATAAAATGTAAATTAATTACCATGTTTAATGTAAAAATGCATTATTAGGGGGGGGGGTAAACAAACATGATAAAGTTTACTAATGAACTAAAAAATATACAAAACCCATTATATAGACATATTTAAACATTTTAACCTATACTATTATATAATTATCAATTTTTTAGTGTTGTCTTGGGATAATAATGTGGGAATCACTTTATAATTTTAAATATTCCAAGTGTGCCCTCTCCCCCACATATAAGAGGAAACTTATATCCTCTACCATACACTCTTAAAAAACATTTTGTTAGTCCATTAACTACTGAAATCCATTCCCCACTTCCCTACCCATATCCTAGATATCTTATATTGGTTATGAATGTCTAATAATAATTCATTTTTTAAATAAAAAAAGCACCGCTCTAAAAAATGGTAAAATTATTAAACTTATGTTCTTATTTTACTGTTTATTACACCTCATTAAAATTATATAAAACAATATTAATAAAAAACTAATAATAAAAAATATATTTTTGTTTTATTAATTAAATTGAATAATCCATATCCATATTCACTTCCCTAAAATTGTAAACAAATATGTAGATCACGAGCCTGGTGAACTGCCACCTCATGAGAAGATTTAATTTGTATTCCATCACAATAACAAAGCCTCGATAAAATCATTTATTTAACATATTTATATTATATTTATGAAATTATTATAATTCTTGGAAGTATGATATAACATCTACCATATTACATTCCATTACATGGGTGATTCCACAATGTCACTCATGTGTATATTGTACTACCGCCTCGAGAAGAGAAGTGATTCATTTTTCACTTTTGAATTAAATGGAAGGTATTAAAAATATATTTAATGAATATATGTGATATTTATAAACTAAAATGACTTATATAAATATACTATCACATAGAACATCTTACGATCCCATCATTTGAAAAATAATAATGTCACTTATGCATACTGATGGACTACTTCGTCCACATAGTGATGTGAAATGTTTTCCATTTTTCTTTTTCATGGATTGTAATATGGATGTATTTTATTAATAATATATATATATGTAATAATAACGATTTATTTATTGTGAAATAACTTTTATGTTACTTTTATTCCATCTATTGTGTAAAATTGACAAGAATTCATGTTTATGTATGCCCTACAGTCTCCATGAACATTGCAATCCATTTCTTATATGTAAATATTTTATATTACTAGAGAGAAATATATAATGAATATATATTATTATTATATAAAATTTACCAATGGTTATATATTTGAACTATGATCCATGTAAAAATACTAAAAATACTAAACTTAAACATGAAAGAAAGAAATAATCATCAAAAATATTTATATTAATAAATAAATTCCAATATAATGGTGATAAAGACCATTAGTATATGATATAAGAAAATCTATAAATAATTGTTTTTCTATAATATATGTATAATAAAATCATATTTATGTTATATGATGTTCAAAACTGATGAATAAAATTGATATTAACGTAAGGGTTTCTCATCCAACTATTACTTCTATTGTAACGCCCCGACCCCAGCTACCCAGAGTCGGTGCATTACTTCGTAACATTGGCATGATCACAAAAGATCAAGTCTCGAAAGACCGATTAGTTTAGTAGCCTTGGAAACACTAGATACATTCATAAGTCTTACATTACATTATAAAGTGAAAAACTACAATAACAAAGTCTCCATAGACCACACTCATATCCTCTTCTGACAATCCCTGCAGGTCATTCATAAAATACTTCTTCACATCCTGGAAAATATCAAAACATTGAAAGGGGTGAGCTCAGATGCTCCGTAAGGATAACGATATTTCGGAAGCTTTCATAAATAAACATAAAATTTAAGGCAATGTATAACTAAACAAAAGCCTTATTAAACTTGAACTTCAGCAAAATATGGAAAAAGTAAAATCAAATAATTCCACTTACTTACTCACTTGGATATTCTACTAGACGAATAATCACATGAAAGATCAATAACCACTTTCATAATGAGGGAATGTATAATGCTGGACATTCTGAAACATTTTGTCAAGGCCTCGGCCAAGACCTCTAAAATGATTAAGGCCTCGACCAAAACCATAAATCAAATTGCGAATGGGCCTCGGCCAATTCCACGTCTAGTTGTCTCATGAGACCTACCGATGCATCGAGGAGCTATAGCGGGCTCCAGTCGTCACTTATTAAGTCCAATACATTCCTCATATGAATAGGTTTAAACATATCATAAACCATAACATAATCGTATCACTTAAAACATGCATAATGGAAACATAACATTTCCACATTTCAATCACAAGATACCAATACAACACATTGATATAATAAAAATGTTTTCAAAACCATTTTCAATACCAAAATAAAAGAAAGTTAGAACTTTGTATTTATTTTTCATCAAAAAAATGATGGCTTATAGAGGAAGCCAAAACTCAAATAATGGTCACAGCGGCGGAGAAGTCGTTGTCGCCACATATGTACGGAAAGAAAAACATTCCCTTTTTGTCTTTTAGTAAAACGCTTCGTATAAAAAGATTCCTTTTGAATAAACGTAAAAGTCAAAGGGGTTTATACACTGTATAAAAGAAATTTGTGTATAAAACAAAATATGCCTCAATGAATGGAGATTGAGACGAAGTCCCTTAAAAGATCATTTTTTTAAAATAAAGTAGATATATTATGTGTATTCACTATAAGTACACATAAATAAAGTACACTTACAATATAGTACATAATAATATCATGACATAATTTGAAAGTAGGAGATTAACCCAAAGAATGGAAATTGGGTTAAGAAATTCCCTTACCTCGTGTCTGACTTGACTCAACCATTCTTTAACCTCCTGAATAATAAACTAGAGTTAATATATACCTTATTGAGAACCATTTTCAATTTAATTATCTTTATTATATCACTTATTACAATGATATGAACATTATGTAATTATTTAAGTTAATAATGGTAGTTTTGTCGATCTTTGGTACTTGAGTCAACAATAAACTTCTTATAATTACAAGTTGTTTATGTGGTAGAATATCCATTATCTCCAGAATTATATTCATGATTTATATGTCATATATATCTTATATATCCAGTATATACATTCATTTATAATATTTTGTAACATTTAGAGGTAAGAAATGAAATGCACCGTTCATGGAGACGGTAAGCCGTACGTACGCATGAACGCTACTTTCATTTCAATTTCATATTTAATGGAACAAAATCATAATGATATAAATTTATAATATAATTCCAGTATAATATAGTGTATAATACCATTTACTCCATCCTTTATACATCCCACATATGGCATTAACGATTCAAATCACTTTGAGCGGGCGGTAGTCCGCACTTCCTAAAATGAAATTATCGCGTTTTACCCATAATGGATATCATAAAGTATGCCATAAATGAGAAATAAAGATGCATAAGTAAAACATAAACATATTATATATCATATATAAAAATAGTTAAATCTTAATGGCCACCTTTGAAGGTGTTATATGAGTGTTGAACAATCATCGTTTCGTGAGGCAGAAATTCGCCATCCACAGAAACTGTATGTTCTTTAACCATTAGATGTAGGTGTGTGTAAGTGTAGCTCGAATACTTATTATAAAAACATCATAGTATATTGAGGATACTGGTGTTGTTACAAAATAAATGAATAAAAAGAGTTTATGGGGTTGGAGAAGAAAGATAAAACAAAACAACATTAGAGAAGACATTACCTCAAAATCGGGTAACTCTTTTTGATTTGAGCCAAAGGCTTCCTTGGGAAGAGTTCTGCCCAAAGTGAGGCTTCTAGGAGTAATAGAGGGATGTTTGGAGAGTATTTGGGCAGATGTTGGCCGAGCCAAATGGCTTGAAGGTGTGAATAAGGTGGGAGAGGTGGGGGCCTTTTATAAGTGGAGAGGAGGGGCTCTTTTGGAAAGATTGAAATGTTACATTATTACACAATGCCTTTCAGATTCTAAAGGTCCCACACTTATATAATTCGTGGATAAGGTGATAAGGGTTCGAAATATCTTCATCCAATAGGATTTGGACAAGTGTAAGCCTTGTATTTTTCATTATCTTCTCATTTTATTTAAATTGTTAAATAATGAGGTCATCGCCGCATCATAATGATGTCATAAATAATTTAATTTATTTAATTTCTAAAAATTTAAAAACAAAATACTATGATGTAGGAAATATTTTTATATTTCTAATGAATATTTATAATCAAAATTTGGACTTGTGTAACCCCACTTAAAAACTGTTTTAGTAAAACAACTCATGTTTGTGACAATTTAATTTTAACATTAAATAAATATATATTAATGTCATTTTCCAACCAAAGTGGCTCCATGGGGTCCCCAAGTTGACCCATGGGTTGTCTTGGTCAGCCATGACTCATCCAATAGGAGTAGGACAAGTGTCAAGCTCATATCATATTATTAAAACATTGTTTTTACCTTAAACTACACTAATTACCTCTAATCGTGATTAAGAACTTAAAAGTTACTATTCACAAAAAAATTATTTTAATCTAATTGAACCACATTTTACTTCTTAATGACAACCATGTATGTCGGAATTTTGAAAATCAAATCACAGAAGTGGTAATATTTCATTTAAACGAAAAATCAGTTATTTAACTACCACTTAGTGGTTTCAATATTCATCAAAAATTGAAGTTTTTCAGAATAAGGCCAAAATTTCACCCTAAGCTATAATTGATATTCCGAATTCAAAAATGATGTCTATTTTACAAAATTCCAAACATATAAGTTGCATTAATTAATTTTATAATTAATTCCCGCGGTCACAACAAATAGCGTGTTTCTAAGAAACAATTTATATCAAAAGATTGGCAATTGTTTATGTCCAATTTCAATGTTAAATTAATTCTAATGACCACCATTGGATAAAATGGTAAAAATATATTCTATTTATACTTTAAAACCACTAAATATTATAATTTATCACAATAAATTATTTTTATTAAAAAAGTTGTTTTAAGTATTTTTCACTATTCACAAAAAAATTGGAAGTTCTCATAAAGTTACAAAAAATTCAACTTAGGATAATTTCGATATTACGAATACAAAAATGAAGTCCATTTTGAAATATAAAATTTATATAATTTTAAAAAGTGGTTATTACTATTCATAACGGCTACTTTGATTAGTCGCGGTGTTTTAGAACTCGAAGTTGCGTACAATGCAAGCTATTGCATTATTGAATGAGAAGCGTATCGTGGAAGCTCAGGGTGTTACATTCTCCCCTTCTTCAATAAATTGCGTCCTCGAAATTTGAAATTTTTCTTTGTAAATAAAAGGTTGAAAATAGAAAATACCTTTGTGGAAAACCCACATCGGAAATAAGGTTAATAAATATATAACATTAAAAGAAAGCAAGATAAGTACAAAGGTCACCCGATATAGCCCATTCTAGGATTCTATGAAAATATGGATATGGAGGAGAAAAAAACCATCAAGGTCTGATGGAGAGTTATAGAAAACAGGATTAGGAGAAAGTTTAACTACAAGAAAATCACAAACTTGTGATTGGTTAAACGGTCATTGAATCCCCAATTGGAAAAGTTAACCGGAAACATTTTTGTTTTAAGTTACCTTTTATAATGTTGATGAATTGATTTAGGATATTTACTAAGAACGTAAGGGAATATACATACTTGTTATGTATACTTTCATTCGTTAATAAATTTTTACCACAAACCCAACTTTTACTCCAAATGGTAACAGAACTCAAAAATATTCTATTTATCCTACTTGTATAAGGTTCCAAATGTTAACACATACCATTTATATAAGTAAAACTATTTTGTAATAACCAGGGACTTCCTGTAGGCTCGTGGTAGGAAATAAAGGCTTGTCGCACTATGGTTGTGGGTTCGATTCCTGCAGCTTTGTCCGACGCGACGGGTTATTCCCCACCCTGCAGGTTGTTCTTTTCCTAAAACTATAGTATCATACTATTCCAAAAATAATCTTCATAAATTTTTTAACCTTAAACAATACTATCCAAATATCAACATAATACATTCCAACCTTAATAGTTATCCAAAATACCTCTGTCCAGACATTCTCTAAAAGGTCTCTAAATTCCAAAATCAATTGTAACATCAGATTCCCCAAACAAAGTAAAGTTTCTCTTATTGTCACATACTAAAAATATGATTACCTTAATCATATTAAAACCTTACTGAAATCAACAAGTACTGCAGTACAATCCTTATATATATATATATCACATTATTCATATAACCAGAATATAATCCTTGAGTCCAAAAGCAGCAATACATTAATTATTCCGCTTCAACTGTAGTCACAGCATAAGATTGGCCTTGATCCCTTGGCCTTTTTTGAGGTAAGTTTCCTTGAAGCTTAGGAAATTCATTTGCATAATGCCCCATTTCCCTAAAATTGTAGCATTCAACTTTGACAGCCTCTTTCTTTCCCTTACAATCACGAGCCTGGTGACCCTTTTCTCCACATTTATAACAAACTCCCATTCCTTTTAGGCACGTACCAGGGTGATTCTTCCCACAATTATCACATAATGGAAAATCTTTCTTTCCCTTATTCCCATTATCTGTCTCTTGTTCCCCCGTTCTCTTCTTCTCTTGCTTTACTTTGTTGTCATACGACTTAGAGAATTCCTTTTCCGTCTTGATAGCACATGAGACAATATCTTCATATGATGAGAAGGATTGTGATACTAAAGCTCGACGGAGAAATGGTTTTAAACCATCAAAGAAACGATCAATCTTACTCCTTGGGTTACGTATATAATCGCCAGCATGCCTCGCTAACCTTGTAAAGTTAGCCTCATACTTTGCGACATTCTCATCCTCCTTCTGCCTCAGACTCAGAAATTGTCTTTCCATATTTGCTCGATGGTCACGAGGAAAGTATTTTTCTAAGAACAGATCTTTGAACTCCTGCCATTCTCTGTTTGTTAATTTGTCATCTTCCTTTGTGTTTTGAATTAGTGACCACCATTGATCGGCATCTCCAGTGAGGCGGTAAACTGCCATGACAACTTTCTCCCTTTCACTACTCCCCAAGGCATGGAATATTTTCTCTAAGGAATTTATCCATTTCTCAGCTACTATAGGATTTGTACTCCCATTGAAGGTTGGTGGTTGTTGCCTCATGAAACGGTTTAGCATTGATCCTCCACGTTGCGGATCAGGGTGCTCCATACGAGTAAGGTTGTTATTCATAACCTGCGTGAGTTGTCCCAGTACGGTGAGAAGCTGATCAGCACCAGTTGTATCACTAGCTCCACCATAATTATCCTGAGCAGGAGGGCAATCCCTACACGGAGTGTGTGCATTGATACGGTTTCCATTCCTTCAACTAGGCGCCATTTCTAAATAATGGAATAAACTAGATTATTTCATGAATCAAAATACATAATTCCATACTTGTAAAACACTTAACATAAATTGAACTAATTATGGATATAATCCATAATTATAAAAATTTTTTCTTTGAGGAAGTATATACTCGTAACCCTTCATAGTGGTTCGTAAAGAGAATGAGAATTATCATAAGCATATCCCCCGGGAGTGTCGTAACCAAGAGTGAAGCAAGGCCCGTTGTCGTGCACCAGTTCCCGTTCGAGTCTAGCTCAAAGCGGTGTTTTCGGGTTTTACCCCTAGGTACATCTGTGCCAGAGCCACCTCTACCTGCTCGTATCCAGACAGGGATGTATTGCTCGGAAAACTCACAAAATCTCTACAATACCAAAATTTTTAGGAAGTTATTCTATACTAATCCTCAAAGTTCATCTTAGGTCTACGTGCTCTAATCAGAGTTTGTCTAAATCTAGCTTCAATGGTTAGTACTAAACTGCCACTGATACCAACTGTAACGCCCTGACCCCAGCTACCCAGAGTCGGTGCATTACTTCGTAACATTGGCATGATCACAAAAGATCATGTCTCGAAAGACCGATTAGTTTAGTAGCCTTGGAAACACTAGATACATTCATAAGTCTTACATTACATTATAAAGTGAAAAACTATAATAACAAAGTCTCCATAGACCACACTCATATCCTCTTCTGAAAATCCCTACAGGTCATTCATAAAATACTTCTTCACATCCTGGAAAATATCAAAACATTGAAAGGGGTGAGCTCAGATGCTCAGTAAGGATAACAATATTGCGGCATCTTTCATAAATAAACATAAACATTTAAGCCAATGTATAACTAAAAAAAGCCTTATTAAACATGAACATCAGCATAATATGGAAGAAGTAAAATCAAATAATGCCACTTACTTACTCACATGGATATTCTACTAGACGAATAATCACATGAAAGATCAATAACCACCATAATAATGAGGGAATGTATAATGCCGGACATTCTGAAACATTTTGTCAAGGCCTCGGCCAAGAAGTATAAAATGATTAAGGCCTCGTCCAAAACCATAAATCAAATTGGGAATGGGCCTCGGCCAATTCCACGTCTAGTTGTCTCATGAGACCTACCGATGCATCGAGGAGCTATAGCGGGCTCCACCCGTCACTTATTAAGTCCAATACATTCCTCATATGAATAGGTTTAAACATATCATAAACCATAACATAATCGTATCACATAAAACATGCATAAAGGAAACATAACATTTCCACATTTCAATCACAAGATACCAATACAACACATTGATATAATAAAAACGCTTTCAAAACCATTTTCAATACCAAAATAAAAGAAAGTTAGAACTTTGTATTAATTTTTCATCAAAAAAAATGATGGCTTATAGAGGAAGCCGAAACTCAAATAATGGTCACGGCGGCGGAGAAGTCGTTGTCGCCGCATATGTACGGAAAGAAAACCATTCCCTTTTTGTCTTTTAGTAAAACGCTTCATATAAAAAGATTCCTTTTGAATAAACGTAAAGGTCAAAGGGGTTTATACACTGTATAAACGAAATTTGTGTATAAAACAAAATATGCCTCAATGAATGGAGATTGAGACGAAGTCCCATAGAAGATCATTTTTCTAAAATAAAGTAGATATATTATGTGTATTCACTATAAGTACACATAAATAATGTACACATACAAGATAGTACATAATAATATCATGACATAATTTGAAAGTAGGAGATTAACCCAAAGAATGGAAATTGGGTTAAGAAATTCCCTTACCTCGTGTCTGACTTGACTCAATCGTTATTTAACCTCCTGAATAATAAACTAGAGTTAATATATACCTTATTAAGAACCATTTTCAATTTCATTATCTTTATTATATCACTTATTACAATTATATGAACATTATGTAATTATTTAAGTTAATAATGGTAGTTTTGTCGATCTTTGGTACTTGAGTCAACAATAAACTTCTTATAATTACAAGTTGTTTATGTGGTAGAATATCCATTATCTCCAGAATTATATTCATGATTTATATGTCATATATATCTTATATATCCAGTATATACATTCATTTATAATATTACGTAACATTTAGAGGTAAGAAATGAAATTCACCGTTCATGGAGACGGTAATCCGTACGTACGCATGAACGCTACATTCATTTCAATTTCATATTTAATGGAACGAAATCATAATGATATAAATTTATAATATAATTCCAGTATAATATAGTGTATAATACCATTTACTCCATCCTTTATACATCCCACATATGGCATTAACGATTCAAATCACTTTGAGGGGGCGGTAGTCCGCACTTCCTAAAATGAAATTATCGCGTTTTACCCATAATGGAAGTCATAAAGTATGCCATAAATGAGAAATACAGAAGCATAAGTAAAACATAAACATATTATATATCATATATAAAAATAGTGACATCTTAATGGCCACCTTTTAAGGTGTTATATGAGTGTTGAACAATCATCGTTTCGTGAGGCAGAAATTCGCCATCCACAGAAACTGTATGTTCTTAAACCATTAGATGTAGGTGTGTGTAAGTGTATCTATAATCCTTATTATAAAAACATCCTAGTATATTGAGGATACTGGTGTTGTTACAAAAGAAATGAATAAAAAGAGTTTAGGGGGTTGGAGAAGAAAAATAAAACAAAACAACATTAGAGAAGACATTACCTCAAAATCGGGTAACTCTTTTTGATTTGAGCCAAAGGCTTCCTTGGGAAGAGTTCTGCCCAAAGTGTTGCTTCTAGGAGTAATAGAGGGATGTTTGGAGAGTATTTGGGCAGAGTTTGGCAGAGCCAAATGGCTTGAAGGTGTGAATAAGGTGGGAGAGGTGGGGGACTTTTATAAGTGGAGAGGAGGGGATCTTTTGGAATGATTGAAATGTTACATTATTACACAATGATTTTCGGATTCTAAAGATCCCACACTTATATAATTCGTGGATAAGGTGATAAAGGTTCGAAATCTCTTCATCCAATAGGCTTTGGACAAGTTTAAGCCTTGGATTTTGCATTATCGTCTCATTTTATTTAAATCATTAAATAATGAGGTCATCGCCGCATCATAATGATGTCATCAATAATTTAATTTATTTAACGTCTAAAAATTAAAAAAATACTATGATGTAGGAAATCTTTTTACATTTCTAATGAATATTTATAATCAAAATTTGGACTTGTGTAACCCCACTTAAAAACTGTTTTAGTAAAACAACTCATGTTTGTGACAATTTAATTTTAACATTAAATAAATATATATTAATGTCATTTTCCAACCAAAGTGGCTCCATGGGGTCCCCAAGTTGACCCATGGGTTTTCTTGGTCGTCCATGACTAATCCAATAGGAGTAGGACAAGTTTCAAGCTCATATCATATTATTAAAACATTTTTTTTACCTTAAACTACACTAATTACCTCTAATCGCGATTAAGAACTTAAAAGTTACTATTTACCAAAAAATTATTTTAATCTCATTGAACCACATTGTACTTCTTAATGACAACCATGTATGTCGGATTTTTGAAAATCAAATCACATAAGTGGTAATATTTCATTTAAACGAAAAATCTGTTATTTAACTACCACTTAGTGGTTTCACTATTCATCAAAAATTGAAGTTTTTCAGAATAAGGCCAAAATTTCACCCTAAGCTATAATTGATATTCCGAATTCAAAAATGATTTCTATTTTAAAAAATTCCAAACATATAAGTTGAATTAATTAATTTTATAATTAATTTCCGCTGTCACAACAAATAGCGTGTTTTTAAGAAACAATTTATATCAAAAGATTGGCAATTGTTTATGTCCAATTTCAATGTTAAATTAATTCTAATGACCACCATTGGATAAAATGGTAAAAATATATTCTAATTATACTTTAAAACCACTAAATAGTATAATTTATCACAATAAATTATTTTTATTAAAAAATTTGTTTTAAGTATTTTTCACTATTCACAAAAAAATTGGAAGTTCTCAGAAAGTTACAAAAAATTCAACTTAGGATAATTTCGATATTACGAATACAAAAATGAAGTCCATTTTGAAATATAAAATTTCTATAATTTTAAAAAGTGGTTATTACTATTCATAACGGCTACTTTGATTAGTCGCGGTGTTTTAGAACTCGAAGTTGCGTACAATGCAACCTATTGCATTATTGAATGAGAAGCGTATTGTGGAAGCTCGGGGTGTTACATCTATGAGACATAATATCATATTCCATAATAATTTATATATAATTATGTATATATTGACCCTTTAGATATGTTATATCATGAATAATTTTAACATTATGTTTTATAATGTTTCATTTCATCTTTTTTATCTTATAGGGTTTAAGATTAAATAGTTACCATTGTGTAAGGGATTATTTTAAAATATCATCATCTATCAATGTTATTTTTGATTAAATTTAAAATATTGAAATGCTATTATAGATAAATACAGTAACTCATGAATATTCTCCTCCTTTGTATATTCTTGAACTATTTATGTAATTTAATTATTTATCCACTTATTGGTACTTAATATGAATGAGAGGTTTTTTTAATAAACATGATATTTATTTATCTCATTTATAGAAAAAAATTATTTGTAAAATATGGTTTCAAAATATGTTTTAATGAAATTTTTTAAAGTTATTCCATTGTTTTTTAAAGTAAAATTTTACTCATGTTTTAATTTTTATCAAATATTTTAAATGGAATCTTCAACTTGTTTTCGTAACAAGTCATGTATTTATTTTATCAAAAAAAAAAATAAAGGTGTATTGTTTATAACATGCATGAAATGGATATAATTTTCTTCTATTAATGCCAATTAATTTATAATATTTTAATTTATATCATTAAAATTTTATTTAAAAAAAGTTATCTTTTTCTATTTTTTTATCTTTTAGTATTAAAATTATTATTTTTAAAATTAAAAAGTTATATTACTAAAAAATATTTTTATGGATAATTTTATGGTATTTCAATTGATTAGTTACAAAAAATTCTTTTTAAGATACTTTATATTGGGAATATGTTGTAACTATTTCAGGCACAATATATTTTTGTATGGTTTATAATCACATGACTCATATGTTCTATTTTAAAACCATTTTCCATATTTCTTGACACATTTTATGAATATATTTATTTATTAGGGAAATTATAAAAATTTCTTATGGTATTTTAACTAATATGAATGTCTATGGTGATTTTGTGTCATACCATTAATAAAAGCTAAATATTTGATTCATAAATGGATGGGTGGGAAAAAAATTACATAACCCCTCGATACACTAGAAGGCATCATGAGAACAATCATTTGGAAAATTTAAATCTATTTTTACCAATAGTTTTAGATTTTCTTCTGAAAGGACTTGAAAAATGCCTAGGATGTGTGAAATTATGAATTCCAACATTATGAGATTAGTTTTTTATTTTAAATTATATTATAAAATTAGTTATAATAATAGTGGAAACTTATGAATATCATGTGATTATTTTTATGGAATTAATAAATCATTATTTTTTACTTCCATATTATGCTTAATTAAATGATTTAATGTAAAAAAATTAGTTATTTACCATTATATATTAACTATAATTATTTATTCATGATAGATTATACATTACACATTCCCTTAATGAGCATATAATCTCACCTATTTTTTTATGTTTCATACCCCATGATTCAAAGATGTGTATTATTATTGATAATTAATGTTATTATAGTGGAAACAATATTTCACTCAATGAAAATAAAATATTATGTATTATTTTTTAATGTATAATAGGCAATTCAACCATATATAATTTTTTAAAATACTAATAAACTATATGTTACTTTTTGATCCAATTTGTTTAATCCTATTACAATGTAAAATATTAAACCCTAATATTGGGATACTAGGTTTGGGGTTTTTACAAATCCATCATCATTCTTACTTTAGTTGAACATATGGGGGGACCATTCATTTGTTTTACATTGGAGAGTTAGTACAAGCATTGATAATAATTATAATAATTTGGTTTATTTGAAATTGAAGGTGTATGTTATTAATTTAATTTTGTTACTTTTTATGGTGTTTCCACCAAATGTTTATGAATTCTGTTTATTCTTCGTACCTTAGTTTATATTGATTTTTTTATTGACAATATTCACTTGGATAAACTTGTAATAATTGTTTTTTAACTCCCCATATATGGAAATGTATAGTAAAATATATGTAGATAATGAACTAATTTTATAAGGAATCGTATTTTTTTAGATAATTACCTTAAAAATATATAATTAAATTGGATGTAAACGCATTGAATAATATAAAATAATATATGTAAATATTACAGTGTAGTGAATATGTTGTATGGTAATGCATTATTTTTTATGTGTGATGATATTAACGAATGGTGGAAATGATGTGTGGGGTTGTATAAGGGAATAAGTTATTATATAAGGTTTTAGTGACATGTGGGAGAGATGAGATGTGGTTTTGAGGGGTATTTTGGGAACTATAGAGCTTGGTTATGCGTGGGAGTCATGATGTTGTGTTATGTAAGTATTTGACAATTTTTTTTAGTTAAATAACGTTAATGACAAAATAGAAATAGTTTATGTTGGAGTGGAATATGAATTCTAGAATTTTAAATAGGAATTGTGAGTAAAGATGTAGTTATTTATCCTAAAATTAATGATTTTAATAATTTCATATGGTTTTTATTAGGTAAATCTATTAACGGTGTAACATTGAAGGAGGTATAGCATATGGTTTGTGGTTTTTTTCATTCTTTTTGGGGTTATGCTTTATGAGGTTGGCATAAAAGTGGAAAAGTTTATTATTACTTATGTTGATGTTGTGACCTTAATAGTTATCCATTTATAAATACATAGACTAGACTGCTGGGTTTAACAATAATTTATTGTATTTACTTTTTAATTTATAAACAATCCTCACCTATGTATTCTACTATGTGATGATAACCAAAGTTTTTAGGGAGTGTCATTCCTAACAACCATGATGGTGAATATGGAGGGCTCCCAACCCTGCCTTTCCTATAAAATTTTCTAGATGTAGTTTGTATAAACCCATTGTGATGACATGTGACTAATTTTTAGTTATGGTCTTTAATGATTAGTTCAATAATGTGTGTTACAGAGGGTGACATTCATGGTCATAAGAGAGGATAAGGTTGATGTACATCGTGTTCATGTCATCTAACTAACATAGTTATCTGGAAGTGGTTATGAGTTGATGGGGGTGAGATTAAAAGTTTCATGTAGTGTATTTTTTATTATGAGGTTTCCCATGGGTATTCATACAGGATTAATACATTTATTTGAAATAACCCCCATGAAATAAGTGTATTTCAAAAAAAATCAGAATGGTTTTTACCAATCAGTCTGCTATGGGTAATTCAGGGGGGTTACATAATCATTTGTATTGAGTTTAACACATATTTTTTGTAATATAATTTAAAAAATATTTCCATATCCATTAGAGACTGTAGAAATTATTTTAAATTGAAGGATTCCCTCTGGTATTTTAGACCCAACAGTGCTTAGTAACTCACATTGGTTGAGGGAATGGGCGGTTGGGGAAATCAATCACATTGTGGGGGGGATTCTATTATATTATGTAACTCTCTTATATACATTATATATTTTTATGACATCCTTCCCAGAACCCAATATGAGAATAGTTACCTATGTCTATGTGGCATGATCATGGCTATCTTATGATGGGAAAAACTATGTGTGTCACATGCACTCCATCATTGTCTTATTAATTTATGTTTATTTAGTATATATCAATGTTCTAGAACATTGTAGAAAATAATCATCAGGGGAGGGGAATGGTGTATTGGATATGAGATTCATCCTCCATGATTAGTTTTATATACCTGGTGAAAACATTAATTCAAACCCATGTTGTTATTTTGACATCATTTAATGTCATATTAACGGACTGTACTATGTAGTTTACCATCGTGTGGTATGTATGAAAGAATTGAACTCATACCATGAAGAGTCATCCTTAATATAATATTATGATATGAATTAGATTTGATGTATTTCTGTGTTATTGAATTATGTACCACGAAGGATACTACAATAGAGGTCTTGAGCGATGGTTATACTTTTTTCTTGATCGAGAATGTGTCCCTTGACATTAAATGACATGTAATAAAACATAAATCCTAATAAAGGGGAGGCATCGGGGAATCCTAGACATTCTACTAGTACAATATCTACCAGTGTCTAAGATCATATAAGACATTCTTTGTGTGGAAAACATGAGATATTATATGATCAGACACACCTACTGTGATCATAATAGAATGGTACTTCCACATTATAGATTTCTGTTGTGGTGTATGATTACTAGTATCATTAAGGATATGGAATAGAGAATGGGAACTATAAATTGATCCTACATATCCTATTTATAATAAGAATCATAGGATTAGTAGTACTTTTCTTCCTTGAAAAACTAATGGGTTTGATGTACTTGAGGGCATGGTCAGGCCTTGTAGTTAAAATGATGCATGTATACAATCCTAATTCTCATACAGTGATAGCCTAATAAGAAGAATTCATCCCTATGAGTTGAGAATATTTTGGATATAGACGGACCTAAACGGGGGTGGATTTCCATTAGATCTTGGGCCTTAGGAATGCATCATACATATCATGTTCAGACAAGAATCATAGTCCTCTTAAATCATTTAACATCAGTCTAGTAACATACCATATTCTAGTTGTTCTCAAATTTTTCACATTAATGTAGATTTAATTAGGATGTTTTATTTTGGAACAACAACATATGTACCAAAACAATTACTATATAAAAAATTACACTAATTAATCTATCAACTTTAATAAATATCTACATTTTTTTTGGATTTCATGGAGTTGATAATGTCAAAATGATAAATCATGCACTTTTCAAAATCCAAGGAGGTATGTTTTTTTGTGTTAAACAACGGGGCATCAAAAATATTGAATATTATATGAACCAAATGGATCGAAGGTATCAATATAAAGACCCAATCACCTGATACAAAAATTTAACAGAAAAACGATGTACGTAGAAAAATTATTCCTTGAATCGCCATTAGAAGTATGATTTAATCTTTTACCGATTAAAATATTTGATGTGTTCATGACATCAATGATGTTGTGTTTTGAAAACAAAATAAAAATTACAATCATTGTGTAAGTGATAAATACCTCAAATATTTAATGATAACCAATCCAAGTAATCTTTATTGATACTTCTTGCACCTCTATTGTCCATATGTTGGATAACATAATAATGACTTATTTTTACCACAATATAAGATTAAATCATTTCACCGTGTATGAATATTATGATACAAAAGGCCCAAAATATGATCTAGCCTCTCTAAATCATATAAATTAAAATGAAACACATTTATTTTAGGTAAAAAGGATTTCATTGAAGACAAATCCAATCAAAATATATTTTTGACATTCCATTATCTAATTTAATATTTGTAAATATGGAAAAAAATTAAAATTTAAATATCTTAAAACAATGATATAAGTATTCTTCAATATACTTATTCGACTCATAGAATTGATATTATTCTAACTCACGAGTTAAATAAATATTATTCTAATTTTTTATTATTTTTTAATACACAATGACACCATAATTTACTAACATTTGAAACTGTGATGGATCAGAAAAAAATCAATAGTGTCGTATTCGGATTTAAGTTCGATGTGTTCATAATAAATGAAGTAATACATACAAAAAATTCAAAAATATAACCCTTTGGATTTTTGTTCGATATGTTCATAATAAATAACATAAAAATTAAAAAAAATAGATGACCTTACTTTATTAAAATATTTCAAATCACACCAGATCACATTTTGTTTAGGAAATCATTACCATAAATTCAGAATCAAATATAGGTTTAAATGAAGAATAATATAAATTTACATTAATACCCTCAATATATATAGGATTTATAACAGAACCATTTGGATTCATGTAATGATTTATCCAATAACTATCCTGTAATAAAGACCATTTTCTTCTTTCTTGATAAGTATATTTCTAAAAAATAGAAAATTAAAAAATATTATAATTAAAATTATATAAGGAATATAAGATGAAAAATATTATAAAAATTGAATATTACAAATTACTTTTAAACACTATCAATTCTATCTAATTATCGCTAAATTTTCATAATTACACAAATATTTGCTATTTTTTAATTACCCCAAAAATTTTCTAATTACCATTAATTATCATTAATGGAAATAGGAGGCCAACCCAATGGAATGAGGGAATAATGAAAAATAGGGGATCACGATGTAGACTGGGTAAAACACTTCTAGTTCGCCTCTGTACAAACTGTTTGGAAGAGAGGGATCCATGGGTAAACTAGTGAGTTTAACAATGAATGCCTCTTCTCCAAAAGGACTCAATACAGATGAACTATATTTATTTAACGATATTTTTACATATTTACCCTCTACTCCATGATTCCCTTAAGAGATATTGGGATATGAGGTGATTGAGGTGACATCATATAAATAATTTTCCTCCAGAATTCATTCACATTATCATCCTCCCTCATCTCCTCTACTCTATGATTACCCTGCACCCCTTGGTTGACCATATATTAATAATGGTGGTCAATTTTGGTTAATTATTTTTACTTGTGGTTAATCATGTTCATTTTTACAAAATACATCTCATTTCGAATATTTTTTTATATAACTCACAGTGAAATAGTTTTTTACTAAATAACACTCCTTACAAGTACTTTAATATATATACTTCCCATTTACCCTAATATTTATTAAATTGTGCTAATTTTAAAATTTTTATACTAAATATCTTTCATTACATGTATTTTGGTTACTAAATAAGGCTCATTGGTGATATTGTTTACTAAATACCTCTCAATAATCGATTTTTTTACTAATTAATGAAAATTTATAGTATTTTTTCCAAATAATTATCATTACATGTATTTTTAAATAATTTGGGCTCATTGGCATGGTTTCTTACTAATTAAATAACATATTCAGTATTTTTAACTAAATAACCTTCATTGCAGTAAGTTGTCACTAAAAAACCTTCATTTCTGATATTTTATTACTAAATACTACTCATTACTATTATTTTTATCTAAATACCACCCACTACTGATACTTATTACTAAATATCACACATTTATCATATTTATTAATAATACTACTCATCGAAATCATTTTTAAATAATTAATGCTCATTATCCATATTGCTTTCAAGTTAACGTTCGTTGCCAATATTTTCAGTAAATATCATCCATTGCCTATATTTTTTTCTAAATACCACTCATTGTTAGAATATTTTTTTAAATAATTCCCATTGGTGACATTTTTTACTATATAATGCTCATTTCCACTATTTTTTACTAAATACAGCTAATTTAAAATATTTCATAATAACTAATTCTTAATGACAATAGTTTTTACTAATTACCTCTCATTGCCAATATTTTTTTACTAATTATCTCTAATAGCCAAAATTTTCATAATAAATACCACTCATTGATGGTATTTTTTATAAATTAGTGCTCATTGTCAATATTTTAACTAATTAATTCACATTCTTAGTTTTTTTAATAGTTTCCATTCATTGTTAGTATTTTTTACAAAATATCTCTCATTGATGTCATTTTTTACAAATTACTTCTCATTAATAGAAGTATTTACTATTTATTTCTCATTGGCATAGTTTTTTTTAATAATTATAGGTGATTGATATTATTTTTTAATAATTACAAACCATTGATAGTATTTTTTATAATTACTAAATACTGAATGTATTTTTATTAATTTCCTCACCTTGTACTAATTTTATATAATTAATGATCATTTTCAATTTTCCTAACTAATTATATATAATTACCATAATTATTTAAAAATTATTTATCTTTATTAAGTTTTTTTATTACCACTCATTGACAATATTTTTTACAAATTAAGACTCGTTTTTTTATTTTTAACAAATTAATGTTGATTTTCATTGATTTTTACTATGTAACACTCATTTATATTTAGTTTTTGTAATTCCCATTCAATATAGATAATCATTAATAGTTACCGCTAAGGTTTACTAATGAATACACATTTCCACTAATATTTACTAATTAATGATCTTTTCTATTAAATTTCATTAATTACTGCTCATTTCCGATAAATTTTATGGATTCATGATGATTTCTACTAATTTTAACAAATTAATGATAATTTCAGATAATCATAATTAATTAATTATCATTTATTATAATATTTAATAATATTTACTCATGACTGGTAATTTTTAATAACTCTCACAAATTACTAATAGTTTTTAAAAAATTTGTCTATTTAATTTAATTTTAACTAAATATATTATATTTCCACTAATTTTTAATAATTCCCACAGATTTCTGAATTTTTTTCTAATTAATAATCATTTATGATAACTGTCACTAATTTAATCTCTTTCAACTAAATATAATTAACATGTATTTATTACCACTAATTTTTACTATCTTTTTAAATTAGTAATTATTTGCATTAATTACTTTTTAAAAATTCTTTGTTTATACTAACTAATGATATTTATCAGAAATTAATAAAAAATAACATCATATATTACTAATATCTGTAAAATTTTAATATGTTCTATTAATTATAAATATTTAATTATCAACTAAAAGTAATTACTATTAATCACATCTATTTAAATATAAATAAAATTATTAACTTCAAATTAAAACTAATTATTTTTAATTAATAATTACTACTATTAATTAAAAATAATTATTTATAATTGTAAATAAGTTTTTCAAATTAATATAAATTTCTTCAAATTAATTCCAATTTATAGTGATTAATAATAATAATTACTACTATAATATAAAAATAAATGAATTAAAAATTAAAAATCTTAAATAAATAGATTAAATATGATTCTTTTATCAGTTGAAAATATGAAAAACATTTCCTACCAATAATATAATATTTTTAATGTAGAAATTTCAAGGTGAGGAAAATATAGGAGGAAAATAGTGTTTAGATGAAGAAATAATTGAAACAAAATTGGGTGGTGGTATATAAAGGTTACATTAATATAAACAAGAAAATTTGTGGTGAGATTTCCATAACAATTAGTTCCCACTAAAAATAATAGCACCACTAATTAATAAATTATTTTAAACTAGATATAAATTCCTTTCACAAATAAAATTAATAAAATAATGTATTTAAAACACAACTAAATACCTATCACAAGTAGTATTTCCCTCGGTTTTCCACATCTGCATTCCAAATTTATTTTGGATGGGGATGTTTTCACATTAAAAATATTTATTTTATTATTATTATTTGCAATGGGAAATAAATCCCTTCATATATAGTGTCTTGGAAAAAAGTAGTTGCTATGGGTGACAAGCTCCTCACAAGTTTTCCATCGTAAAATTTCCTTTTTTCTATAGATTTCACCAACATTTCATTCATATCATACATATTTTCTCTGAATCTTTACAGTTATTCAATTATTAAGGTATCCACCAGCATGGGTCTCACACCACTCTCAAGATACCATCACATTTTAAAACCAATTTTTGGAATAAGAATAAAAAATACCAAAATATATCGATAAGTCATTACTAACATTAATACTAAGATTGTACATCATCACAAGGATCTCCAAACTAGTCTACATGCATTTTACCATAATTCTAAGAACCCTTAAGCTACTTGAATACTTTGGTCATAAATGTGTAACATAAATCAAGTTCCATAACCAAGTTGTATAAAAAATATTTAGCAACATCATGATAACTATTAAATGTATCCAACTTTAGGGTTATAATCATCATAGGAAACCCACATATCATACCACTACCATGATGATTTATGTCACATTTAATGGATCATCCACAATTCTACCCTTATTAATGAGGCCCATCATAAAATTAATGAAATTAAAAGGAAGGTGAAAATAAATATGACCAACTATAAAAACCAATCCTCCTAAATGTGGTTTTATACACCACATGGATATATATTTTGGAAAATTATGATCTCATGATTGAAATTAGATCAAAAAAATTATTCACCAGAACCATTATTAATTGGAAATATCATTGTTAAAATACGAGTCTTGTAAGAAATGTTACCACAAATAGTTTATATATTAAAATACTAAAAATGTTTATGTATGAATATTAATTACTAATAACCAATATCATAGACCTAATTAGAAAATATAATCAATGATATGGAATCAACTTGAATCATACATGAAAATTTTATATATGAACACACACATCCTGCAACCCAAGTATAAAAGAAAATTTGTTAAACTAATACATTAAAAACATTATACATGATATAATTAAAAATACACTACTATTAATATACCTTTTTCAAATAATAATCAATATATTCTTGTAATTTTCATTTACAATCATGAAAAACCTTCTAAGGAATAAACATAAAATCAAATAAAAATTTTGATAATTCAAAACATAGGATCCAAATATTAAAAAGTAATTGACTGAAAAAAGTTCTAATATTTATTTATGTCATACTAGATAAATATTGTCCTTATTATAAATAAATTGGATGTTGTATACCTCATCAATTCTCCACATGTATAAGAAACCAATAACTAGTGTTGTAGGACTATATAATATGTGATGATACAATACACATATTGAAATATATAACCAAAAAACAGAATGGATGAAATATAACTAATACTAAAAATGAAATAAAAAAATATAAAAAAATATTGAATAGATACATGATATTAATAAATAAATAATTTCTTTTGTGCTATATCAAGTCAGTGGTAGTAATGTTATATGGGAATATATATAAGTATCAACCAAAGGATAAATATTTATACACCATCATATTAAATTAAACAAGATAATTGAGTCTAATGAAAATCATATCCATAATTATCTTCTTAGTCACATTTATTTACTAATCTTAGACACTATTTGATAATCTTTCAATAATCGTGAAACATTACCTTATATTCTCTAATAATAATGAATGATACTTTGGTATGAACGTTCCCATAATTATGTGGGTAAAACAATTTCTAACACAACTAAGGTGTTCCCTAAACATGTCTTGTGTAGGAATGATCATGCATAGTGTGACATGAATTCATGTAAAATAATGAAAATGTAAACCCAAATATTAAAAAATTTAGAACCATGGGAACAATATACCTTACCAAACATGATTATTCATAATTATCAAAATTCTATGGGGTCTCTCAACATATTAATTGTAATATTAAGACTATTGAGACTATATATCTATTTTCAATAATGTTTTATCCTGTAGTATCATTAATAAAACATAAAAATAAAAGGTAATGGGAAACATGAGCTCATTCTATATGATATTATACTTATGAACTCTAAATCCAATATCAAATCATTGAAATCCAAAATTTTAAGGTGACCAATTACTATTGTGATCATATGCCAATAATATATATATTACAACATCCTAATAACTAAAAATTGGGACAAAGCACTATTATCTAAATATTCCCACACCATGGGCCTCATAAACATGACATAATAACAATACAAATTTAATGGGAGAAGTATCCTCTATCAAAAATTTCTCACCCAATGGGAATGTTGATGCTAACATAGCACCATCAGTTGAATGGTATATGAGGCCTCTCTCTAAAAGGTCTTATGTAATAGTGTCTCAAAAGACAACATCGATCTAGACCCATGGAATCATGATCAGAAAGACCAATGAAATAATACTGGGAATGTAATACCATATATATATATATATATATGTTCAAACCCTATATATACATATCTTAGATACTAATTAAAAATATTAATACCCATATATTAAATGGCCAATTACATGAGTGATTTCTTCTCAAAAGTTCCATGATCATAAATAATATTAATATAATGGTGTTAGGTAAATGTGTTTCTAGGTTTTTAATGATATAAATTATATAACAACATGAATCATCTTGTAGTAATAGTAATAAAATGTCTTTACAGGACAAATTCTTGAGTGATTTCACCTCTTGAGGAACTTATCCTCGACCCATATCAAAAATGACATTGGGGAAAGTGGACCTGACCTATTGTGATTTTATCTAAAATAAATTATCACCTTGTTCTAAAAAGTCACAAGAGAATGGTAGAGGTGGTCCATGTCATTATCAATATCAAAAATTATATATCCCAATCATAAACATATATAGATTCATCTTTATAATATGAAATTATTTAGTATATCATTTAATGTAAGGAATAAAATAAATCAATATATATATAATTTTTTGTGCAGTAATCACATTAATCCCACATATTTAAAAATATATTTTTTATAATTCCAAAATTAACTTAAATCATTAGTTTGCCAATATTCCCTCTTGGAAAATAAGGTTCCAAATTGAAAAATTTCACAAAAGGTCAATTGAGTTAATCCCATTGTAACTCGTAGGAAAAATAGATTACTCCACACTCAATCATGGCTACTGTCAAATAAATATATGATTTATAATTAAAAATTTCTCAAGGGAACCATAATTAAACAATTAGTATAATGACCATCCCACATTATATTTACGACTATGTTATGACTCACTTGGTTTAAAAAAGCCAAAATGGGTAGGATTACTCAACTCTTAATAAAATCATATTATCCAAAAATGATCATTAGGCATCATTGATGAAATATTCAAGTCATGTCACATGTAAAGAAACCCATTAATATACTTATAAATCGATGATAGGGATTATATTCCAGGAACAATATGTCATGTTTGGCTATAGTGAAACCCCATTTGTTAAAATTCGATACATTTCATTACATTAATTTCTACGACATTGAATGTTTTAACAATTTTATAAGAATTAATGAAAATTGAATACAATTAATGACCATAATAGAACATAGTATCTATCATGTAGTTAATAATATTCCATGTATAGATACATTCCCACCACCCATGTTTATTAATACTCTAATATCAATGGTGGTAAAAGGGAACCAAATGACTATTATATTTGTCATAGAATAACCCAAGGGAATGACCATTGACTCTTGTGTATAGTTTTTATAGTGAAATTATATAATTATATTACTATCAATGGTCAATGAATCAAGGAATCATAATTTTAGGTTTGACCACAACACTAGAAGTGGTCATGAAACAAATACTAGTAAAAGAAAAACAGTTAAATTTTAAAAAATGTCGATCAAACATGGGAGGAAATTCAACATATAACATAATACCGTTGTAAAAACTATTTAAATGTGTAGTTTTTTATTTTACCATTGCTTTTCAAAAAAAATTAATACCAAAAATATTATGAATACTTTTTATAATCATATATATATAATCAAAATCTAATTCATATTTTCTATCAAATATTATAAAATAACACATATTTCATTTTAGTTACCAATATATTATTTTACCTATAAAGATTCGTATATATATATAATTATATAGATTTCACTTCACTTTTATTATTAAATAATAAGATGCAAATATATCCCACAGTTAAATTTAAAATTATGGATAAATACCCATTCCTTATATTTATAAAAAATGTATAATAAAAAACCAAATGAAAAAAGAAAGTGTTAGTGTTTTTTTACTTCCAAAAAATGGATGTTTTGTCCTAAAAAAGAGTTGGTATTTTTATGATTTTCAATTTTCATTATTATAGAAAACTCATGAATCATTTTTAACATCATATTGATGATCTGAGTATATAAATGAAAAATTTATACACTTTTAGATGGTTTAACCCATGTCCAAAAAGGTAAATTTATAAAAAATGGTGATAATATTATAAAAAAATCTATATTTATGATGTAATATAACGTCAAAGTTTTTGAAAGTGAAGTTGGTTTTTTGGGAATTTAATGTTATAAAAAAAATTTATGTCCAATTTAGTTGTATAATAGTTCATTGCATTATATTTTTGGCTTTTGGATTAAGATAATCAAAATCATGTGATGTAAAAGAATGAAATAATTATATAAAAAAATAAAAAATTGTATGAGATTTTTTTTAGGTTTATTTTTAAATATTTATGTTATACATTAAATGTTTAATGAAGATTATAAAAAAAGGTTTTCAGAACTAATTGAGTTTGGATTTATAGATACGATTTATAATAAATAATTCTTGGAAATATTTAAATTCTAGTTATTAAATTACCCACATTAAAAAATTTACATGTAAAACTAATATTTTTCTGTGATTTTGCATGAAAAAATCACTATCCATTGGATACATTTAGAGAATACGATAATCAATAAATTAGAATCCATCTCACTAGAAGACTACATATCTAGTAGACATAAATAAAAAATATACATAGGGAATGATAATTTATGGAATTAATGATGGAAAATGATGAGATAGAAATGAAATAAGAAATAGATAGAAGTGGTTTGAAACCTCTCTCAAATAAAACATTTTGTCACATATGAATTTTTTTTTATAATTACGATCAATAAATACCAGAATGTGGATAATGATTAATGAGGGAAGATGGATGTATGAGTAGACCTTTTTTGGAATAGTTTGGAAAACCTCGAGCAATAATTTTTTATCATTAATACAATTAATTTTAATTGACATGAACAAAACCCTACAAAATGAATTATGGAATGATTATAATAGTCACTACATAGTTCCCTATATATGATAACATTATGTTCCAACAACAATATCCATGACATACCATTCCATAATCAGGAAAAAAAATTCGTATTTGATTCCATCATGGTGTTAACTACACCTTATATTAAATTTATACGTCACAATAATTACATGATGATGAGAAAAACTATTGTTGGGGCATGATAAATTCCCCCTTATAAAAACCCTCACACAACAATGTAGTTATTATTTAAGAAATTTATACATAGTGGGAAAATAAAATATAAAAATTAATAATATTAATAAAATCAAGAGTTACTCGAGTATAACATCTGCTATGTCATAATGTCTCTTGATGTGGTTTCCTTTATTATTTCCACAAAGAAAATTATTCTTATGTAGGATTCACCAAGATGTAGATGAATTGTACGAGGGAATTTTACATCCCCATTATTCTGTATATAATGTTATGCATGGGATTCATGTACCAAAAACTCCCATTATGGTGTGAAAAGTTAGTTTCTCCATCATACATTATCTTAAAAACACAATCCATATATCATAACACTTAATTTCATTAAGTAAATTCAATATATAAAAATATATAATCTGAATACCATTGCAATTCATAGACCAAACGGTTTAAACTTGCTCCTAACCTCCACCACTAGAGCCATGACCTTAGAACATACTTGAGATCATTCCAAATATAATTATATGAAATTTTTTATCCTTTAAAATAAATCTAATGTTTTATAAAATATGAATCTTATTGCACCCAGTGTAACCAAACCAAAACAATTTATAATAAATTAGTAAATAACCTATAATAAAAATAAAGATGATAAATAATTAATAGCTATAACATTTTGAAGGTAAATAATAAATACGAGTTAATTTTAAATTGGATATTTTTAATAAAATCAGTTTTCATTGTATTATAGGTTTTCTATTACAAATATAAATTTAAAAAATGTAGATGTAATGTTAATAAAAAAACCATTTTTTTATTTCCTCACAACATAATTAGATAAGGGTTCATTATTAGTAATTTCTAAAAAATAACTTGTGTTTAGTGGAAATAAATATTTTTCAATTACCCTCAAATTTATATGGAATATAATTTTTTGAAACCTTTTTTTAAAAATATATTATTTAAATGACAATAAATATTTTAATATTACTATGTTGAATTTATATTTCTATACTAATTTTTTAATGTTTTTGTATCATTTTCTTGAAAACTATTTTTGAATATTTTGATAAATTAATTAAAACAAGATTAAATGATATTTTTAATTTCATTTGTTACTAAATAAATACAGTTATTATTAAAATAATTATTCTAAATAAATTTGAATTAATATAATTGATAATTATTTCATAAATACAAAATTTTAATTATTAAAAAAATTTCTAAATTTTTTTACACAATACATGCACAAAATATAGTATCCCCTTATTAATGTACATAGAATTTACATCATTTTTTCAGAATGCTTAATAAATTACATAAACAGATGTCCAAATATCATATTAATTTATTGAATTTGGAAGCTTGTAAGCCTAAAAAATGTCACACGAGTGAGATACATTATCTCCCATAAGAAACATTATGACTAGAACCTTTCTTAGACACACCATAAATAATAGATACCTTTATATAATGGGTAATAAAACATAAAAAGGGGTGATATTAGATGGTCGGTGAGTGTAAAAAAGGGATACATGTAAGAATAAACATGAGAATAAGGGTATAATAATGTGACCATGACATTAGAAGATCACACCTTGCATATGAGATATCAAAAATCTGAATCGTGGAATAAGAATTGGTAGTTTAAAAGGCATGAATAATAAGAGAAACAATAGATTAACCCATGAAAGAATAATGTATGAATAAGACATAGAATTGAAGAATACATGATTAAATGTCATATTATTCCATATATGTCAAGACACATTGTTTGAAAATATAAGGTAACATCAGGGGGACTACACCTTTAGGGTGGGAGACATCCCCATCCACAGTCATAGTTCATTACTTTTAAGGGACCTGTTTTCCCCATAAACCAGATGTGGATTGGGTTTCCCCATCTTCTCATAGTGAATTGGGTTTCCACTTGGTTTATATTTATGGTGATTGAATCTATAGAGTGGGGCACACCACCATCCCCAGTCATAGTCCATTCATCATAAGGTATCAGATTTCTCTATCACCCAAAAATGGATTTGGTTTCCTTTTCATCCCATAGTGAATGATGTTCCCCCATCATCCTTATTCATGGTCCCTGCACCTACTGGGATGTACTCTCCACAGTACATTCCTTTTATGTGATCCTATTTCTCTATAATCACATATTGGATTGAGCTTCCCTATATTACTATATTATATCAAGACCATAAATATTATTCAAAAAATTATCTCATGAGATATAAATATTTACACATTGAATTTGAAAGAGATAAAGGTACCTACCATCTCATAATAAAACTATTCATAAATTTTACACAACATAATTAATCTCTCATAATATCATTACCCATAAAATGATATAATATTTTTAAAAATCATATAATAACCAATGAAATGAAATTGTTTCCATAAAAATGTAATCATATCATAATATATAGATTAATACAGGTTCTACAATCATTTCATTGAAGAATAACCCATGAATATAATGAGGTTTCATATTCATAAACCCCATGGAAGAATAATGAGTTTTATATACACATAACCCATGAAAGTGAAACAGGTTTCATAAATATCTTTTCATCAAAACAAAAACCATTCATATAAGAATATAAATGGAACTGTTTGATCATTTCCTAGAATGGAATGAGTAACTCCAATGGATTGCATATTAGATGTAAATTAATTTTTAAATATCCCATTTTAATCATTCTATGAGTAAAATATCGTTTATTATTTAAAAAAATCATTTTTTTCTTTTTTTCTATCCAATTTCATTAAAAATACATCAAAATAATAAAATGAATTCTTCAACTCATTTTGAAAATCCTATCCATTGAGAAAATATATAATAGTTTTTGAAATAGTTTGAAACCCCTTTTATTCCAAAATAATTTGAAACATAGAATGTAGGATTCAAATCACTTTGAAAAACATTTCCATTTAAAATTTATTACAAATCCTGAAAACATTTTGAAAACATTTTTCATTGATGATTATTTAAAAACATAAAAAAGTGTCTTCACAATCATCTAAATCATTTTCACTAAAAATACCATTTAAAATCATATAATGGATGTTTTTAAAATAATATATTACACTTTTATTTAATAAAAAATATTTTAATTTCTTATGAAATAGGTTTCTAAAGGAACACAAATTTCCAACTGAAGAGAGAGGTGATGTCAAAGTTTCTTAAAAACATGTTCTTCATCAACAAAGATACAAGAGAGTGGAAATATTGTACCAATACATAAATATATCATTAATAAATAAACGAGAATAAATTTTACTAGAGCTATTTAGATATTGATCATAAAAGTTCATTAATGGATATATATTCATAACAAATCTCAATAAATGATGAGATCGTTTCAATAACCACTTACAACATAGATACATTGATTAAGAGTCTCTATGTAAGGTAATTAAATTAATTATTTCTTAGAAATCAAAAATATTAGAATATTCATGAGATAACATGTCAAATGTAATTATATACACCACCTAATATAATATTGTGTATTACAAAACATGTCTCTCAGAGAAGGAAAATTGAGACAAAACTATCTTACTGATATGGTAATTTTTGAACAGAAAACACCCTTTAATGATAGATAATAAATTTGATATGCTATAAAACCCAAATTTATGGATATTAATCATATAATACGTTCATTGTAACTATATATTCAACAACGCATTCTTCAACGGTTATTTCTCTTTAAATAATACAATAGCTTGCGCTATATGCAACTTCGAGTTCTTGCACACCACGACCAATCAAACTAGTAGTTATGACTAGTAATACCCACTTTTTTAAATTTATTAAATTTTATTTATCAAAATTTACTCCATTTTTGGATTTGGAATATCAAAATTATCTTAGGGTGAATTTTTGGAATTTTGTAAAAACATTAAATTTTTTATGAATCCTGAAAAACACTACGTTATTGTTTAAATCCTACTTTTGTTTAAATAATTAATTATTTTATTTAAATTTATTTTAGCTCAAAATAGATACATAATAATTATATATGTTCAATTTAATTAATTTGTGTTAATTTATAATTAAATTAGTTGTATAAAATTTTATGGAATATTTTAACGCCTTTTACCCACCTTCTAGGCACATTTGAAAATTTTCAAAAAAACATAATTTTACTATTTCTATGAATTTAATTTCATAAATATGAGAGACACATATGACATTAGTAAGTAAAATTTGGTTTTGTAGCATTAAAATAATTTTTGGCAAATAGTATGTTATGAATTTTATTCCCATGGTTAATAGTTAATAGGGTAATTAAGTGTACAAATTATATGTTAATTAACCTATCACATGTCCAAATTCTATTTGATACGTTTTTTTGACAAAAATAATACTTATGAATAAAATATGACCCTCTTTGATCCACATGGATTAGATTAGGACATTTATTATAATTTTATTTAAAAAAGAGTTAAAATTGTTAAATTCGATGTTTCATAACTAAACTGTTTTTAATATAGCGTAATACATAAGATAAATTCAAATATAAAAATTAATTCGAAAGATATTTGTATTTTGATTATAAATTTTCGACATTAAATAATTAAATTTTTTTATGACACAATGATGATGTTGTAATTACCCTATTAAGGAAGGATTAAAATTATTGATATTATAAATATCCTAATAAAGTTTAATTGAGACATTTGATGCATTAAAATAACTTTTTAGGTTAATATGACATATAATGATTGATATAAATTATTTTTTTCTACGTAATCATGTTTTGTTAATATTTAGTAAAACAAAATACGTAATAGTGTAAAAATTGACATAAATTTGTTTTTAAAACAAATAATATATTATTATTTGATATAATATTTCAAAAATATATAAGGTTCATCCAAAAGAATAAGGTAAGGTTATATATGTCAACAATTAATTACTTGGGGTTCTCTTTTCTTTTTATAGTATGTTTATTAACCATTCATTATAATAATACAACATTACAAGGTAAAAGATAAACTATTTAACTAAGAGTTGAATCTATAAGGCAATGTAAATAAGGGGAACAAAACCTATCTAAAAACTATTGGTTGAGTTTTTTTTTGACAAAAACCAACTTTATACTCGAAATAAATATTTTTTGAGCCATTATAAACTAAATATGATTTTATAATAAGTTAATATTTGATGCTTTTCCTAAATTGACAATCACATATCATATAAATAGGTACTCCCACATCCCTTTATATCAGACCTCCAAATCCATTTGTCTCATCCAAAACCTACTCAAATATCCTAACAACTAGCCACACTTTATCCTAGAGGCCGTACTATGATCATAATCCTACCTAAGGATCACTTTGGATCAAAAAAAAGGAAGCACCCGAAGAAGAGGTAATAATATCATCCCCTCTTTCAATGTTGTTTTCTTCTTCCAATTCCACTTTCTTTGTTGTTTCCATACCAAATTAGAAACTCTAGTACCTTATAAATACTGTTATATTATTATAAATATTCAACAACTATATTCATTATTCTATCCATCCTATGAATGACAAAGTCACCTTACGTTTGTATGTACGGTATACCATCTCCATGTCGTGGTGTAGTTTGTTATTCAAAAAATTATTATTTGGATGGGTATAATAATGAGTATAATTGATGTAAATATTAAATATAACATTTTAATCATTCTATATATATTATATACCATACAATTACATATCATTTCACCGTCAATAGAATGATATTTTCGGTCATGCGTATATACAAATTAGCGTCTCCATGAACGTGGTGAGATTCATTCCACATCGTAACCATTCAAGAATAATTTTCATTTTATGATTAAAAATAATTTTTAGGAACTTATTGTAATTAGGGATATGAATCAAATACATCCTATTAATTTCAAAATTTAATTACACAACAAAACATATATAATAAAATGAATCAGTTAACACCCAAATCCATGATACTACTGAAATATCAGTAACATATAAATATTAGAAGATCAAATATGATAAAATATTTTTGTATGTGGTTCATTTATAATTTACTAACATTGATTATACTATTATACAGGAGGTTAATTTACCCTTTACTAATTAAATGTTCATGTTGAGGGTAATTCCACAATATCTTCATTATCCGAGGTTGTTTATACGTAAGTATCTACTGAGACCTCTTTATCATCCACATCCGTGTTTTTTAAAAAAATATTTCAGAAACAATTATATTTACTAGACCATGGGTTAAAGTCATATACACCCTATATTGACATTTTAAAAAATGGTTTGAAAGGAATCTTTCCATCGATTTCCAAACAAGGTACTTTATGAGCTTTTCGACGAATTATGGTATGAATGATTTTTCAGCTTCTACGTCAGGTGCAACTATTTTCTACCATTATGAAACCTTCAATGTATCCATTAAAATATTATAAAAATATTTTAAAATATATGACTTCTTTTACAATTATGTGAATTTTAAATGATTTCAAAATATAAAAGTGATATTTCTCTTAAATGGTTTTGATTTCATCTATGTCAACATCCATTGATGGATTTTACATTTGTTTGAATTAGATTGTTTATGATAGAATATTCCATATTGTATTGAATGTTTTTTGCTATGTTTGAGTTTTATTGTGTTATTGTTATATCATTAATGGTTCATGGTTAATGTGTTGAAATTTCATATGATAGTTTTAATATGAATGTTAATGGTATGTTTCATCATTTTCATATGAGGAATGCATTGGACATAGTAAGTGGCAGGAGGAACCCGCTATAGCACCTTGATACATTAATAGGTCATATAAGAAAAACTAGTGTCCTAGCACAAATCCTTGACAAAAATTTAATTTGTAGTCTTGGAATGAGGCCTTGAATATGTGTTTATGATGTTTTACATAATGCATTCCATTATTATGAAATTGGATATTGATTTAACATCATCTTATTCGAGTAGTAGAATTTCCATGTGAATGTGTAAATGAAATTATTTGATTTATCTTTGCCATATTATGCAGAAGTTTATTTTTAAAAGGCTTGTATTTTAGTCTTATACAATTCCTTAAATTTTAATTATTATTTATGATAGTTTCTTCTATATTTTTATCCTTACTAAGCATCTGAAATCACCCCTTTATATGTTTTATTTTTCCTAGGATGCGACGAAGTATGTTATGATTAACCTACATGAATAGGCTATGGGATATGAGTGTGTTAAAAGGGGACACAATGCTGTTGTTTTTTCATTTCACAATGTAATGTAAAACATATATATATATATCTAGTACATCCAAGGTTACTAAACTAATCAATATTTAGATACTTGATCTCTTATGATCATTCAAATGTTATGTAATGTTGAACAGACTTTGGGTAACTTGGGTTTGGGTGTTATAGTTGGTATCAAAATATGTTTAGTACAAACCATGGAAATTAGATTAAGAAAAAATTGATTAGTGAACAATACCCTAAGATAGAAATTGAGAATTAGTATATAAGAACATTCTATAATTTTGGTAATATAGATATTTTGTGAATTTTTCAAGAAATAAATCCCTGCTTGGATACAAGAAGGTAAAGGCAGGTCTGGTATAGATGTACCTACGAGTGAATACTCTAACAAGGAGGTTCATGCTTGATCCAAGGTATCCTAGTACACGACCACTAGCCTTGGTTCATTCTTCGATATGACATTCCCATGGGATATGCTTTAGATAACTGAAATTTTCGTTACAAGCCATTTCTAATGATTTACGAGAAAATACCTCCTCAAAGAAATTTTTTATGATTATAGATTATATGCATAATCTTTTGAATTTATGTTAGTTATTTTATTAGATTGGAATTAGGTATTTTTATTTATAAACTAATATAGAGCATGGCATTCTTTAGAAATAGTGGCTGGTGGAAGGAATGGAAACTCTATCAATACACGTAATCAATGTAGGGATTTCCCTCCTACTCAAGATAATTTTAGTGGAGCTGCTGATGCAACTGCTACTGAAAATCTTAAAACCATACGTATAAATATCAAACGAGTTATGAATAATAATTGTATCCATATAGAGCACCCTGATCCACAATGCATAGGATCAATATTATACTGCTTCATGTGGAAACATCCACAAATATTCAATGGAACTGATCAAGAGAAGTATAAATATCAACTAAACTACAAGGTACGCCATATTTTGTTGGTGTCCCATGACCCAGAATATATATAGTCATATTTCTTCTTATGAAGCTGCAAATTGTATTTAGTTGAAATTTAATGTTACTCATTTTGGTACATCTAATGTTATAGAAACCAGAAGAGCTATGCTTAGAGAAGAATATCATGGATTTCTATATTCTTATGGATAACTAGATTGTAAAGTACATCAAAGGATTATGAATGGTGTTAACAATTCACAATCCATGGGTGCGAAAGTATAAGGTGATGAGGCACTTCTGTACACGATTATAGATATCATGCCTAATGACTAGGAATAGAAGAGAACAACTATTGATGATAATTGGAAGGTATCTAAAATTAATGTTGAGTAGATTTTTGGAACGCTTCTTCAACATTAAATAAGAATGAGAAGAGATGATGATTTGAATAGGAAGAATACTGACAATGTAAGTGTATGTTTTATAACTACTAATTTCAAGACTCATTAAAGGGTTACAGGATCCAAGTCAAAGAATGTCACTGTTTTATCTGAATCTAGTGAAAGTGAAGATTATGAGAATGAGCCGGTTAATCTTGATTGTAGTATGAACAAGATCATTGGGAAGAAAGGTTTTCAATATAGATTCAAGTAGAAATAAATAAAATACACGAAAGACTCTGATGTCAGTAGTTATGGATGCAAAATTTCAGGACATATAAGGCCATATTTTCCTATGCTTTAGAAAAGGGATTTAAACGAAAATCATTCTAAGATGAATAGAAAAAAGTACTACAAATCTAATGATAAAGAATTTTTTGAAAGATAATGACACCTGGAGTGATAGTAATTGAGACTCTTATGATAAAACCTCATAGAATGAATATTTTGGTCAGAATATTCTTGGTTTACTAGCTATATTACATATTGAAAATCATTGTCTAATAGCTAAGGTACACAATGCCGAATCTATAACCAATTTATATTTAAATTCTAATTATAGTGATAATAAATATTATTAATCTTCATATGAAGAATATTCTTCTCATAAAGATAATATATTATCTACTTTTGAAGAAGTTTCTAGGTTTTCTAAGTGGTTTGAGAATGAAAATTCAAAACTCAAAAAAAATTGATAAGGTAAATTATATACTTTTTATTATTACTAAAAAAGTATTATATCTTTCTAAATATCTTGATATGAAAATTGAGGGTTTTAAAAGTATTTAAAAAAACCGTGAGTTATTTGTTGGTTAAACATTCTAAGGATCTAGAAAAAATAATTCCTATGAAAAATATTTTAGAGACTAACTATAGTGATAAAACTTGTGTTTCGAGGATAAAAGCATAGTTATTAAACTGATGTTAGAAATATTTTCTCTAAGGATGTGTTTGTAAAAATTTACATTAGGTAAGGAAAACATATATAAGTTATATTCTGGAATTCGACCTCTAGGGAATAATTCTGGATTGGGTTATACTCATTCTAAACCGGTTTTTAGTAATAATTATTTTGTTCCTCAATGTGCTCCATTCTACACTAAATCTTAGAGTGGTGCGCATTGGGAATAAAATTGTTGTTTTTATAAAAACTCACTCTATAGGTTTTCATAAATTTTATTTTTCTAAAAAAATGTGGATTCCTAAAACATTGTTTTATGATGTTTTTGGATCCAAGAATGTTTGGGTTTCGAAAGTATGGCACTCTTATTTTCTAGAAAAAATAGAGAGAACCATCATAAACACTTGGTACATGGATAGTGGATGTTCCTAGCACATGACTGGTAACAACAAATTCTTTTAAAAGATTATCATAATGAAATGAGAAAATGTAACACTAATTGATAATGTTAAGGGAGAAATTGTTGGTATATACAACATTGTTATTATTGAAAAAACATTGATTTCAAATGTTTTATTTGTTATGGGTCTTAAGCATAACCTTATTATCATAGGTAATTTATGTGATGATGAATACCTTGTGAATTTTGGGAATTATAAATGTTTTGTACACAATTCCATGGAAGAGTTTATTCTTTCTTCCAAAAGGTAAGAAAATGTATACACACTAATCTTATAAGACCATAAGAGCCAATATCTACCTCATAATATTGTAGTGGAAGATCATTCATGGTTATTGAATAGAATATTAGGACACTGTAGCCTTAGGGACCTATGTAAACTCTATATTAAAAGAATAGTTAAGGATTTACCAGATCTCAGATATTATTCATCAAAAGTTAGTGATCCTTGTCCATTTGGAAAGAAACATAAATCATGTTTTAAATCAATCGGTGAAGTCTCAACTACTAATGCATTACCGTTAGTTCATATGGATCTTTTTGGTCCCACTCAAACTAGAAGCATTGGAGGAAAATATTATGTATTTGTCTTAGCTGATGATTACACTATATTTATGTGGGTATTTTTTTTAAAAACAAATCTGAAGAATTTTTTTATTTCAAAATTTTTAGTTCCCAAGTTAAAAATGAGAAAACCCTTCCTTTGATAACTATTCATTGTGATCATGGAGGATAATTTGAAAATTTTGATTTTGAAAAATTTTGTAGAAGAAAAGGCATTAGTCATAACATCTCATCACCAAGAACCCCTCAAAAAATAGTGTTGTTGAACGAAGAAATCGAGTTCATCAAGAGATAACTAGAACCATGTTGAGTGAATATTAGATAACTAATCATTTTTGGGCTAAAGCTATTAGTACTTATTGTTATACTATAAATCGAGTTTTTATTAGATCTTTTATTAACAAAAACCCTTATGAGTTATGGAGTGGTCAAAAACCTATACATTCCTACTTCGAGGTATTTGGTTGCAAAGTATTCATTCTGAATACTAAAGATAATTTAAATAAATTCACACCCAAAACTGATGAAGGAATTTTCCTAGGCTACACCACAACTTCTACAGCTTATAAGGTTTTCAATAAAAATACTTGTATTGTTGAATATACAATACATGAAAACTTTGACGAAACTGATTCCTTTATTTTGAAACAATTTCAACTAACATCTTCAGATGTGTTTTAAAAAACTGATTATCGGAAGTTGATAGAAGATATTTTTGATAAGGAAAATTTTAAAGAAAATATTTTTTAGGTATTTATCCCAGAATATTTCCTACTATAGGTTCATGAACAGGTTTTAAAAGAACAAAATCAGTTGGTTCTTAAGAATCATCCTAGTGATAGAATTATTGGTGATGTAAATCAACATGTATGGACTAGAAGTTCTTTAAGAAATGAAGTAGAACATCTAGAATTACATTCTCAATTATAACCTAAAAGAACTAATGAATCTTTTGGTGATGATGATTGGAAAAAATCTAATCAAAATGGGATAAATGAATTCAATGGAATAAAGTTTGGACCTTGGTTGAAATACCTAAGGAAACATCTATTATTTGAGTAAAATGGGTCTTCAAAAATACTTTTTGGTGAAAATGGAATCATTGTAAGAAATAATGCTAGATTAGTTGCTAAAGTCTATAATAAACAAGAAGGAATTGAATATGAAGAAACCTAGGCTTCAGTAGATAGACATGAATTTATTTGTATATTACTTTCCTTTACAGCATTCTATAATTTTAAATGATTTTAAATGGATATTAAATGTTCTTTCTTTAATGGTTATGTTCAGAAGAAATTTTTTTTGAACAACCTTCTGGTTTTGAAGATAAAAAATATCATAAACATGTTTTCAAACATTCCAAAGATTTATATGGACATAAACAAGCCCCTAGAGCTTGATATGATAGACTTAAATGATTTTTTGAATCAAAATTATTTCATTAAAGTAAATGCTCATCCAACCATTTTTATAAAGAAAGATAAGAAAAATTATTTGTTCAAATTTATGTTGGTGACATTATATTCGGTTCAACCCAGTAATCATTATCTGATTCTATTACGAATCTTATGAAATCTGAGTTTGAAATGAGTATGATGGGTGAGTTAACATTTATTCTTTGTTTTCAATTTTCTCAAAAACAATAAAGAATTTATATATCCCAATATAATTATATTAAATATGTTCTTAATAATTATGGATATGAAAACACTAAGAGTATTAGTACTCTCATTGTGGCCTCAAATTAACTGTATCATGATGAAACTGGGAAACCAGTGGATCAGACATCATTTAGAGGTATGATAAGAAGTTTACTATAAATGAAAACTAGTCGTCCAGACATAATATTTTCAGTATTCTTATATTCTAGATAACAATCCAATCCTAATAAATCTCATTTAAAGGTATTGAAAATAATTTTTATACACATAAAGGGAACCATGTATTTAAGACTCTTTTATACTTCTAGAAATGATTTTGTTTTAAAAAGTTTTTCAAATGATTACATTGGCGGATGTAGAATGGATAGGAAGAGTACATCTAGAACTTGTCATTTATTATGAGAATAATTAGTTTTTTGGTCATGAAAAAAACAACATTCAGTAGCACATTCCATTGCTGAAGATTAATATGTACCAGCTTAAAGTTTTTGTGCTCAGGTGTTATGGATGAAACACACACTCACAGACTATGGTATGAGTTTTTTCAAAACAAAAATAATGTGTGATAATACTAGTGCCATTTCCTTATGTAAAAGGCCTTTCACATCACTCTCGTGTAAGATACATAGATATCATGCATCACTTTCTTGAGTATCACACATGATAAAGGAGATATCATTCTTCAATTTATAAAAAACCAATATCAACTTGCTGATATTTTTACAAATTCATTACCCTCCAATAGATTTTAATTCACTAATCACATGTTATGAATGATAACCTTATGGTAATCTTCTGTGTTAACTTCTAGTTAAATCCAATCTCCTTGGAGAAAGAAACTGATTATCAAAGGGGGAGTACATTTTCTTATTAGTCAAAACATTTCGCACTCAATATTTTTTGGAGTCAAAATTTTTAAAAGTCAAAATTTTTCATAGTTAAATTCTCATAATAAAATTTTATTAATAAATCTGTTCCTAATTTTTTTTAAATTTTCTAGAATCTAATGTTCTTCAAAAATAATTTTCCTCATTTTGGATAATTTCCCTATGAAATTTAAAAGGTATTCTTCCTTTCATAAATTTTTGTAATAATTATCTTACTTGTTGTTTTTTTCATTTTGTTTTAAATATTTTAGATTCATTCTTCTTATTAAATTTGAATGTTTAACATAAAAACCTCAAAAGATCAGAACCCACTATAATCCTTCATCATTTATCATCTCAACCATCATATCTGATCCAGAGTAGTTCAACCATCAGGTCAAGTAAAGAAGTTGAACTGTCACTTAAATCGCATATATAAGAACCCCACAATGGTTGTCCCACATCGATCATTAAGCTCCGGCATGTCGAATCCCTACTGTTCTACTTATGTTTGTTCTGAATATTCATGGTTTTCTCCATTCCAAATGTTTGGAGAAACCTCTCCTTAGAAAGATATGTATCCTGTAATGGAATTTTTTTAAATGGAAGATATACTATGAAATGTTTGTCGGTCCAAAATTTAATGCTAAGTATGACTCCATCATTTCAATGAATATAAAGTAGAATGGCTGGGATATCCTATGTGTCTCGAATCCAAAAGTGCGGGATCTAGTCTATCTAGAGCTGTTGAATGAATTTTGTGAGTCAAAAATATTTTTCAATGAAGAAAAGAGATATAAATTTTCTTTCAAGATCTATATAAAGACTTATTCTATTTGTTACAGTAAGGAAACAAGTTTGATTGTCATTCCTTATAAAGGAGAAGTAGAATTTTTTACTCACAAATTACCATATGCTTTAGGATCTTTTGATAAGAAGTACACTTTCACTTGTCTTTGTTTAAAATTAGTGATGATTCTGACGATTGTTTATTTATCTACGAAACTTCATATTCTTCATATATGGGTCCAAGTTCTTGTCATTCCGATAAAAGGGGATAAGGAAAATTCCTTGCAGTTCTAAGCCAGGGAATTTCAAATTAATTTTATTGAGTGATGTAACTCTAAAAAGAATAATGGTTGGTTTTTATAGTTAATCTAATGATTTATATGACTTGTTAGAAGTCGAAATTGTAGCTCATTAAAAGAAACAAGAAGTGGCTGAGACATCCATGAATGGTGGAAGGAAGAGGAAGGAAAATGAATTATAAAATAAAGAAAAAACTCTTATGGATAAGGAAAATAAATATGCACCACCGAATACAAAGAGACAAAAGGCTTATCCTGATGTAGTAGTGTCTAGGTGGAGTGAATACAAGAAAATAGGAAGGAAGGGGTGCCTATGTTTGGCATCGACTATGATGAGGGAAAAGCACTAATGATAAATGATATTGAAGAACTTGAGAGTCAACATAAAAAAAAGAAGTAGAGGAGGAATTTATATGAGGCTGAAATTGTTCAATCACTTCCCAATGATGCTGAGAAAGCATCTAAAAAATTCCCAGTGCTAGAATGATTTTTTATAGAAGGAATTTTTGAGACTCTTGGAAAGAATGTGATGAATTCGGATCAATAAAAAGAAGAAGAAATTGTTCTGAAAGATGAAGAGGAAATAGAAGAAGAAGAATAAGAAGAAGGGCATGACACTGATGGAGACATAAAGAAATTTAAAGATTAGAAATATAGGGAATGCACAACTATAAAATAATAAATCTGAAAATCTCAAGATTAATCCTTAAATCATTTTACTCTAAGGAATGAAGATAAGGATTAAGAAGAATAAACAAACCTTCAGAAAAAAATAGTGGTAATCGTGATTTTCTTCTTCCATAAGATCAAGTGGTTGATGCTGAGAAAGAGGAAGTTGAGGACCATAAAATTTTTTAGTTATCAGATAGTAAGCATAAATCACTAAAACAAAAAGATATCATTCCGAGAGCTGATAAGGTAAATCAAGTGTTGGTGTATGCACCTAAAAAATATGTATTGAAAAAGAAATATTTTTGAACTTCATGGAAAAGGAAAGATAAAGAATTATAAAAAGAACCATCACCAACCAAACATTATGATTCAAAATCATCTTATAATGGACATGCTTTTTTTGTAAAAAATTTTAATTGAAGGCCAGTATTATTCCCTTATTTCCAAAAGAAAAAATTCTAGATGTTAGATGATTCAACATTCGATGACTCAGAAATCATATTCAGTTTCTATAATTATTGATAAATGTGTCGGACTCGAGGAAGATTTCAGATCCATTCTCATTGGTTACGAGGCTCATAAAATGTCATGCAAGAAGATTACAATCAGGTCAAGGATGACTATTGAAGACTTGATATTATTGGATGAATTTCCAGATAATGTCAAAGATACCTTAGAAACCAAAGATCAAAATCTTAATGATCTTTCTAAGAGTTTTGGGGAAAGCTGACTCTATAGCAGGCTACTCAGAAGAAATAAGTTAAGGATATGACTGGGAAGATTAATTCTATGTCCATGAATTGGAAGAGGGAAATGGATCTTAGGATAGAATTTGAAGATATGTTGGTTAAGTAAGAAGATGTGTTTAATTCTCTAGTAGAATGAATTATTGCTCGAAAAGAAAAAAGATTATAGCCTTTGAAAAGAAACGATAAGATTAGGATCAGATGATTAAGAATATGGGATAATATCTCAAGGAGCTCATGAAGCTGAAAACCATTGTCCAAAAGTTGATGCTGAAGGAGAAGGAGGAATATGTTATTCAATTTTGATCTTTTGTTGAATTTCTACGTTGTACAAATTATTTCAACATTAATGGATTTTTGGTCAATCATCAAATATTTTTTCAGAGCATAGTTCTAATATTTTGGGTACCATTTTTCATTTCCGATATTCTTTTTTGAAAATCACAATGGGGGAGAAAGGAAAGATAAAAATAATTCCATGTATGAAGATATTTAGCTATGTGAGGGAATGTACATCGATGGGGAAGATCTTAACCAATAATATTTATTTATGTAAAGAAAATGTAAAATCTCATTCAAGAAATCAAGAATATGATCCTTAGGGATTTCAAAACCTAAGCATCAGTAAGTCGTATTCACTATGATATATAAGTAAAAGGGAGATATGTTTTCATTTTCATGTCCATAAAAATTATAATTCCATATATTTTTTTCGTATGGATGTTTGTGGTTTATAAATGGGGGAGATTGTTGATTCAATAATTTTTACTAATTAAATTTTCATTATTCTATGTTTTGAAAACCCCAAATACTATATTTTACAAAAAATATCTTTTTGCCAAAAATTATCTTAATAAGGAAAATTTTCCTTCCCCAAGGAAATTTATCCTTATAATTTTTTCATTGTTCATTCTATTTTTCTTTGAATATAACTATTTTTATTTCTAGGTATAAAATTCAGTTTCACATCTAAAAACAAGAATTCTATAAATTTGTATATATAGAGTATATGGTTTTTAGGTTCTGAATTCTCTGAAATTCAAGTTCTGAACTCTCTGAAATTCAGACTCCAAATTCTCTCATATTTAGGTTCTGAATTCTCTAAAATTCAGACTCTAAATTCTCAGAAATTCAGGTTCTAAATTATCTGAAATTCTGGTTTTGAATTCTCTAAAACTCAGCTTATGAATTCTCTAAAATTATGAATATGATTTCTCAAAAATTGGGACTCGGAATTCTCTAAAATTTATACACTAAATACCTCATAATTTAGACTCTAAATCTTCATAATTCAGATTTTCAATTCCTTAGAATGTGACTCTGAGTTCCTCAAAATCTAGATTCTGAATTCCTTTAAATTTTGACTCTGAATTCCTTATAATCCAGACTCTAATTTCCTTATAATTCAGACCCCTAAATCTATAGAATTACGGTTCCAAATTTCTTGAAAAATAGAATCCAAATATTTATGATTTTTAGTCTCCATGTTTTTATTTACTTAGACTCTGAACATTATTTTTCCTTAGATTCCAAAAAATTGGATTTCAAAAGAAACCATATTTTACTTTCTCCTATTATAGTTTTGAAACGATGTAATGTGATCTGTTTCTAATTAACCATTTTTTGAGTGAAACTTATATAGGTACCTCCTAGATTCATTGAAAAATACGGTTGTTGGAGGAGGGAACCAACCTTAGGATAAATACCTATAAATAAGACCTCATTTGAACAATATCACTAACAACTGAAACTGATCCATCAATCTAGAGAATACATGCAGGTGAAGTGATTTCTAGAGAAAGAGACAGTCATGAATTGTGAATACTAAACATCCTATTCATCATGATTCATGTGACTCTAATTGTTGTTGTGTATAATAGAGGACTTCCAGGGATAGGAAGACATATGTCCCGACTACCATAAAGTATGAGGACATCTGTGGATATGAATACAAAGGTGTTGACTATCTTAATGATCGAGGGATTATTGGGATATAAATACATATTCTAATAATCTTATCAAGGACTTAACCATTTTTGGGTAAGACAAACTTTCTAGAAAGTATAAATAAATGGTCCTTTATCCAAGTTTATTGGATACCCTTATCTTTGGGTTAAATGATTCCATACTTGTTAATTATTTTCTTTCATGTTTATATTCCACTCTACATTAATAAAAGAATAATGTATAACCTTCTTTTACATTCATGTTATTTTTTATACTATGATAAGTATGATTATATTTTCTTTAAGGTATAAAATTGTGCTTGTAATCTTTTATTATGTTTCATTTTCGGGACCATATTTTTGAAAGCAAGCATGTTCGAAGAACTAAAAGTTGTCATGTCAATTTACCTTTTTTTAACATTTATAAACATAGTTTTCCATAAGGTTAAAAATAAATATTTTTAAAATTATAATTCACACCCCTTTTGTATTTGAGCATCTATATTAATTTTTCGATCCTACATTTGGAATGGAGGGAGTATAAAGATATTTTCGTAGAACATTACTATTCTCGTGACCATTAAATAGATATAGAAGGAAAATTTCTATGTCTGAGGAAAAAGGAGGAAGAGGAAGCTGAAAAATAGGATGTTGACAATACAGGGTTAGTAAGGCATGCATCAGATTATATATAAAACTCAGGGAGTATTATTTATTGATTCTTTTATGTGTTAAAACCATTTCTCTATCGAGCATTATTCTCACAATTCTTTTCATTGTATGAATATTTTTTCTTGTGTTCTATCCACAAAAAAATGAATTCTTTATGTCTAACAACTTTAAATAAAAGAAAAAGAAAAAGATATCTACATAACACTCTTGAAATGTAAATGAGATGAAATTTGGAATATTTGAATTTCCATCCTATAGTAAATGTGGAAATAAAACACCCTGGTTCTTTCCTGAAGGGAATGGGAGTCTGATATATGTGTAGTGGAAAAGGCCACCAAGCTCATTATTGAATGAGAAAAAAAAAAGAAATTGTAAATGTTTAATGATAAAATTGTAGAGAAATTGGGAATTATGAAAATGAATGTCATAAGTGACATGGAAAATTAACTCAAAAGGGAAAGGGAGAAAGACCAAGCTTATTTGATCACTACTGCTGAGTTTGAAGCACTGAATGACATGGTGGCATATAATTTAATAGTTTACACAAATTTAGCCAATTATTTATTTGATTCTGGATCAACACATTGTTTTATATCATCCCATTTTTCTAATAAAATTAGATATTTCCAATTTAATATAACAAGGGTGTTGTTAGTCAAAACTACTCTAGGATTTGTTAGTGCAACAATGTTTTCTGAATCAATTTCCATTAGGTCATATAAACATTATTTATTTGATGATATCATTGTCATAAAAATTATTGAATTTGAAATAATCCTCGATATGGAATGGCATTCAGACCATGATGTGAATATTTATTGTAATAAGAATGAGGTTACATATTTTGATGATGATAAAGAATACCTTATCTTTAAGGAAGAAACATCACCATCTGATTCTTATCAAGATCTACCCCCAGTAGCTATAATAAATTCAATTATTTGGGAGGAAAATAGTGAAATTACTATAGGTTATGAAAGAAATTTTAAATAGAGTTCTTACCAATTGTCCAAGAATATATTGATGTGTTCCTAGAGGATTTACCAGGACATCCTCTAGAATGAGAAATTGAGTTTTTCATTGATTTAATTTCTTGTTCAAGGCCCATATCGATGACCACGTATAGAATGGGGAATGTTGAATTAGTGGAATTAAAGAATCAATTATAGGAATTGTGTAATAAATGACTTATTCGCACTAGTTTTTCTCCACGGGGAGGCCCTATACTTTTTGTAAAGAATAAAGATGGATCTATGTGGTTGTTCATTGACTATAAGGAGTTCAATGCTATAACAATAATGAAAACGTTTCCCCTACATCACATTAGTGATTGATTCGATAAAATAAACTGAGCTCAATATTCTTCAGAGATTTACATTCGATATATATATCATTAATTGTGTTTGAATAAGGAATAAATTCCAAGGATTTCATTTCGTACCAGGTATGGGCATTACAAGTTTAAAGTAATTCCTTTTGGACTAACTAATACACCATCTGTCTTCATGCATCTAATGAATAGAGTATTCAAGGAATATATCGATGACATTATAGTGGTCTTTATTGATGGTATCTTTGTATACTCCAAAATCTACTAAGATCATGAAAATAACATTTTCACAAATCTAAAGACTCTTAGAAGAAATGAATTATATGGGATGTTTACAATGTGTGAATTCATGATTCATGATATTTATTTTCTTGGACATATTGACTCTAAGGATGAAACTAATATTGATATTTAAATGAACAATTTAATCCAAGAATGTCCAATAATGAAATGTATAATAGAGGTACACAATTAAAATTTTTTAGTAGTTTATTATCGGTGCTTCAACTAGAATTTCTCATGATTGGCTAACCCATTAACCAAGATAACACGTAAAGGGGTTAATTTTTTTGGTTCAAAAGAGTGTGAAGAATGTTTTTAAGTATTGATGAAAATATTTTTCAATGCTCTAATATTTACTCCACTATCAGGGAATGATGGGTTTTTTATTTATAGTGATACTTCAAAGAAAGGACTAGTTTGTGTCTTTATGCAGAATGATAGTGTTATTGCCTATGCATCACGGAAGATAAAAATTCAAGAACAATACAATCCCTCTCATGATCTTGAGATAGAAACTGTAATCTTTTCTTTGATGATACAAAATCATTATCTCTATAGTAAAAAAAGTGAGATATATACTGATCAAAAGATTTTGAAGTATATTTTCTCATAGAAAGAACTCCACATGAGGAAAATACAATTGTTTGAATTACTCATATATTATGATTTCTCTATACACTTCCAACTGTGTAAGATAAATAAGTTGGAAGATTAAATCAGTAGAAATAATAATGGAGTTTTGGAGAAGGTGAGAGTTGAAAGGGATATTATGTTCATGGATCTAGTAGAAATTGATATGGGAATAATCATGGAAGGTGAAATATCAATACTTTTTAAAATCGTAGCCAAAACATATTTACAATAAAAGGTAAAAGTTTCATAGACTGATGATGAGGAGTTTCAAAAAAATATTAAACATATCAACGAAGATATATTGATTGAATTCTTATATGAAGATAGAAATTTGAAATTTGGGAGGAGGCATTGTATTCCTTTTATACCTAATCTAAAAAGGTAAATGTTGGATGATGCTCATTACACCAATTTCTCTATAAACCCTAGTATAACAACGATGTATAGAGATTTGAAGGATCATTTTTTGTGGGACAACATGAAAGGGAGATTTCTGATTTTGTGTTAGGATGTATCATTTTTCAAGAGGTTAAGGCTGTAATGAAATATCCTAGATGAGTCATGAAACCTCTTCCCGTACCTTAGTGGAAATGGGATGATATTACGATGAAATTTCTAACGGGACTACTAAAGACTCCTAGATGTAATTATGCAATATGGGCCATTTTTGATTTCCTTACCAAGTCAACACATTTTCTTGCTATTAGAAATGATATACCACTTGAATGTTTAGAAATAATATATATTAATGTTGTTTTAAGACATCATAGAGTACCCCTATCGATTTTTTTAATCGTGGTCATCGTTTTACATGTAGATTCTAGAAAACTCTTCATAAGGCCCAAGATACAGAACTTAGTCAGAGAACTACCTACCACCCTCAAAATGATGGGCAATAAGAATGGACTATTCAAACCATGGAAGACATTTTGAGATCTTGATCAGTTGGCTTTCAAGGTTTCTGAGATCAATATTTACCTATATTAGAATTTTTATATGACAATAGCTTCCATTCAAGTATTCAGATGAAACCATAAAAAGAATTATATTTAAAGTGATGTCGCACACCAACTTGTTGGGATGATGTTCATGAATGATAACTTGTAGACCCAGAACATGTTGCGGAAACAATGGAAATGGTGATTATTATCCAAACCCACATCAATGCAGCTCAATGTAGGAAAAAGATATATACCGATACCTGAAGGAATGATTTAGAATTTCATACAGAAGATCATATTTTATTGAAGGTAACTCCATGGAAGGGAGTTGTATGATTCGGTAAGAAGGGTAATTAAGTCCCAGGTACATCAGAACATTAGAAATTCTAGAACAAATTTGAGCTGTAGCTTACCATTTAGAAATTCCTCCATGTCTCTCCAATTATTGTGATTTATTCCACGTATCGCTATTGAGAATATACATGACTAACCCAACGCATATACTCAACTATGAAGAGATAGATCTGGAACCTGATCTGTCTTATTTTGAAGAGACTAACAAGATTTTTTATACGAGAGAACAAGGGTTGAGAAACAAGACAACTCGTCGGGTGAAAGATATAGAGAGAAACCATCAGATGAAATAGGCAATGTGGGGACCTAAAGAACTTATGATGTAGAACCACCCAAATATTTTTATGTAGAAGTATTCTATAAATTTCGAGGATGTAATTATTTGGAGGGATGACTATAACACCTCATGCTTCCACAATATGTTTCTCTTTGAATAATGAAATAGCTTGCACTGTATGAAACTTTGAGTTTTAGCACACCAAGTCCAATCAATCTAGCCATTATGAATAGTAATACCCACCTTTTGAAATTCTATAAATACTATTTATAAAAATGGACTACATTTTTGGATTCGGAATATCAATATTATCTTAGGGTGAATGTTTGGTATTTTTCTGAAAACTTCTAATTTTTGATGAATAGTGAAAACACTACATTATTGTTTAAAACCTACTTTTTCATTTAAATTATTATTTATTTTAATTATATTTATTTTAATTAAAAAAATATATATATAACACATATAAGTTCAATTTAATTCATCAAAGTCATTTTATAATAAAATTAAATTTCTAAAATTTTATTGATCATTTTAACGTCTCGGACTCACATTCTATGCAGTTTGGAAAAATTTTCATAAAACATAATTTTACTGCATCTGTGAATTAAATTTAAAGAATCTAGGAGGCGATTTTGACATCAATAAGTAAAATGTGGTTCAATAGGATGAAAATAATTTTTGGTGAATAGTAACTTTTTAATTTTATTTGCCACAATTAAAAGTAAATAGGGTAATGAAAGGTAAAAATGATATTATAATTTCCCTAACACATGTCCTAATTCAATTTCATATTTTATTCTAGCCAAAAACAACCTTAGGAATAAAATATGAACCTATTTGATCCAATTGGATTAGAATTGGACATTTATTATTATGTTATTTAATGAAGAGTTATAAGTGTTAAATTGAATGTTTAATAATTAATCTATTTTTAATACAGGGTTATACATAAGATAAATTAATCTATAAATATTCATTATAAATATAAAAATATTTCCTACATAATAGTACTTTATTTATAATTTTTATACATTAAATAAATAAATCTATTTATGACACAATGATGATGTAGTAATTACCTTATAAATGAAGATTAAAATATTTGATATTCTAAATATCCAAATAAATGTAAATTAATTCTTTTGACATATTCCATTTATTTTATAGGTTAATATAATAATTTAGGATTGATTTAATTTATTGTTGTCTATGTAATCATGTTTTTTTGACTTTCACAAAAATCAAATACTAAATAGTTTCAAAATTGACATAAATGGGTTTTTCGAACAAATAAAATATAATTAATTGATATAATATTCATAAAAATATAAGGATCTCAAAAATGACTTATATAAGAATATATATTCCAATAATGAACCACCTGTGGTTCTCTTAACATATTATTGTATGTTTATTGACAATTTATTATAACAATACAAGAATAAATGGTAAAAGTTAAACTATTTAACTAAGTATTAAATCTAAATATAAAGTTAATATGGTAACCTAAACCTATCTAAAACATATTGGTTGAGAGTTTCTGTACCTATAACCACCTTATCTTAAAAATATATCATTTTTGAGCCATTATAAACCAAATATGATTTTATAAGAAATTAATTATTCAAGCTTTTCCTAATGTGACTCTCACCTCTCTTATAAAAGGGTACTCCCCCTTCTATTAATATCCCACCTACAAAGCCATTTGTCTCCACCAAAACATGATAAAATAACCTCCAAACTACAATCAATTTATCCAAGATTTCTTTAATTTTATCATAATTCATCATAATGAGCCCTTTTGATCAAATCAATGGAAGCACACGAAAAAGACGTAATAATTTCATCACCACTTTCAATATTCTTTTATTCATCCACAACCTATTTATTTGTTTTTTCCATAAAAAAAATAATATCTCTAGTAACATATACATACTATGATGTTATTTTAAATATACTACAACCATATTCATTATTCTATCCATCCTTTGAATGAAAAGTCACTATACGTGCGAATGTATGACTTTATGTCTCTATGTCTTGGTGTAGTTTTCTATTCAACACTTCATTATATGGATGGGTATAATAATGAGTAATTTTTTTAAATAATTAATATAACATGTTAATGATTCTGTATATATGATACACCATTTAATTACATAATATTTCACCATCAATAAAATAATATTGTCACTCGTGCGTACGTATGGATTACCGTCCCACTGAACGTAATGAGATTCATTCTCCATCGTAACCATAAAAGAATTATTTTCATTTTATAATTAAATATATTTTAAAAAAAGTTAATATAATTTTTTTATAAGAATCAAATACATATTATCCATAACAAACATGACTTATGTTACAAAACATATAAAGGGAAAATAATTAGTTAACACTCGAGACAATGATACTGAAGAAATATCATAAAAAAATATTCGAAGATCATATATGATATCATCTTTATGATTGTGGATATTTTATAATTTAATAACATTTATTTAATTATTATACATTAGGTTGAATTACCCTTTACTAAAAAAAAATTTATGGTAAGGGTTAATTCTACAATCTCTTCATTATGTGAGGTTTTTTATACGTAAGTATGAAATAAGACCCATTTATCATCCACATCCGTGTTTTATAAAAATTTATTTCAAAACATTTTTTCTATTTACTGGAATTTTTTTAAATTAATTTATACCCTAATTTTAATTTTTATAAAATGGTTTGAAAGGAATATTTACATCACTTTCCAAATAAGGTACTTTATGACCCTTTCGACGAATTAAGGTAATGATATTTTTTTAATTTATATGTAGGCTGAGACTATTTTCTTCCATTATAAATCCTTCTATGTTTCCCATAAATTATAATAATAATATTTTAAAAATAAGTGTTTATTTATAATTTTGTGAATATTAAATTATTGACAAATAGAGGGATATATTTCTCTCCAATAGTTTTGATTTCGTCTATGTCAACATCCTTTGATGGATTTTACAGTTGTTTGAAGTTGATTTGTTATGATTCAATCCTACATATTGAATTGAAGGTTTTTTTATATGATTGACTATAGATGTGTTATTTTTATATCATTTATGGTTTATGGTTAAATTATTAACATTTCTTATTCTAATTTTAATACAAATGTTTATGTTTTGTTTTAGCCCTTTCATATGAGGAATGTATTGGACTTAGTATGTAATGAGTGGAGCCCACTATTGGTCCTCAATGCATCAGTAGGTCTCATGAGAAAAATTAGTGTCTTGGAATAGGGTCTAGAAAAAATCTTATTTGTAGTCTTGGAATGAAGCCTTGATTATGTGGTTATGATGTCCAACATTATACATTCCATCATTTTGAAATTGGCCGCTGATATTACATGTGATTATTCAACTAGTAGAATATCCATTTGAATAAGTAAATGGAATTATTTGATTTATATTTTCCATATTATAATGAATTTTTTTTTTAAAATTTTTTTTTATTCTTATATATTGCCTTAAATATTTATTCTTATTTTTGATAGTTTCTCCAATATTGTTATCCTTACTAAGCATTTGAGCTCACCCCTTTCTATGTTTTATTTTTTCCATGATGCAATGAAGTATATTATGAGTAACCTAAAATAATAGGATAAGGGATATGATTGTGTTCAAAGGGGACACAATTTTTTGTATTTACATGTTATAATGTAATGTAAAACATATATATGTATCTATTACATTAAAGGCTAGTAAACTAATCGGTCTTTTGAGGCTTGATCTCTTATGATCATTCCAATGATATTTAATAATTAATTTACTATGGGTATCTAGGGTCAGGGTTGTTACAATAAAAATCACACAAATGAATCGAGTGGCGAATTTGGAATGTATCTCATCGAAATAGAATGTGAGAGGAAATTAACATACCCTATGTATTGATTCTATTATTACTCTTTCAGAAGTCCAGCATAATAAATATAATTTATTACATATAGTTTAAATAAATAAATTCTTATGTATAATACCATATATGTTTTAATTATGATATTTTATTAACCTCTTAATAATGATTTTATATTAACGTTTACTTCAGGTAATATCTGATTAGTTTTCCCATACGTCTATATTTTTTTCCACATACTTGTATCACGATTTATATAATTTAAAAAATGATATAAATATAATTTCTAATTATTATATATTTATTTAAATAATTTATATCATATTTAAATATGAAATGGAATACACCATTCATGGAGATGGTAGATTATACTTACACATGAACACTCATTCTGTTTTTCATTGTAATATTCAGTGAAAGAATGTGAAATACACATATATATATCTATAATATTATAATAATTTAATTATTATGGAAAATAAGTCATATAATTTCCCAAAAATAACCCTTAATATGTTCCATGTAGTTTTTGAACTAATCACATATCTTTGAGGTAGTGGTAGTCCACACTTCCACAAATGAAGTTATTATAGTTAAAAAAATGGAAACCATGAATAGTGTATTCATATAATAATAAAAGAATTATAAAAATATCATAAATATCATAAATATAACATGAATAAAATATTTTCTATCATAATTACATACCATGAACAGTGGTAAAGGTAAAATGAACAACATCGTTCTGTGAGGCTTTAGTTCACCGTAAAGAAGAATGATATGTTAGTTACCCATTAACTGGAATATTGCATTTATGTAGGATGAACAATTAAATAAAAAAAATATCATTATATTTATTATAATGGTATTAATATATTCTAAGTTAATAATAATAATTGATGAGGTGGAGGATGAAAATAATATAATGAAGCTTGAGGAAGGATGTAATATTTTCTTTTTAGTGAATCAATTTGGTTTCAACCAAAGGGATTCCATGGTCATATTTTGGATGAAAGGAAGGATTAAATTAGAAATGGAGGTATTTTTGGAAGTTAATTGTGAATTTTTTTTCCTAAAATATATTTGTGTTAGCACTGTGAGGAATGAAGAGATGTGGTGGAATTTTATAATGGAGTGAGGGGACTTACATGGAAATTTTATAACAAGTTATGTGTACCCTTGTTTTTACATATAAAAAAAATTTAGAACTAATAAATCTAAAAATTTAATGTTTATGGATGATACATGAACCTAAAATGGGTGTTGGATAAGTGGATAGGTTAATTTAGCCCTAATGGTTATGGGTTTGTGCCATGTTAAGATTAATTTTATTTTAATAGTTATAATTAATCTTAATCAATTTATAAATATTTTGGTAAACAATTAAGATGAAATTTTTAGACTGAAAAAATTAGAGTTATTAGAAAATTTTATTTAAATTTTTTCAATATACAATTCATATAATTGGAAAATATAAGATTAATACTAATCCGACATGCATGTTGGGAAAAGCGAGTTTTTATGGTAAGAATGTTCAAATGTTCATTAAACTTCAATATCTAAATTTAAAATAAAAATAATTCCAATGAAAAAATTGTAATAATGGATTTATATTGGTTATATTAGGTATTTAAATCCAAAAGAATATACATTTTAACATTGATAATACATTAGGTGAAAAAGAAATTTTGAATTAAAATTCATTTTTTTACTATTTATACAAAATTATTTTTCATTGAAAAATTCCAAAAAATAACCAAAAGATAATTTTACTATTAGGAATTGAGAATGAATTTTATTTTATCAAAAATAAACTATTAAGGGTGTCTGAAATTAATTTTATAATTGTTCACAGAAGGATATAAAAAGAATATCTTTTATGAAAATACTATATTCAAACATATAATTACATTACTAGGACAATTGTATTTATTATTATTAAAATTATATATCAATATAAAATCATTATAAATAATATATAAAAAGTAATTATTACTATTCATATTACTATTTTTAATGTCTATGTTATAACTATCCCGCTAAAATAATTATAATAATGAAATGTTGTTTTATAGAAATTTAGTGATGCTTGTAATGAAAGACATGTCTGTTTTGATTGTAGTGAATGCATAAGTCAATTTATATTATAAATAATGTATAATTTTTGTGTGTGAAACACATGAAATCAACGTTTAATTTATTATATAAAAGGTTCAGAAAAATTCGGGTTGCAATACTAACATTAATATTTATTTAAATACTGAAAAAATAATAATTTTATTATATATGGATAATAAAATTGAATTTATTAAATACCTTCAAATTATGTTGTTTGATGTAAAAAACTTAATTATTTTCATTACTGATAATTAAAATAATATTGTTGAATCATTTATATTAAAATTAGAAATTTAGTAATATGAAAAAATGTTTATCTGATCATTTAAATAAAAACCCAACAAATATTGAATGTAATATGATTTATATACATATAAATAAAAATTTGAACAAAAAATTAATTAAAAATAAATACTAAAAAATATTAAGAGTCAATAATGTTAAAAATATCATTTTCCTATAAAATATTTTTTCTACGCATTATTTATTTCAATTTAAAAGTTAATATAATTATATCTAAAATTTTAATTGAATAAAAAAGGTTTCATATTCTTTTCTATCACAACCAAATTTTTTTATATGGGTTATTTTATATGATTTTTAAAATTAATAATACCTTATATGAAAACTTGTTATCTAAATTAAAATAAAAAAGAAAAATGTAAAAATAATGATTGTAAAATAATCTAAAATTTTCATATCCTTTTTTAAAATCAATTATTGAGTCATTATCAACCAAAAAACACCCCAAAATTATTAATGTGTAATATTTTGAGCCATCTACCTATATATAATTTCATTAAATTATAAAAATAAATGGGGTGTTTATAAAAAATCCTTTTTCCTTTTATTTAAAAGGGGATCACATAAAAACATTCAATCATAAAAATAACTATAAAATTTCTCCATGAAACTCTAAACTATTACTCCAAATAGAAAAATCTCATGATAAAATATTCTCCAGGTCAAAATTAGTTTTTTGAGGACATTCTATTTCAAGGGGTCTTCCAGGGAAATTCTAATTCAATAGTGTACATATTATTACTTCCATAAATATTTTTATTAATAAGATTATACAAAATATATATGCACAATATTAAAATTATTAATTATATATCAATATTATATTTTAATTTTTTATATATATGTATAACCCTTATTTATAGATTTTGATCAACTTAAAAAATAAAACAGCAACATTAGTGTGTTAAGAGGACTGCCATCTCAACAAAGCGACACCATTAGTTTATCAATATTTAATTTCATGGATGATATTAATGTTTTAAATGATGAGTAAATATTATATATCTACATAGTATTATATTATTAAATTTCAATTTAATATCCCATTTCATCCCCTCTTAGTTGTTGAGAATGGGGAATTCTTATCGTCTGTACGTGTGGATTACCGACAGCATGATAAAGCATTTTTAATATTTTATTTATATTTTAGAAAATTATGTAAAAATAATCGATTGTGTTTTACCATCATAAAGAAATAAATATTAAATAATTAATATTTTTTTTATAATTTTCGTATTTTAAAAGAAACATCAGCTTAACATTGTATTCAAATGGAGTTTAATTTGGTTAATCCCTGGGCTTGTATAAACACGAATTTGAACGACACATTAAATTATAATTACACATGAATATTGGAAAATGAAATGTAATTTTATTATAATATATTATTAAATTCATACTATATAAATAGTTATAGAAAAATTATATTATTTTATTACTTTTTATTAATGTTTTTTTTACTTTATTTCTTTTGAAATAATCTATTATCAATTCAGTTTTCACATAACAATTCAAAAACAAATATAAAATGAAATAAAAATAAATTCAATAAATATATGTTACATATTAAAAAATAATATAAGATATATTAATAATTAACACTATATAAGAAAAACTGTAATTATTTTGAAATTACGATGCATGTATAAAACTATAAAAGTTATTTTTACCTAACATTCATAATATATTATTACTAATTAATTTACTCTTGATTCAGAAACAAAATAAGAATTATTATAGGTTAATATTTTGGACTATCTCAATAAATTTTATATTTTGAAATCTATTTTCGTTTTATTGGAGGTTTTATAGTGTCATCTACTTTAAAGGTAACAATGAGATGTTTTTTCATCTCAACATCTCCTCATTGAGTCATGTTTTAAGGTTAAGATTTTTTTTTAATTTCGATTTTTATATAAAAACCCTGATTTTGGTTTTATATAATCCATTATTTGATCAATGTAATTTAAGAAACAATATGTTATTTAAGAAAAAATATTTTATTTGAGATTCAATTTATATTTGGAAAAAATATTACAAATGACATAAGGGGCTTGCAAGATTCAATTCCCTTTCTTTGGTCATAAACACTCATACTTGTATAATATATTTAAATATTTATCTATTAAAAAATATTAATTTTTCTATGATTCAAGGATCCTTACATTATAGGGAAATAATGTTTTAATGAATTTAATTCTTCTGTGATTATTTTAATTTATCAATAAATTGCACATCTATTAATAATATTTTGCATTATATTTAATGGATTCTTTTCCCAAGTCCATGTTTTTTACTCCCACAAATTTTATTCATTACTAAGTATAATAGAAAATAAATTCTATATATAATAATAAATTTTATTCCCATTTTTTATTTTAATGCATAATATACATTATCCTTTTAAAATATGAGGGATTTTGGAAAGGTTAGCATAAAATATTTAAAAAATTATCATTTTGAAAATTAAGGGTTTGTCATCTACACAATAGTAGTATTTTATAACCTTTATTATATTTATAATTATGTAATATTTGTTTTAAAATAAAATCATCTAATTATATTTCATATATTAAATTAAAATCATTACTCCCTTTTCACGTTTCATATAATAAATATTCTTTTTAAATGTAAATATTTTTTTAATGTGGTTGCACAATTTTTATTCATATTCCTTGAATAAATTCTTATATTTTATTTTTGAAGTATGTTTTTTAATTTATTTCATATTATATTATTATAATACTACTGTTATTTTCTTATTTCCATTTTTATGGATTTTTGTAAATTTTATATCATCTTATTCTTTTTAAAATGTTATTTCCTTTTAAGGATCCCATTAATACAGAATCATAAAAGAAATTATTTTAATAATTTTTTTATTTTTAATTTACCTTATGAAATATTATTTAAAAAATGAAAATGTAGTCAATGTATTCTAACATATTTAATTTAGTTTATTAACTCTTATCCAAATTTATATTATTAAATATTGTATTACGTGAAAATGTTTTAGATGAATATCCACATCCCTATTTTTAGAAAAGAATATGTTTTATAAATTTTTTTATGAGATCATTATAATAATTGTTCACATGTCCTCTCTTTTCATTTAGAATTTTTTTTTGATTTTTATTTTCAACTAATTATTTTAAAAGGGATTCTTGAATGATTTTTTTATTTTACCTTATAGGTACATGAAAAATATTATTTATCATAATGAGACATTTTTATCACCATCTATAAGTAATTATGATATAATTTCTATAAAAATGAGTGATATAGTATTCTATTATTTATAAGTTCATGTTATGTGGTTATTTTATTGTTTTAATATTCATATTCCTTTTTTTCATTGGTGATTTAGGAGATAATGAATTCTTTAATTTTCAAGTGTCAAACAAATATACATATTTTTGGAAGGTTTTGACTAATATCTAAAAAATTATTCATTTGATATTGGGTTATATCTCGTGAGATAGAAATTTTATGTGAACAATCTATAACTCCATTACGTTCAAAAAAATCGAGTGTTATAGTTTTGAATGATACTAATAATTTTTTGTGTGAAAATTATATCATTTCACGAAGTTTATAAAGGGCGAGTGAGATGGATTTAATATATACTAATAATTTTTCATGTGATTATGTTAGATAATCCCTAGGTTCACAATGGTTTGTTGTGAGGAATTTAACATATCTCAAAATTTTTTATTTGAACATGATTGAAAGAATACTGGTCCAAAAGGTGAAAATATCATATTTTTCAAATTGTTCCCACATTTTCTTGTTGTTTAATATGTTATCCCATGTTTTCATTAATATTATTTTTTAATAAATTACGAAATTTTATTTAATTATCACATACTTTACCATTGTTTTATTCATTTTTTATGAAAGGCCATTAAATTAATGGTTTCTAAATGATCATATTTTTGTATTATGATTCTATATAAAATTTTAAGAATATTACAAGTGGGATTTTTTTATTTCAGTTACGTTATCTGAATATTTCTCATATTCAAATTCATTTTTATATGATAATACATTGTTGTGTTTCTTTTACCATTATAAGTGTTTGGAATCACCCCATTATTATATTTCAAATCAACAATTTATTAAGATGATTATATCATGTGATATTCAATCATAGGGTATATTGGACCACAATTATGGATAAATGGATTCATGTGTTTTACACTATGTAAATCATATATCAAATATCTATGACACTATTAAATTAGGTCCTTATATTGTGCATCTATATTTTGGATGTATTTTAGCGACCTACAATTCTCCAACATGGATATTACATACATCTAGTGAATATTCATTATATTACACTAACACACACTCAAGCATCATAACAGTTAAATGATTTTAGATACTAGTAACAAAATATTCTAATCTAATAAAATAACTTCAATGTTTTGTAAATTGATCATTATATTTAGTACTATTTATAGAAATATTTTATATAAAATAATAATTCATAACGTATCTGAATAAAACATAATAAACGGTGATCATAGATGATGAAAAAGGTTATAATGGATATACATAATCATAACAAGAACATAATGTTAAAAAACAATAACATAACCTTTAAAAACCATACCATGCTAGTCAAATATTCTATACATGAGTCATGGAATAAATATTGGTAGTTCATAGTACTGGAATCATAAGAAATTCATATAACACTAGGCATGAGATCATAACCTTGGAAAAAACATAGAATTTTGGCATATATGTTTGAATATAAAATCATATGTTACAGATAGCAACAAATATATTTATAACATGTTAGGATTGGGATGAAGACCTATGTACATGCTTTTTGTTTGGGATTACCACCCATGTACCCCAGTTATGAGCTTGAGCTAACCACACATGTACCCCGGTTTATAAGAATAGGTTGAACACCCATGTAACATCTCAGTGTGTATAGAATTTATCATTACCCAATGAATTATAATAATGTAAATGTTAAACCCACCACATAATGAAAACCATATTTATGTGATCAACGTGTTAAAAACTATTCATTATATAATAATACCTAAAATTAAAAGGTTATCATAAACATTATATTATATCTAAACCTATAGAAAAGTGAATGGTTTCATAATCATTTCTTCATATCATAACCTATGAAAAAAAGTGTGTTTCAAAATAATTTTGTCATTGTATAAACTGTGGAAGAGAAATGATTTTCTAAAACTATGTTTTATCATTAAAATATACCATTTAATGAAATAATAAAAATGGTCTCCATGGATCATATCTATAGTAAATAATACATTATACCAATGTTTTATGAAGTATAAGGGGACAAGGGTATCATGTGGCATTAGATTTTGGATGGATATTTCCAGACATTCTATATAGAAATGCGCCAAATGAGGATTACAACAGGTGTTTTAATCTTGCATGACTATTTGGATTTGTAAGATTGAGAGGGTATGGCTCAGCCATCGGTACCAAGCCTGTGAACCTACATGGGTTAGCTAGCTAAAAATTCAGGAAACTGTGGGGACCTTTCATAATGATATTTATGGTGGGGAGGGGTATTTCCATGTAGTCTTGTTCTGTGTTTTTACGTTTGAGATATTTTGATATCCTTATATCATCGATGTCTTCTGAGTTTTCTCCCTTTTTTCTTAAAATGGGGTTTATCCTAAATTAAATAAAAAAACTAGGCCTTCGGGCCATTCACTCATAGAAGGATTTTGAGATATCACATGGATAATTTCATAAATAAATAATTCTTTTAAAATATCAATTTAATATTTAATGGTTTTTTAAAATCCATAACTTTTATGACATACATTAAATATTATAAATAAAGCTATAAAAATCATTTTAAATAGTTCCTGGTGATGATATCAGTTTTTATTTGGAAAATAATTATTGAAACATAAAAAAATTTCAAAAAAAATTTGAGTGAAATGTAATATCAAAAATTGTTTCCCAAGAATAAAATTATAGAGTTTTCATTAAAAAGTAAAATACTATTCCTTCTATGCATATAAAAAACCAAGATTCTTTTCAAATTTTCTAAAAAAACAAAATGGAATTTGTTATTGAAATATGTATGAAGATTCCATTCCAAAAAATATTCTAAAATATAAATAAGGGGAAATTTTTTCTTTTTAAAATAGTTGGACAATAGTAAAATAGTCGTGAAAATAGTTTTCTATAATCATGGTTTTTGAAACAAAAAATATTTTCTTCCAAAAAAGAAATTATTCATAAAAAAATATTTTGGAGCTATTGAGTGCATAAAGAGATGAAAATAAATGGAAAAATGTATTCTCATTGTATTATTAGAAGAAAATAAAAGTAATTACTTTTTTAAATATGTATGAGTCAATTTTTCTGTTAGAGTATAATAATAAATAATCCTTATAAATGATGAGATTATAAAATAAAATATTTAAGAAATTGTTAAACATGACTCCTATGCCCCATGAAGAAATAACAAAAAATGAAAACAATAATACCATTATGGTGAAAAAATTCACGATGATTCAATTCAATGGAGATATATATGCACCTAATTAAGGAATATAGTTTTATAACATAACATTCATATCGATAATTGAAAATTGAGACACAAGTCCCAAATTGAATTGTTATCTATTGAATAGTAAACCCCATGAATGGAAGATACTAAAATAGATTTGAAGACCCCATTAAATTTTAGGAGAATAAAAATAATATACATTCATTGGATTTATATACACCACATAATAGAAATAAGAGATGAATATAGACTGTGTCTCATGGAAGTAAAAAGTGATACATAGTTCCCTTTCTCTTTAGTAACATTCCAAAAATAATTTCCATTACATAATAACATAAATAGAAACATTAATTATCATTAGATTATATATAATCATGACATTTAATGTAACATGTAAGTATATATACAAAAAATAGACTACTATTGAATATGAAAATTTTGTTTCAAATATAATTGTGAGATTATAAATCCCCTTACAGATTTGTTAACTTTCAAACTGTAAACTACATGAAAGAGTGTTCCTATAATGGATATCTAAATTCAAACAATTTTAAATGTATCCATCATAATAATCATTCATCATAAGGGTATAGATTATAAAAAATAAATAGGTGCTGAAAATAACAAGTGTGTCATAGAAGTAAAAAAGTGCGCTAACAATAAATCTCCATAACTCCTAACATCCATCGTACTCTGTCAAACTACCTGCATAATAAATATAAGTATATTATAAATATTTTAAATAACTATATTCATATATATCATATCATATATTATTTTCATATGAAATTTTATTACAAAATTATTAACGATTTAATTTTAATGATACGTTATTAGTAAACCACACTCTTTATTTTTATAAGTTTGTATTTTTTTATTTTTGTCCCTCTTATATAAATCAGGATTTATTTATCTAAATAAGAAGAAAATAATATAAATACCATATATATTAAATTTATATTTAATTATTTTAATTTATAAATTTTTTTGAAAGGAAAGGAAATACACAGTTTATGGTGACTATATGTCGTACACGCACATGAACACTACTTCCATTATCTCATCAACATGAAATAAAAAATTTAAATTATAATTATATTGTAAGTATATTATATATTTATGTTATTTATATCACATATTTTTATTTTATTCATCCATAATATATTCCACCTGAATTGTGAATGAATAACACTACTGCACAATGTAGTAGTCGGTCATGTACATGAGCGAATTTATCGTATTCCCACAAAATTGGAAGCATGAAGTTATAATGGATATAATATTACTAAAATTATAATAATATAATAAATATAATAAATAAGATATATAAATATTATTTCCATTAATATTACAAATCTTTAAATGTGGTTATGGAAAAATGGAGTGACATCAGTCCTTGAGGTAATAATCTTTTATAAACACAAAAGAAGCTTTTGTAACCCATTTGATGTATTTTTGGGTGGTTTTAGGTCATAAAAAATCATAAAAACATGTCATTATATTTAATAAAAAAATTTATTACATAATCAAGTTATAATAAATTTAAGAGGTTTTATGAAGAAACAAAATAGAAATGTTCGTTGATGAATGTTACATATTCTTTTTGTATCTCCTTTTGTTTCTCACTAAATGACATCCTTGGTTGGATTTATATCCAATGTATGGCATATAAAATTAATCTATGGATTTTTTTAATAGATATCATTAGAACTCGATCAACCCAAATGTCTTGAGAGGTGTCAATAATTTGGTGGTCTTTGTGCCATTAAATTGGCCATGAGTGTAAATCATGTTAAATACCAAAAATTATTTATTATAGGGTGGTCAATATATCCTAAAGTAGCTCAGAAACTTATAATTTAAGGTTCAAAAGGATTATATGTCCATAAAACCTCCACCAACTATTTATAAACAATTTTTTGAAAATATCATTCCTTAACTTCTATATTTCAAATTTGTTTCCATTTTTTCTCTACCGTATTTTTTTTAACCAGGGTAATTTATCAAATAATACTAAGGTAAATTATACATATAATAAAATTTATAACCAATTATTTTAAATATTATATATAAATTAAATGGAGTAAAATATATTTGAGTTACAAATTAATTTTAACACAAGGGCATGTAACACACAAAAATGCCGCTTTGACACTAACGTCACTAATATTGTTTTTTATTTTTTAGGGTCAATATGTTCATAATAAAAGATAAATTTTTCTATTAATGGACCATATATGAAAATTATAATCACTTAAGAATTAATTTTAAGAGTATATATTTCTTTTCACTTTATATCATTCAATAATGTAACGTTTATTATAAAATAACATTAATGAAAATTAAGACAGTATTTATTTAATTTGAAATTTAAAAATATGAAGAAATTAATGGAATTAGAAACTGTAGAGTTAATACCAATGAAAAATCATGCATACATATAACATAATAATTCAATATAATAAATCATTCCATTTACATCACTTTTACTATTTTTAGTATTAGAAATTTTATTTTTAATTAACAAAAAAATTATTTTTTTGGAATTTAGTAAGAAATTAATGTTACAGATAATTCTCTAAAAATTATCGATAAATAAATAGAATGAAAATAAGATATTTATCACTCGAATAATTATTTATAAGTGAATAAATATTTTTTCCATATCAAAAAATATATTTGTAATAAAAGTAAGAAAGATATCACTTTGTTCTTTTTCTTTACATAACTTATTATATGGGTCACATTCAACAGAAATAGGAAATGAATTACCATTTTTAAGATAATTTTATATTAAACTAAAATATATATTAATTATATAAAATTAAGATAATATTTTCTGCTGTTTTCACTTTTTTCATTTTAGGTTATTCTTTGGAAAATTCATTTTTACTTTATTCATAGTTATTATTTTTTATTGTATTCTATATTCATTTTGGTACAATATTATGTTGAGATCATTAAAAAAGAAAAATTATAGTTCTTTTAAATAGGAAATATTTGATTCATATAATTAAAATAATTATTGAAAAAAAATATCATAGACATGATATAAAAGTGACTTTTTAAAAAGAGAATATTTAAATGGTTATAATGTTTTTTGTATTGAGTTACAAAATGAAACAGATTCTAATGACCTAAATTTAATGAATTCATGAAAATTTATCTAATTTAACATTAAAAAATTTTAAAATGTAATTATAATTATAAATTATTTAATGTATAATATAGTATATAATAAAAATCATTATTCATCACTACTAATCAGAAATGATTCTTTTCAGAAAAATCCAAAAAATTCACCACAAGCTAATTAAGAAATATCTATTACAAAATGATGTTTATTTGATAACATTAATTTTATAAGAGTTTCAAATTATATATATATTTCCTATTATAATTACTAGAAAATTATTTCTTTATGAAAATAGTTTTCTCAAAACATATTTAGACATTATTGAAAATTAAGTACCTTTTAATCAATATGTTTATATTATATAAAAAAATAAAATTTAATCTATTCAAATTTGTAATTAAAATTCATATTTCATTGTTTGATGTCTAGGTTGCGATGTTCATGTTTAAATAACCATGCTATAAATATATCATGGTTTTATTAAAAATTATTTTCTTTATAACACTTTCTAACCTAGTGATGAATGTAAGTAAATCACAACATGGTCTCTCATACAAAAAATATTATCATTTTCTTTCATTTAATGATATCTCATAATACTGTTTCAAGAAATTTTAAATACCTAAAATATTAAATTAATTACAAAAAAAAACTTTCCTAAATACTCAGGGTGTTACATTCTACCACCACCCCGTAAGTGAATTTATCCCTCAAAATTCACCATGGTAATAAAAGGTTTAACATTTGAAAATTACTTCATAAAAAACATTATAAAGATTGTTAATAATGAAACCACATTACAAAGAATGTCTTGTGTGTATTTCATATATAAAAACATATATTGGAATTTTAAATTGGATAACATATTGAGAAAGTGAAAATGTTGACATAGAAGATAAATATAACACTGAAATACTGATAGAGAGTGATGGTGAACATTTATAACGTTAAATAGAGTGATCCAGTGATGGTTAGTGGCCAAAAAATAATAAATTAATGGGTATGGTAAGGGTCATTAAAGACATAAAAATGATGATAACAAAACGTCATTTAATTATAATGTCGATTTAAAAATGATGGAGTATTTTCAACAAAATGTACTTGATTTCATTCAATTTCATAAGAAAAATATCACCCTTTGGTTATGACATGATCAATTTCCACCCCATATATTACTCTAAGAAATTATGTTGAAATTTTGAAGCTAGTGTCACTAATAGATAATAGGATCATTGTTATAATGATAAGTCATTTCTTCTATCTATAGTTATAAGCTGTTAAAATCGGTTATTTAATATGGATAAATATTCATATGGTGAGGTGCTATCTAAATCTCCATCCAATGATTAAAATTAAACAATTCAAAAAATAGAAATTCTTATAATCCAACCAAAATATAAAAATTTAATATTGATAAATAAGGTCACTTAGGGAAACATAACATTAATTTTCCATATATAATAATGTGGATCATGATTATCACATACCAAAAATTTAAATGGTTTTATCATGTATTATCATGAAATAAGGTAACAGAAAAATCAATATAAAACTATATTAAAAACATAAATTCTACTCCATTCCTTTTATAGACCATATATTATTGGATATATCCCATAAATCCAAAAATGCCATAATTTTCATCCATGATAAAATAAACCACATTGTTAACAAACCATTATAGTAATAACTATTATCTAATTTACTTATTCATATCCCACATCTATTTATCCTAACTTCATTATATCAACATCTAGAACATATTACGAGTAATCTTCACTTAACCAAAACACCACCTTTGCATTAATTCACTTTTCTAGTCCATTATTTACATTTAGCATATATTTACCTTTATGTATTGAAATTAATTTTCTAAAAAATAGTTATATATTTCAGAATTATTGAATTATCATACATAAACACTTTAATTATTCCCCATCATACCCAAAAAATTATATACGATTAATTATATTATTTCATAATACCTATTTATATTTTTATCTAATATTTAGTATCTTCATAATTTGTAATACAACCATTAAACAGAAAACCTTACAGATTCACATCACACGATTTCCATTTAGGACTTCGATTATACAAATGGCCATACATTCCACATTTAAAGTCATAGAAAATCGATGATATATTAGAGAGATAAATATTACTATTATTTCCATAATTAAAATTTTTCATTTTCCATTTTGATGTTAGATACTTTGTATCTAACGTTCTTATAGTTGAAACATCTTCATGATCCTCTAAGAGAGTCAGTTGGTTGTTTCTTTCTAAATTCTAAACAAGGTAGAATCTAAATTATCTTTCATCCAAAATATCAAAAACCATAAAAGACAGAAAAAAATTCTTTATCTTCATACTAGAATCATAGAGTTATTACCAAAAACATTATTAATCATGTTCTATGAAAACTAATTAGGAATAATCATTACATTATTGACTCCAGTAAAATTCTTATTTGGTTGTATTTCAGAATCTTTTTAGTCACATTGAAATTTTACCCACTTCCTTCTAATTCAATCCACTGTCTAAAACCAGAATGAGGAGTGTGAGAAACACATTTCATAGAAGAAAACTACATAATCATGAATAATAACATATAATCTTTCTAAATCATGACACATTATTTTCTAATATATGACACCATATGATTATACATAGTCATTTCTTATATAAATACATCATGATGGTTCAATTTTTTTTGTGAATTTATAATGAATATCCCCATAAGTATCATATCAGGTGTGCATCAATGACCATTTTTGTGCAGTAATTCTAAATCAATTATAGAGTAAAATTCAGTTTTCATGTTTATTACCCAGAGTCACATCTATTCCAAATGCACATATACTTATTGTATCCTGATAAGAATGTATTTATAAAAAACACTGTCAATATATTTTAAAAAAGTTATGAAACAGTTTCCTATAATTTTACTCATCTTAAGTCTTATCATTTGATACACCCCTATACGTATTCTTATTAATATTCATTGGGATATCACTAATGTTTTCACGTCCTCATTTCCAATTATTAACACAACCATTCATTAGATACTATAAACACAATCCTAGGATTATCACAGAAATATATGGAATTTATTTAGATGAATATTCATTACATTATACAAACACATTATTGAGGAACATAATTATTAAATGCCTTTGGAAGAATATAATATAATATTAAAATCTAATGAAATATATTCATTATTTCCCACAAATATCTTTTCATTTATTAATCATTATATACATAGTCTACAAAAAACATTTCTTCATATAATTTGTAAAGAAAACATAATAAAGGGTGATATCATATGCTTAGTAAATGTAAAAAAAGGGATATATGTAATAATAATTGAACAAAAGGGTATGAAAACATTAGAATAAAATATGATAAAAACAAACTCCACGTCAAAGTATATAAATATAAGTTATTTCATAAATATTATAAGTTCATAAGACATGATTCATAGTAGAATCAAATAAGATGATCCATGAGTTCATAATACTAGCATAAAACGTAGATTTATGGAATACAAAGAAGAATTGAAACTATTATGACAAGGTTAGATACCAAGAAATTAACAACATGTTTGGATTGGGCTAACCGCCCATGTACATACATTGGGAATGGGATAATCACTTCTGTACCCTGTTTTATGGGCTAGGTCTTACCTCCCTTGTACCCTCCTTTATAGGCTTCGACACACCATAAGTGTATCCTATGATAGTAATGATAATTTATTTGTACATAGACTATTAGAAGGATATATGGGTGCCACCTATCACATATTGTAAACGACAGTTATGCGAGCCACATGATCATAAACATATGTTCATATCATAACTCATGAAATGAAATGGGTATTCTTTACATTTCATCATTCATAACCTTTGGAAAAGTGACAAGATTCATAATAATTTAACTATGTCATAACATATAAAATGATATCAGTTTAATAAATATTTTATCGTGGTATGACCCGTTGAAGAAGAAAGAGTTTCATTAACAATTTTTATTCATAAACATAAACCATTCAATGATATAATATATGTGTTGTCCTTGTAGCATATCCCATGTAATGAATAAATTAAATAACCATATTTCATCTTAGATGGAGAATGATTATGAATTATTACTTGAATAATTTACCAAAAAATAACTTTTTTTTGAATATATCATTTTAAAACATATTACAGTTTCAAAATCATTTTCATTGAAAAAAATCCATCAAATTTTATAAAGGATGTTTTACAAAAATAAAAATTATTTACTGAGGAACATATCCTTTCATCATTGAAAAACAATTGTTAAAAATTAAAAATAATTAAAAATAATTATCTCTTATAAGAACATTGGAATCATAAATGGGAAGAATAAAATCATTGAGCTATCATGAGAGGAGAAAATATTATTAATTATTTTTATGTAAAAACATACATTCTTTTAATATTTTTAATAAAATATAAGTGGGATTTGTATAAAAAAAATAAAAGAATACTTATTTAAAAAAAATTAAAAATTAAAAAAGAGGTAAATATGTATTTTAAAAATCGTAGTAGAATAGTAAAACACTATTTGAAAACATTTTTCTATAAATATTAGTTTTTAAATTAAGTATATTTTTAAGTAAAAAGGATATTTTGGTTAAAAACATCATTCAGAACACTTGAGTATATGATGAGTGAAAGATAAAAGGAAAAAATTTATTGTATTATAATATCTAGAGTATTGGGAAATTAATAACTTTTATAATGGATGTAACATAGGTTTTTCTCGTCATAATCATAATCTTAAACAATATCATTAAATGCTAAGATCAGATCAAAAATTCTTTACCACTTTGGTAACATTGAATTATAATCCCCGTGAAAGAATTATAAAAAATAAAACATAAACTACAAAAAATTGAATAAGTTCATTATATTTCTTATAAAATGGTCTATATATACACCATTATAAATGATATCTGTTCAAAACATATTATACATCTCAAATAATTAAAATTGAGAAAAAAAATCCCTCACTAATTTTTTAACATATGAAACATATGCACTAGGAATGAGAGATCCTAAAATGCATATTTGAGAACAAATATTTTTTTGGGAGAATAATAATAATATACCTTCATGGGTAGAATATTCACAAAAAATAAATAAATAAGTGGTTAATATAACATTTGTCACATGGAAGTAAAAAAGTGAGGTAAAATCCCTTAATGCTTGAGTGAATTTCCTATTGAAATACACATGAAATAATAACATAAATTGAATAATAATTTATAATAAAATGAGGTTAATTAATGATATATCACATGTTAGGGTATTATAAAAAACCACAAAAAATAAATAAATGTGTGGGGAATATTACATATGTCTCTTATGAATAAAAGAGAGACTAGTGATCCCCTTACCTATTTGTAAAATTTTGAACTGTAAGATCCATAAAAGAGGGATAGTAATATATATACATATATATAAAGTTATATTTTTTAAATATAATAATAATAAAATTAATTCATGGGATTTATATACAACAAATAATTAAAATAGGTGTTGCATATGCAGTTTATCTCTTAGAAGTAAAAAAGTAAGGCATAAATCTATTAGCTTAAGTCTTTACCTCCTTTATACTCATTAAGAAATCCAAAAAAATAAAAATAATTTTATTATTTTTATATTGAAAACAATATTAATATATATCATATCATATATTAGTTCCCTATGAGCATTTGTTAGCCTCTTTTTGATGATTTCTTTTTAATGGTATGTCCCGAGTACAAAACTGCTTTGTTTTTAGTATATGTATTGATTTTTTATTTTTGGTCATATTACATTGATCATGAATTATCCATATCTGAAACATAAAACATGAAATTAATATCACATATATTCATTATATGTGTATCTATATTAATCCATATATTTAGGTGATAGTAAAATAAACAAACAATTTATGGAGATTGTAGGTCGTATATATACAATACAATATTTTCATTTTTTCATATAGTATAAACAAAAATTAAATTAAAATACACACATATACATATTATGATTAAATTTCAATTTTTGTATCATATATATCAAATATTTTTATTAAAACCATCATTAATGCATTCCATGTAATTAGTGAATGAATCACATCGCTTTGTTAGATGGTAGTCCACCATACACATGAGTGACATTGTTATATTAAAACAAATTTAAATAATGATGTTATGTATAATATAATAGTTAAATAATAATAATAATATCATAAATAGCATTAATAACATATATAAATTGTATTTTTATCATTATTTACAACATTAATGTGTGGTAATGGAAAATGATCAATATCGGTTCACGAGGTTGTAGTATGCTATACACACAAAAAATGATTTTATATATCATTTAATGTAATAATTTTTTGTTTTAGTTAATTCACATATCATCAAAACATACCAATATATTAAATATATTTTCTTATTTTATATAATAATGGTATCAGAATAATTATTTTTTAGTTATTTTGGTAGATACATATGGAGAAAAATGTCTTTAAAGAGTTGTTGATTATTGAAGTGAGTGAGTGCCCTTTTACTATTTGGGAGGAGTTTTATTCCTATAAGTACTCAAAATTATTCTCTAGAGGGAGGAAAAAATTACCTAAATTGAAACAAAACTGATAAATATTGGATTGTTGGGATGATAAGGTCTACCCTCACATCCAACACACAATTACACACTTGGTTTAAATAGTTTATTCCTTATATTTCAGGCTTCACTATTTTTACTATATTTTCCACTACTGTAAATTGTTTTCTAACCATGGTAATTAATCATATAAGACTAAATTTAAATGATTGTTATTATAAAATTTAAACCCACAACTTCTAAATGTGATATATAATTTACAAATTGTAATTCTAATGTGTGTCAGAAATTAATTTTAATACACACACACGTAACTTGAAAAACTACTTGATTAACCTAACATGAACAAATATAGTTTATAATATTTATGGGTGAATATATTTTTTACAATATTATAATTGATCTATTAATTGGATATATTTTATATTTTTTATAAATTAAAAATCAATTAGTAGAATATAGTTTATTTATAACTTTTATTCATTCAACAAAATATAATTTATTATAAAATAACATTAATGTCATTTTCCCATTATTTAATAAATATAAATATAAAAAAATATCATGAAAATGATAAAAATAAAATATATAATTTTACAACCAATTTAAAATTTTATATCCATCTAAAAAATGGAATATAATAACTCAATCAGTTTACATGACTTGTTTTTATTTTTAGCATCAATTATTTTATTTTATTGATAAATAAAAAACTACATAGTTTGTATTTCATATGGATATTAAGTAAAAAAATTCACTCTATGAAATAATGATAAAAATAACTCATTATTCTTTCAAGAGAATTTCTAAAACCATACCAATGTTTTATATCCATATCATAAATAACTATGAATATTAAAAGTATGAAAAAGTATATTTTTTCATTTTCTATATAAACTTTTTTTATGGATCATATTGAATGTAAATTAGAAATTAATTTCTATATTTAACTGAAGCTGATAAAAAATGATGATATAAATTTATTAAATAAAATAATGATTATATATTAGGTTATTTTCACTATTATCATTTAGTGTTTAACACATAGTAAATCAATTTTTACCTTAGTAATGGTAATTTTATTTTTTCCACATTCATAATTATTTTATGTTAAATATTTTAGTGAACATATTATACATTATAAATTGTTATTATTTCAAATATTTATTCCATTTTTCAAAATTCCACTAACATAACTGAAAAATTTATATATATAAATACTCTTGCAGATATGAGGATATATATGGGTTTTAAAGAGAAATGTTTCAAATGATTATAGAGTTTTATAACAAATTTAAACTTGATTTAGATTAAAATGAGATGAATTATTTTATTTGAATGAAAATAAATTTAAAATTTCAGTAAAATAAATTGGAGATATAATTTAATATTATAAATTTTTTAAACTAATGGTTTTTTTTCAACTAAAATTCAATTTTTTCACTATTCCTAAAAATATGAAAAATTTATGAAAAAAACCGAAAATGTACCCAAAGATAATTTTCATATTAATTATTAAAAAATTAATATTTTTTTATAACATTAATTTTCAAAATGTGTCAAAAGTTACTTATTATCATTTCTTAAAAAATGATATAAAATTAACATCTTTGAGAAAATAGAAAAATCTAAATATATAATGACATTTACAAAAATTAAGCACGTTTTCTTCAATATGATTCATTTATATAAATTTATTAAATTTAATTTATAAAATGTATTCATTGTCTTTAATATCTCAAATATTGACTGCTTGGTTATTATAGTCAATATTAATGTATTGAATTATTAATATATAATGGATTTATTAAATCTCAGTGTTTTGTGTAACACGACCTAATCGAGTGCTGCATATAGAGAAAAATTAACTTGGTGTTCCATAAAATTATTGAAAAACGTGTTATTACATGTATTGATAAATAAAATTAGTTTTTAATCAAATGAAATATATCAAAATGTTTAAATTAATTTAAAAAATCACAAAACAAATCACTATGCTTCATATATTATATAAATAAAATTTTAGTTATTTTATTTAATTCATTTTTATCTTTTGAAAATTTAGTTGGTCTCATAATATGAATATAATATTTTTTCATTATTATTTATATTTTTGGAGACTATATTATAATTCTTTTATTTAAGGTTCAGAGAAACTTAGAGAAAAACTAAGCATTCATTCAACTAATTCGATGGTATTCCCAATTTTTGGTAATGTATTCAGTAGATTTTTCTACTTATAAATGAATTAATATAAATATATATATAATGAAATTTCTATGAGGATTTTTAACATATTCACTAAGGTTTAATCCTCAATAAACGGTATGACTGACCATTGAATCAATCATCAATCTGATGCATGATGAGTGGGCATTATACTCCCTACCTTGATAGACACCGTATAAGGATATTCATTTGCCAATTTCATAATCATTATGAACCATTATGAAAGATTTATTTTTAAATTACATTAATTTACAAATTCAAACATTATGTATGAATGGAACAAAAATTATCTTATATACAATTTAAACAGTTATCGCATTCACCAAGAATAAATATGTTAAAATGAAAGTATAATATATTTAAATGAAGGTGTATTTGGAGAATACAACTTAATATTGATAATTACTATTATAAAAATATAACTCTTTATGAAATTTTCATAAGAAATTTTCCTTTATTATTTTGATGAATCATGATTATGATTATGGTGATGTCAAAAGTATGATAATAAGAAAATATTTTATGACCAAATTAAAGAGCGTATATATGTACTTAAATCATAATATAAATCGGTTATTATTTAAAATTTTGTTTCATAGAATTACGTATGTTAATAATGATGACATATTAATAGAAATTAAATATTGATTCACTTATTTTCTTTAATTAGTGTAGTGGTTCTTAATTATTATATTTTGATAAAATCTAAATATTAATAAGGATTACATGAATCATTTAAGTGTTATTCAATAGTAGTTTCTCATTAATGATTTGAAAGAATATATAAAATTCTAAAAGTAACCTTGAGATATTATATAATTTAATGTTTAAATTTAGTATAAAATTATTGATGGACACATATTTAATAGATAGATATTTTTTAGTTTTATTGCTTATTTTATGTTAAAAAAATATAGGGATGGGTTCTTTCAATATGTTTTTAATATAGTATAAATATCCTTGGGATTAATGATTATTTATGATGTTTTTAGAAAAGTTTGTCTCATATTTGTGATTATGGTATATAATTTATAGTTAGTGATTTTATGGAAATGTTTCAAATTACATTTGGTTATGGAAGATTGAATTTTTTTAGCGAAGAATCTTTTATTTGACTACTATTTTATGACCAAGAGACATTTGTAGTGTTGGAGATAGTATATTCTTGAAAATATAAGATTAAGGTATGTATAATTAATGTTTTCTGATGAATTTTATTAATGTTAATCTTTTTTAGACATAAAGAAATATTTCATATTATATTTATATCTAAAAAATATGTATTTTATGAATAAAAACATCAACATTAATATATAAGAAATTAATAAAATTGAGATATTGTAATATATTAATGGTATATAATGTAATGAGACAATCTTTTTAACCCTCTAAAATATATTACATGTTCCATAACATGTGATACATGATATACCAACAATAAACAACCAATTTCATATTAATAATATATGATTTATAAATTACAATAAAAATTATGATTTTAAATTCTTGATTGTTACTAACATTATAAGGCAAAAAATTAATATGATTAAATATTGAAAATGTTATTTTGGAATAAAAATAGTTTTCCTAATATTATCTATTTTATTTTAAAATTTAAATATTATAAATTTTATTATTTAAAGGTGATAATTTTTTATTTATATTTAAAATCCCAACAACAATCATAACCCACATTTTACTTATGTTATTTTCCTATAATAATTAGTTTTATAGAGAAATATTGATTAATATAATACCATATAATTTAAATGAAATACATTTTCTTGAAAATAAATAAATAAATATACATATTATAATGTATGATAAATAATATTAAAATACTATGTGTAATTTATAGAACCGTGGTCATGAATTTTAAAAATATAGTTTAGTTTTCATGAAAAATATAGTTTTAATGTTTTATTTAATTATTTATTTTGAGATTAAATGAAATTTAGGTTTTATATTATGGTTATTGAAATAACTATTGGATTATAAAAATAATTTTAAATTAATTATAACTGATGGAATTGATAGTTACATATTATTAAAAAAAAATTCTCTTTAAAATTAACATTCAAGAACATGGTTTTAACCCGATACATGCACTCATGTTATGATTAATTAGCCAAAAAATATAATATTAATTTGGTTAAATAATTCCTTTATTTGATTTTATTTTTTTATATTATTTAATACTGATACATTATTTTTTTTAATAATATTCAAATTGTTAGTAAAAATGAATATTACCACCATAATTGTGAAAACATTATTTTCAAATTATAATTTAATTAATATATATAAAATTATTTCAAAAGAAAATAAATTATTTTAATTTACATAATGAATCAAATATAATATATAAAAATATAAATAAATATACTACTACTCATTTTTATATTAACAAAAAATATATAATATTAAGAATCATTAATGGATGAAATGTATTTTTTATAATAAAATGTTTTTATAGATTATATCATTTAATTTATAAGTGACTTTATAATATTTATAATTTTAATTTCATTAAATATAGGTCAAATTTAGATCCATAAACCCTAAATTTTGTTATTTGTTTATATATTTAATAAAACATACAATCCATTTGTGAAAAACATTTTTTCATGTTTAATAGTAAAATGTTGTATTAAAAAAATTATATAAAATATACACGACATGTTGAACAAATTTATGGAAGTACCATTTTGATTATTTCCCAACCCAAATACATGAAAAGAACTATAATTTATAATCCTTTGATAAATTTACCATTTAATTGTTTTATAGTATTATTAAAATATAATAGGTGTTTCAAAAAGATGCATTATAATATCTTTTGAAAGGGGATCAAATTCACCCTTTCAAACACACACCTCCCATTAAAATTACCCCCAATAAACTCTACCCATTTAGTAATATTAATATAATCTCCCTAAAACATATTCCTCCATTCAATAAATGTTATTATAATACCTTAAATATCAAAATAACATCCAAATAAAAATCAATTTTCCAATATAATTACCATCCATTCATATATATTTTTCATAATCATATGATTCCATAAATATAATTACTATAATAATATAATTAATTAAGTGTTCATAATGGTTTAAATTATGAATGGATATGATATATGTAATATTATTTTTATTTTCAATTTAAATTTAATATCCATATTCTCTCCTCTCACCCATTGGTAAATGGGATTCTCATCACGCATACATATAAGGTACCACCTCCATGATGAAGCATTTTTGGTTTTTAATTTATATTTTCATACATTGGGTAAAAATAATCATATATTCTTGTAGTTCATGAAAAAATATGATATCATTCTATATAATGGATTCTGTCATGTTAATAGAGACATCATTATAACCATACTCTCTAATCAACAGAAATTGCGTTCATGTTTGCATCGGTTTGACCACCCTCTGGATTAATACATAAAATAATGATTATGTATTACTATCAGAAATTGAAAAATAATTTTTATTATTATATTAATAAAAAAAATTATTATTTGATCTTGCAAAATACATGTTATGTATTGATGTTATTATTATTCTATCACTTTTAGTCATTATTAATACCGATGTAATCCGTTATCAATTCCGATTGAAAAAAAATACTAGACACTAATGGAATAAAATGGTAATTTTTTAAATAAATATTAGATATATTTTAATGAATTATAAGTAACATATATATAATTAACTTGACAAAAAAAGGTACTTATTTTTTCTAAAATTATTAAACATGTGTAAAAAGTTTAATTCTATTATTCCTCAATGATCAAAATATTATATAACTAATTAATATACTCATGAAAATTGAGTATAATAATGATTATAAAATAGTAATATTTATGATTAATCATATTAAATTGGTTATTATTTAGGATATTAATTTTTCAAAGTATTTTAGTGTTTTATCAACTCTTATCGGTATTTTTGGTACACCTTTTTAGACACAACATAACTTCATTAAGAAAAGTATAAATATTATGTTTTATTTTTTTTATTTATGTTGTCTATATACTATTCATTATATTATTTTGATATATTCCATGATTTAAATTAGGGAATAAATATATCCATATGATGTTAATATTTCTATGGTTTAGTTGATAAAAAATTACAATCGAATTAACAGGTATTCTAATTCTATTATCGATTTTTGATCACAATCACCTATCTTTGTCTACTTTTTAAAACATTATACTATTAATTTTACATGTAAAATGGATAGAAAGTAAAAATGATTAAAAATGATGACTGTTATTGGATTATTATCTGCTCATTGTTTTATAAGTGAATAGATTAACACATTACTGGGTTTACAAAGGGGTTGTGTAAAGGTATTAATCTATAATAAAATATTTACCTGTGAAACTTTTACATATTATTATTGTTCAAAAAGAAAAGAAATAATTTTTTATGATTGTTTCAAATTTTCCTATTTTATATCATTTCATGTGATGTTATACGAATTAGGAATTTTTTTTAATGTATTCATCTGTTTTGTATACAGGTTATGAGTTTTATGATTATTGATATTAGTTTTTTTAACCTCATTTGTTTAATGGTTACATGTGATTTTCATAATATATTTAGCTTCTCCTACCCATTTCATAAATACCATCCATGGTCATTTGAGATATTAATTTTTATTTATATCATTCTAATATTTTCCTATATGATTATAATCTAATCATATATGATATGTATTTTCCATTACTGGAAATTTCTTATCACCCCTATTTTATTTCTCTAATATTCAATGTAATGTTATGTGCCTTCTAATAACAATACATTTAATTTATTTGTGTATGTGTGAGGGGGGGGAGTAAAGGAATCGATGGAGGGTTCAGTGGGAAAAGAGTTATAATAGAATTGTAGAAGGCCTTTTTATAACATATAAGAGGGATTTACAGAGTAAGATGGTGGTTTACGTATGGGATATCCAGTATTTTATGGATTTTATGTGGTTGAGGAATAGAGAATAAAATTTTTTTACATAATAATCATGGGTTTGATAAGGTAATATAATTCTAGACCTAGGATCCATGTTTTAAGGCATGTTTTGAGTATTGATTATTTTATAGTGAAAATGTGTGGTTGACTATGTAAAATCAAAGGCATGTGGATATAATTTGGAAATAGTTTAATTTATGATTTAATAGCAGAATTTTAGGGGTTCTAAAGTGTACTATTAATATTTTATTGGTAGTTGGTTTTTGTTAATTCCATTAGTGGTCACAATCGACGGTTTTAGAGAATGCTTTGGATTTCTTATAAAACTAAATAAATTCTAGAAATAATTTATCCACCATATTATTAAATACATCACTAAAACTCACCAACCACTACCCTATATCTCATCCACAACTCCCAGGAAAACCACATTCCACTAGGAAACACCTCATAACCCACTGAATTCCACTGATAAAGTACCTTTGGACCACCTGGATTGACCTCTATGACACTTTTCTCTACAAAAATTACATCTAAGATACCAGTTACAATCCATTTTAAATATGAAAACCATATTTGTTGATACAGTCTCATTATAAACTAAAACATGCCCCTACACCATGTAATAATTTCCAAACAACCGCAGACCATGTCGAACAACTGAAATTGTGTATTTTTTGTGGGGGAGTTTTAGAGGACACTAAAAATTGGTCATTATTTTCCATTAATAATAGAGAAACCACAAATTCCAAAAGGGGTTAAAAGGAATAAAACATATACATTTAGAGATTGATTTTGGTGGCCCCTAAAAGAATTTATTCTAGCACGATATATTTTTTCATCTTATTCATTCTCAATCGACCATTACCTATTTATTTTATTTATAAAGGGACCCTTGGATATTTTGATTAATATTCCATATCACCTTCTCAGATCATCTATTCTAGAGGATGATATTTGGATATAGAGTCATATTAATGTCTCTTACCCATGGATTTAATTCCATTTCACATTCTTGGAAATATATTAGGGGATTGTTTTTCAGTTTGTGGGTAAGTTGGTCTACATTTTAATGATCATTTGGTTTGGTCTAGGATTTTCTATGGTATTCCATGTTTGGTTTTGTATTTTTGGAATTTCATCTTCACCAAGTGGTGCACAGTGTGTTAAAAAAACTTCTTTGAGGTAGATTTTATATCCTTCTTAATATTCTATATCATAGTAGAGGGGTTTTCTTTTGTTTGTCATTGGGAATATATTTTACACCAACATAAATGAAAAAAATGGTATGGTTTAATTGAAATTCTAGGGGAATGATTTTTATTCACATTATTTTATAAACATTGTAGTTCCATTATATTTTAAATTGTATTTGTCTGATGGAGCATTGAAAATCATGGAAACTTAGTGATATTTTGTATTAATTTGACATGTGATATGAAATATTATTTTTATATTTAAAATCAATATAAAATGGAAATTGGTTAATTTGATACATTTGGTTAATAAAATTATTTATAAAAGATTTATTCTTTGTGTGATAATACCTCAAAATTAATGAAGTGGATTGATAAAACACACATTGCCAAAAATAAAAAAATTGACCTACTGTGATATGTGGATAGTCTATCGACATAATATATAGTGGGTTTGAGTATCCATTTTTTGAAGAGGAGTTTATTTGGGTGATACCTTTTTATGTGGTTATTTTGTATGATATTAATTTATTTTGAGGACTTATTATTGGGTGGAAATGTGTGGTAGTGATATGGTATTGTAATGTGTGGTTGGTTTGAGTTCATTCTATGGGGAGGCATTGTGTGATTTCATTATCTGGAATATGAGATGAGTAAACATGTTAAATAGTTGTTCTTAATGGTTTATTTGAATAAAATTATTTTTTAAAAATTGAATTGATGGTGTTTGGTTGGGATAATGGATTAGAATTAGTTAATTTATGAGTTAACTATTTTTTCTAAGGTTAAATGTAGATTTTGAGATTAATGAATGAATTAGATATTTATATAAAAATCGATCGTCTTGTAATGAAAAGAGGTAAGTGGATTTTTGGATTGTGCTAATTATGTTTTTTATTCATCTAATAATGTGAGTGAATGTGATGATGATGTGACTTAGTTAGTGGTTATTGTGAAGATATAGGATGGGATTTATCATATATACTTATATATATATATATCTTTCATATTACCTGATACTTCAATACACCATCCTCTAACATTGAGAACCTTTTTCTAATAACAATATATATATAGGTAGTGTTTTTTGAATTTCAAAGTTAGGAGGATGCATGGAAATTTACCTGATAGATCCAATTATCTCTTCCAATAGAATATATATACACATATTTTGATGGTTAGATGTACGAAAATACATTTGGTGATCGGATGGGGGTCAATGGGAGAGAAGTGATGTGATTTTTCTGTGGGTCAGTATCCCTGGTGTCCTTGATTGAGAAGTGATCTGACCAGTTATGGGGTGGAAAATGGTGGGGTTCAATCATTGTAGGAGGAGGGAACATATTTTATGTCCTTTATGTTCATGATATGATACTAATATGGTTATGGATGAGATGTTATAAACCAATTATATTCAATAAATATGATATTTTACCATGGTATGGGGTGGTGACCCTAGGGTTTATAAGTACTATATGACCTGACTGTGATGTGGGCAGATGGTATTTGATATACAGAATATAAGAAAATTCTTAGTCATACAACATTGGTGTCTGAGAGTAGAAAATAAAAGGGATTTTTTGGTGGTTTCCATTATTGATATTCTTGTTATTATGACATCATATTTGACAAATGTTACTTGGTGATTTCCCCTTTAATAGGAATAGATTGAATATTTGACCCATTCGTGGGTTTATTCATTTTTATTATATTATTCTGGATGAATAAGTATAATTCTTTTACATGTTCAATAGAGATATTTTTATACATATTGAGTATACCTATATTTTTATAACTATTTATTTAACTTTTTTTATGTTTTTATGATGATTATAAAGAATATATTTGAAATATCTATCTCAAACCCCTTAAATATAATTTTATAGCTAATTTATATATTATTTAGGGTATTTAATTTGAAGAATTATATATGTAGATGTGGTATTTATACATGCACTATAGGATGGTTTTTAGATTTCCATATTTATGATTTCATGGAGTTTCTTATGTTGTATTAATCATATCCCCAAATATTGTTTTATTAAATGGGTTAAATCCTCACATTTGATGATATTTTTTATTCCCTCACTGCTAATCAGCAATATATGGCCTATGAGAGTTGGGAATACGATGTCGGTGGTACATTATCTATCTCCTTTCATTGTTGTATATTTTGTGTGAGGGTATCCTGATTGAGTGGTATTAGGGATGACGGTTAAGAGAGAAGATGGTTTTTTAGATTTTGGAATAGTAAGGGTTTCTTGGGTTGTTATTGAAATTGTGATGAATAATCGTGGCTCATGACATAGTCTATAGAGAAAATCTACTACATAAGATTTTAGGCCCCCGTTGGATCCATTGCATTCCCATTGAGATTTATGAATGACTAGTTGTGGAAGACCTATTTGGAGTGTAGAGACCTGGTAGAGGAATATTTATCATGATAACATGCATTATTTTTTAAATTGTGACCATTATTAAGTGAATAAAAAATTTTTTAAAATGAATTAAATAATTTTTAATTAAATTCCATACATTCGATAACATGAAATCCTTTTATCCTATTTAATCTATGATATTGTTCATCATCTGTGCGCCGTTTTGGTAGTGGATGTTTGAATAGATGACCTAGTTGATCACTATAGCATAGATCCAGACAGGGAAGACATTCAATAGTACTGTAAAATTATGAAAGTTTGAATTTATGGATTTGGGGATGAATGAGGGAAGTGTTTTGGATGTATAGATTTTCATTTATTTTGAGGGGATTTATTTATTTTTTAGTTTGATCTAGGACCCAATACAGTTTTGGATCCATTTTGTAGTCATTCTGACATGGGGAGAATCATGTTAGTGGTGAGAACATTATATATATGCTAGATAAGAGAAATATGTTTCATGGTTCAACATTTAGAATAATTTTCTGGGTATATTTCCTTACATAGACCATATAAGAAATTAATATTCATGATCTTTATTCTATACTTTATGAGTGTATGTCAATGTGGGAGTTGAGAATCAACTTTAAATACCTTAGTTGTGTTTACCTATATCTTCTTCTTGATACAGAGTCTCTTGTTATACATCATAAAGAGGAACTCTATCCACTCATCTACTATTTAGTTACTCCATTTACATTTATAACTCTACTATAGTTTTATAAAATAAGTGGTTGTGATAAATAATATGCACCCAGAAAGTGTTTTATCATATGAGGGGATCCAATTGTTTTCCTTGAAGATTATAGTTTTCAGTGCTATGTATCAGGAACAAGGGCCTTTGATTTTTTAAACCCTATGGCATCTAGCTCAGTATTTTTATTTTTATCTTTCTCGGGATGGTGGGTTTTTTGTTTTTCCTAGGTTCCTTAAAATATTGTTTTTTTCTATGGGGTTCATGAAAATAAACAAAATCCATTAATAGCGGTTATGTTTTATTTGTTTAATATAGGTTGTCTTGTTTAGTGAGAGCGTTAGTTTTAGTTGTAGGTGAGTCCACATTATATGTAAGGGAAGAAGGATTATAATTCACTGAGGGTAGAAGGATAAGGTATGGGAAAACAAAATTAAGTCCCTCATCATTATGTACAATGACCCAATCATGACCATGGATGTAGTCGTCAGCATTGTTGTATATGATGCGGGAATGTTCCATTGTATATAATTGAGGTAATGGTTTTGTAGGGTCTAGAGATTTTTCATTGTATTCTCTTCTTTTCCCCAATAATTGTTTGTTGCTTATTTGATTTTGTAATATAAAACTCCGTTTTTAACTCTATATAGTTCTTTATTTGGCACTAGATGAAGTTTTCCATTATGATACACTAACATTTAAAAACAATTCTGATCAAAAACCAACACGTTTGATGTTTTTTTCACGGTGTAGATAAATAATGGGACCAATTTAGTTTAATGGGGATCGATTAATTCTTTATATTCAGTCAAATGATTTCATTTAGGTTATATATTGGTTGTATTGTTTTAATGAATTTGTTAAAATATTTACAAGGACAGTCATATTCTAATATCAGGTTAGAAATAATTAATATTTATAAAAAATATATTGGTTGTTAGTTGAGTAGTATATGAGTGTAAGCCCTTATATTTATAGAAACTACGTTTTGTGTGGAATTAGTATATTCTTGTCCAGTGGAGATTCTGATTCCATTGGGGTGTTTTTGGATGTTTTTCTAATGAGTTTTTAACGCCACCTTGTTGATGTGATGTTGAGTTATATATATTATTACATCCTAGTTCTTCCCTATTTTCAATTATTCTGTATTTAGTGATTCCATATTAATTATGGGATTTGAGTATTCTGATATATTATCAAATTCATATTTTTTTATTCTGATTTGGTGTTTTGATATGGGGTCTTCCAGTGTTTTCATGTAGAATTAAGATGGTTGGTTATTGAAATGTTACCAAAGGATAAATTAGGTAATAGTCAAGAACCATTACATTATTCAGAGGATAATATTTTTTCATCTAGTTAGTATGGGATGATTGGTTTTTATATTATATATTTATGTTCTCCGTATCACTAGTTTATGGAGATAAAGTTCTATTACATTAATATTAATTTAAGCTGATGGCATGGTAACATCATGTTCACGGTCATATTTTTTGGTGTTTCAAATAAAGAAGATATTTTAATGATGATCATGAAATCTATGTTCTATGAATTTTGAGACCCCTTCATAGTCATGTTCAATAATATAATACTGATATACATGAGGTTAGAGGAGGAAAATAACAATAATCATATAACTATTTTGAAGATTCTTCAACATCACCAAATTTATTGGAAATTTTCCAAGTGAATGTTCTGGACATGAGGGGAGAACATCCTCATGCATGTGGTGTCATATAAGGGTGATGGTTTAGACACATAAATGGTAAATTAAATTTTTTCAGGCAAATAAACAATGAACATAAAAAAATTCAGAGTCTACTTTGTCTTTTTATAAATTTTTATAGGATTTTTTATGATATATCATTATATGTATCACTATTATGAGTGTTTACCAAGAATTAAAATAAAAATTTTGTCTAAAAAGATTCATACAACATTCAGTTACCTAAATATGTCATTGGTTAGTTATCTAGTAATATGGTTTGTTAATGTGGGAGTTCTATTTACGGTGTTTTGTAACTCGTAAACCTATGGATTGTTATTTTAAATGATTTAGTAAAGGTAGTGATCTTATATGTGAATTGGAACATACATCCATTGATAATAACTATGAAACCCATAATTTTGAGCTACTGGTGGTTGTGTTTTTACTGAAGAGGTGGAGAAATTTTCTCATTGGGGAGAATTTGTTTTCCTTACAAAACAAATGTGATTTATGTACATGTATTTTCACCTTCATTTAAATATATGGAAATGATGTGGTTGGATTTTATTTAGGACTAATATTGTGAGATCTCATACACCCAAGGAAATAGGATTATTGTGGCCAACAATATGAAAAAAAATTACTATGAGATGTTTTTTATGATACCAAGGTTGTTTGTAATGGAATGGATCTTGCGCCCTTACCATATAAAGATTGGAGTTGGTTTTTGATTTCAAATAAAATGGAATGATTAAAGGTTATGAAATCATGAATGATTAAATATTTTAGTAGTCTTTTTTTACTAGATACATTCATAATTCTTGTATTATAATTGATACACTATTTACAAGATATTTTTTTGGATAAATTTATTCCATTTAGTGTTTCCCAGAATATCATTCCATAGATTCCTAGCGAAGGAAAAAATAAGGGTGATATCAAATTCTTAGCAATTGAATTGTATAACTGACGTAATAATGAATCAATGAGAATAATAATTATGGCATGGTAAATAACTAAACACACATACCATATATTCAAAAAACAAATATGTAAGTGATTAATCTATATGGAAAGGTAATAACTTGAAACAAATTCCAATAAAATTACTAGATTAAGAAAAGTAAATATTAAAAGGTATGAAACAAAATAGATTACATTTAATCTGTGAAATAAAATGAAATGTATCCCTACATATGTCAACATAAAATCTAATAGGTAAATAATAACTGAATCTAAATTTGTTAAATTCTAAATTATTGGACACCTTGTTCCCTATGTATATGGAACCATTACCATCAAGACCATTCATACGGCAGATTATCATATCAGGTAGAAACCCATCTAATTTTTTAGACTAATTTGCCATATGATACTAGATATTCATTGAGGGGATATCTCTAACATAGCCCCACTGATATTGTACCTATCCAAAGTCTTCCTCTTATAAAATAATTAATATAATTAACAGACGTTATCAAAAATTCATATCAAATAATGGATACAGATTTCCAAATATTTCATGAAATAATCAAATAACATTAAAAGTAAAAACCATATAAAAATGTTTTATTACTAAGTAAATAATCATATTCATGAAAAATTATATGGAGATTTATGAGGAATTCAATGTGAAATGACCATAGGAAATTGAATATTTCAAGGTGACTAAAAGGAATCAAGGAAGTGAATGTTCATACTATCCATAGACAAATCAATAGGATCCCATATAGTTTAAGAATACTAATTTTATTTGTAATAAATATCCCATTTAGAGTAAGGATAATGGGTTATTGTCATTGACAAATATAAATAATATAAAATATATTTTTAAAACATTTTTGAGGAAAATATCCTTTTTAATTTGTAATTTTATTTTGAAAATCATTTTCATTGAAAATAAATTAAAAAAAATCATCAAAAAATTAAAGATTGGAACATTAAAAGGACATTTCTAAGAAATGAGTGTGGGTAAATATTTACATACTATACAATGTAAAAAAATCTTTTTTCATGGTATAAACTTAGTAAAATGAATTGATCCCAAAGTAACAAGACGATTAATTAGAAAACATTTGTAAAAGGAAAAAAGAGTAATACTCACCTTAAAAAATAATTTTGAAATAGTTAAATATATGTTAGTTTTTTTAATAAAACATGGTTTGTAGAAGAAAATAGTTTCTCCAACTAACAGATGAATGATGTCAAGTCTTCTTAAAAAAATTCTAAAAAATTTTAGGTACGAAAGAGAAAAAAATACTATTATTACATGATAATGGTCATAAATAAATAAATGAAAAGAAAATTAAGGGGCTTGTTATACAATGATAAACTAAATTACTATAATAAAAATTCATGTTTAAAAAATCATGAAAAAATGAGATTATGAATGAAATTATTGAGAATTCCATAACATTGAGGTGAGACTAAACCAATTAATTTATTATGTTTGTCAACTATAAATCCACATAAGGTATTATGAAATACATAAATAGATATTAAAATTAATTATACACATTAACATAAAAAATTAATGATAATGAGGAAGTTATATAACCAAATGAATATAAATTGGGCTATAAAATTGTTTTCCATAGGGTTACTTTTCACTCGAATCCACTTAGAAGAAATAATTAAAATTTATACTCAAAATACAATGAATAATTATTGAATAATGATATTATATGATACATTTTAACTATTTTAGCCATATATAAGAAATAATGTGAAAAAAAATAAAGTTATTTTTTCAAGATAAAGTTCACAATCGTAATATGAAGTGAGATTATAAAGATAAAAATTTAACATGTTCTCTAGGATAATAATCATTAAATATTCAAATATGTACCATACCCATTTGACAAATTTGAATCATAATATTCATGAATTAATAAAATTTAATTAAAAATATAATATCATGATAATAATGAGATTCATTAATGAAAATGTTTAGGAGAATTATAAACAAAATATTTAGGAAACATGGACCGTAGCAACCAAAAATCTTAAATGGAATGTTGATTGAGATGAAATCTTTTACCTTATGATTATATTTAGGTTAATCTACTTTAAATTCATTTATAATTGTTTTTATACATTTTACTAACTTATTATAGAACAATATTAACACTCATTATGTCATATGTGATATTCATATAATATCTTATTACTATTTTTTAGTAATCTTTCATTTATTTCAGTGGTTAATAGTCTAGTCTTTCGAATTTGTTTTACTTATTACATGTTTTTCTTATTACAAAAATCACGGTTTAATAACCTATGTAATGTAATCCATGATTTAATTATCATATATATTAAGTATATATGTATTTATAATAATTCATAATAATTTCTAATAATAATATAAATGCAACATTCATGGATACAGTAGGTTGTATGTACACATGAATGACACATTCATTTATTTTTCATATAAATGAATTAAAATTAAATTATTTATATTTATATTATATATAAAATTATATATATATTTCAAATATTTTAAATAGGGATATTAATAAAATCATGTATACATGCACTATATATTTTTAATGAATCACATCTCTTTGAGGGGGAATTAATTTACACTTCCATAAATGATGTTATTGTATTTACAAAAAATACAGTTCATAATGGAATATGTTATAAAATAATTACATAAGTATAAATAAATTATAAATTTCATATAAAACATATATTAATATATTTTCCATAATATTTTCAAACCATTAGACTTCGTATAGAAAAAATGAAAAACTTTATTTTGAGAGGTGGTAGTTCTCTATTAACAGAAATGGTAAGTTCGTTACCCGTTATATAAAAGTGTGATTCATTTTAGGTCCAAAAAATAACACTAAAATATATCATTATATTGATTATAATGCTTTTGTTATATATGAATTGTATATAGAGAGATAAGGTGCTGTCGAATTCAAAAAAAAATAATGATCACGAGGAATGATGTTACCTCTTAATCAAGTAACTCATTTTGGTATGCACCAATGGGATTATATAGATATATTTATACCCCATGTTACACATGAAGTTTTAGTTGAGTAATGTTGAAGAGATAAATGGTAATATCTTGATTGAGACAAAGTATCTTGAGATGTGTGAGTAAGTGTTAGGAGAGGAGGCATTTTTATAGTTGAGGAGTGTCTCTCAGGTAAATTTTTTGAAAAGAAATTCCTCACGTGATTTTACCATGTAAATTGGATAAAATAATTATTCAAATCAAATATAATGGCGTATAGGGTAGTAATATGGCTATATAATTGGATTTGGAAAACTATGAAGGTCAATTTTTCCCTTATTTTTACGGTTTAGTCCAATGTTATAATACCTTTTCTCTTAATCATTGTAAATAATTTAAATTACATTCACTAATTTATTTAGTGAAATGCTAAATTATCCTTATTATAATTTATAAATTATTCTGAATAAAAATATCTCATCAATTTTTTTCTAATTCTAATGACATTTGTGGCATACATTAATATCAATTTAATCCCATGGACAGAACAAAAATATTAGGTTTTAATGTAAAAACATTCAATAATATTTATTCATTAAATTTTTAAAATAAAACAATGACAAATTAACCCAGAAATTGCATAAGTCAGTTCTTTTAGTTACTCCCTTATCATTATTTGGTCATGGGTTCAAGTCCCATAACCTGCTCGGACTTTATTGGATGTCAGCCAGATTAAAATGTCTCATTTTCTAAATCTATAATAAATTAATTTCCCAAATAAATATAATGGTAACCCTTGGATTCTATTTGTTAACTAAATAACCTTTTAAAAAAGGATTTCAATACAACCTTAATACATAACTACTTCATCCATCAATCTCCACATTTCTTTTTCATTGGTTTAGATTTTATCATATAGAGAATGGAATTTCCAAAAACAAAAAAATACATAGTGTGAGAATCCATTATCATTATGGAAAAACCATATAAATCATTTTAGAATGTCTAAATCATAAATCATTATTTTCTATCTAATACACCTCAGGTTTAAATTTGGTCAATAATATTAATTATATATTAAAATCATTTATAACTATTTGTAAATAAAATTTGATTGACCATAATTGTATCCCCCAGGATTGTGAAACTAGGTGCGCAGAAAGGCCCATTGTCATAAACCAGGTTATGCCGAGTCAGGCTCGATACACCTTGTTGGAGTTTTCACTCCTACATATATCTATACCAAAACCACCTCCACTTTTAGTATCTAGAGAAGGATTTATTTATCAAAAAACTAATAAATATCTGTTGAACAGAAAATTTAGGATATTATTATATTCTTATCCCAATATTAAACATTACATATATGTTATTAATTCTATATTTACCTAAGTCTAGTTTTTTAGGGTTGCTACTAAACAACCCTTTCTACGAACTGTAGCACCCTCATTACAGAAATCCTAGAGCTGCTGTCTATAAGGCATTAGATTATAATGACTATAAGGAATCAATTACTTAAGGATTGAATAGTTTATTTGTCTTGATAAACCACATATATACATTAGTCTTGTATTAAAATTAATAAACCTATTAAAACATAATTTTTTCTTTCTAGGATAACATTATTTCATCTAGTGTATCCTTGCAGATCTTTCCATGTAATCTTATTCGATTCTCGGGTAGAGGAAAAAAGGGAGAACTCATGTGATCAGTATGGGAAAAGTATATTAGAATCAATAATGAATCAATTGGAATAGTAGTTATATCATGGTAAATAATTGACCACACATTACAGGTAATCAATAAATTGAGAAGGATGTTAATAAACAATATTTCATTTTAATAACTAGAAACACATGCTATTAATATAACTAGATAAGGAAATTTCAATATAGAATGGTAAGCAACAAAAACACATTACATTTATCTAATTAAATGAAAATGAAATTTATCTATAGATATGTAGATGATAAATATCACGGATGAATTATAATAGAAAATAATGAGGGAAATACATAATTATCAGATGAAATATTTCATAAGGACATGAATCTATTACTATTAAGACCATTCACTATATAATTCATCATATTTGATAAAAACCCATCTAATTTTCACAACTAATTTATCTCTTGAGACTACCAATGCATTGAGGTGATATCTATAACATAAAATATCTATATAAAATAATAAATATGGATTTAAAAATATTTCCCCAAATAATCAATTAACATTAAAGGTAAAACGCATATTTAATATAGAATATATATCCAGAAAAAATAATTTCCATGAAAAATTATATAAACATTTAAGGGAAATTTAATGTCAAAATATCATAACAAATTAAATATTTCAAAAGAACTAGAAGTAATCGAGAAAGTAAATGTAAATACTATCCTTATAAAAATCAATCATAAACTATCTTTTGGAAGAATAAAGATAAAATCAATAAAAAATATTTCATGTAGATTAAAGAAAAAAGTGTTGTTTTTTATTATTAATAGAAATAATTTAAATGGTGTTTTAAAATATTTCTAATTGAAAATAAGATTTTATTTTGAAAAAAATTTGAAAATAGTTTTATTTCCAAACAAATTATATGACATTATATATTAAAATAATAATTTTAAAAATGGAAAGGATTTTTTGATGAAATTATAAAAGATAAATTTATTCATGTCATGTGAGGAAAAAGACATTCCCATTAGATAGTAAAGGTTAGAAAACTTCCTTGTATGGGAGGAAGAAAGGATATTTCATTGAAAAAATGGGTAAAATGAAAAAGGGAAAAGTTTATTTACTAAATATTTTTTTTTAGTTTAAATAATTTTTTGAAAATATTTTAAAAAATCATTTTTTAGAAGAAAATATGTTATAATAATAAAGATAAAAATGAACCGGTGTTTTCGTAAAAAAATATTCTAATCCAATTTATTTAATAAAGAGTGGAAAAATTCTATGATTACATGATAATTGTCATTAATGAAAAAGGAGATGAAAATTAAAGGGTTTGTTGAACAGTGGTCAAATAATTTCTTCATATGGAAATTGAAGTGTAAAAAATTTGAAACAAAATGAGATTTTGATGTAAGCTTCTAAAAAGACCATAACATTGAATTATAACTCAACCAATTAATTGATTATCTTTATCAACAGTAAATACACATACGGGAAGTGTAAATAAATCAATAGACTGTCAATTTTATTATACAAATTATCTTAAAATATTAAATGAAAATGAAGAATTAATATAACAGAATGAAATTAAATTTGGATATGAACATCTTTTACACTTGGTATCTTTTTATTCCAATCCCCTTAGTTTAAATAATTCAAATTAAAAATCAAAATATAATAATGAAATAAAGAATAATGATATTATATTAAAATCAGAGTTATGTAAAATATATATAAAATATTAACTTCACTACCATAAAGTTATTGTTTCAAGATAAATATTTCAATCATAAAAGGAATTGATATTTCAAATATAATCATTGATAATGCTCTTGAAGATAATAATATTTATAAATTATAAAGTATCTCGTAGAACATTGAATCATATAAATTATAACATAAATCAAAGAATAAGAATAAATGAAACATTTAATATCATTATAGTAAAGGGATTCATGGTATAAAATTTCAAAGGGATGTATATAAAACAAGTAAAATAAACTTGTTTCATATCAATAAACATACCTAAATTGAATATAAACATAGATAAATCCATTACATTGTGTTTACTTTTGGGGGAAAATTACTTAAATTATTGTATAATTTTCTTTAACATTTAAAAAAACATTCTCGAACCACCTTAATTCTTTTGATATAATATAATATCATTTTATAATATCTAATTACTCATTTATAGTAATCTTTCATTAAATTTGAGTGTTAATTGTCTAGTCTTTCTAGTATGTTTTGACCTGTTCCTTATTGTTATTATTATATAAATTATGGTTTTATAATCACAAATATGTAAATCATGATGTATTTAACATATATTTATTATTAATTTATTTATAATAATCTATAATAATTTTATATAAAAATGAAATGGAATATTCCTAGAGATGGTAGGCTTTACGTACACAGGAACATTACATTCATTTCATTGTCATATTAAATAATGGATAGTAAATTATATATATCAATTTAATATTCAAGGTAGCATATATATGTCACATATGTTACATAGTTTTATTAAAACCAACCATTATACATTTCATGAATATTTTCAATGAATCACAACGCTTTGAGGGGGAGATAGTCCACTCTTCAACAATCCATGTTATCATATGTACATAAAATAGAGTGTATAAAATAATGTGTTATGAAATAATTAAATAAGTACAATGAAATTATAAATATAATATATAAAATATAAAATTAGTGTGTTTATCATTATTCTCAACTGTGATTGGTGGTCATTGAAAAATTAACAAATTTAGTTGTGAGGCAGTAGTTCCCAGTACACATAAATGGAAAATGCCATACCAATTAGATGGAATTTTTTTATGTGTAATTAAAATTCACAACCCAAAAACATTTCAGTATATTTAGGATATTTTTGTTTTTATATAATAATGTAATTATGAGTTTGGAGGGTTTATAATTTATATAAATATAATGATATTGAGAAATGATGTTACCACTTAATTAGTTTACTCATTTCGGTTTGTACCAATCTGATTCCTTGGATGAATATATACAAAAGTATAGGATTATAGGTTGAGGGGAGGATTTTTTAAGAGATATTTTAGTATATCTATCTCAATAAAATTTGTCTTGGGAGGTGTGATGAATTGGGAGGAGATTATTTTTTTTATATCGCAGTGTCACTATTGAAATTATTTCGAAATAGAATTACACACATGTTTTTTCAAGTAAAGTGGATCTAATAATTTATAAAACTCTATATAAGAGATTATATGCCCAAATATCTCTAGAAAATTGTTTTTGAATAAACATATAGGTCATTTTCTCAATAATTTTAATTTTTATTCTATTGTTAAGCTACTATTTCTCTTAATTGATGAGATTAATTTAAAATAATTTCACTAATATTTTAGGAAAAAATAATTTGAACTTAATAAAAATTGTGAATTATTATTATTTCAAATATGGAATCAATTTTTCATAATTTAAATCATAGAAGTGGAATAAATTAACGCATATTTAATCCCATAGGAGGGACGACAATGTTGGTTTTCAATGTTAGAAGGCTCAAAAGGTTACAATGTTTTTATGTACAATTTCATTTTGAATTGTATTATAATGACCTAAATTTGATTAATAAATATAAAATTGATGTAATTTACCAATATAAAATATTTAAAATATAATCTTACATTATAAATAAATTATTTGGAAAAGGGGTTTTAAATTAAAATTCTGTATTTTTTACTATTCATTAAAAATGTAACATCATAGAAAAATACCATCGATTCACTCTAACCTACATTTTATATTTCTCTTTAAATTTATAGGTTATTTGTAAATATATTATTTATTAAAAATTAGATTATTGAATTTAGAATAGGTTCTCCAATAAGAGATGGTAAATGTTTCTTAATAGAAATATTGGGTTTTTTGTGTAATATTGTGTTTGTTCATATCGTATTCCTAACAAGTATATTGGTTTAATATCAAAAATATTTTATTTAATAATATATATATATATTAAATTATTGTATATAGCAAATTTTAATTAATTTCAAATTATTATGGTAATATACCATTATGAGCATAAAAATTTCTTTCTATAAAAATATTCCTTTTACATGAAAGTAGTTATTATATTCATTTATAATTAATTTGTAACTAATGAATTCATGTTATATTTGTGTAAATGATATATTTTCATAATTTAGTTAATATTATTCATAATCACAAGTTTAACGGCTATGTTAAGTCTTATTATATTAAAAAGTAATACTATATTATTATTTGATAAAATGTAGGATTGCGTATAATGCACGCAGTTGAAGAAACTCAATGTTTCATGTGCCTCACCATAAATCTATATGACATAAATCATAATATAAATTTTAGTTTTAATTTATTTAAAATAGTAAATATATTTTAAATTCATAGAATATTATGTTCATTTACATGTTTGGTGTTGTGTTTCATTCATGTTATCAAGTGAAATATTCCTTAATTAGTTTTTTAGGGCATTAAAATAGACGAGTAGGTGATCCTATTCCTGGATGTGGGTGTGGTTGACTGTAGAGTATGTCTGTTTTAAATTATGATGTGGTCTTTCGTGATGGAACAAGCGGAGAAATATCATTTTTGAGACTAAGTGACCTAGGTGATACTAGATCATATTGAAAATGGTGATGCTCCAAGGGCATGGTTACAGGATCTTCAAAACCATATTTTATTTAGGTGGATTTATTTTGTTCTGATAAATAAGTGGGAGGTAGTATTTCTTATGTTTTATAGATTGCCATTTTGTGTACACCCAACAACATAAATGATGTATTTTGGCTTGGGTAAGCATTTTTTAATGGTATAAGTTGAATTATGATATGGTATTGGTTGTGATCTAATATTAGGTTTACCAGAAGGTAAAAATTTAGCGTCATGTTTATGAAGGTCAGTTATATTCTTTTGGAGTTCCCAAATAGTCATGGGATGATATATGTATTGATTTAATCATAATGTTATCCCAAGTCCAACGAGTATTTGGGATGAAATATGTAGTGATCAATGATTCCTATCCCATAGTTTTTCATTACTGGGGGATTTTTATTAGGTGGGGTAGTTTTAGAGATTTCCAAGGTCCATTTCCTTAGATGTGGTTTCATTTTTTTTCTCATGAGTCAGGAGGGAATTCTAGTATGCTTTTAGTACCCACCTACGCAAAAAATCAACTAGTTCATGTGAGGATTAATTTAATGAAAATATTTGAAGAGGGTTTTTCCATTAATTTTAGGTCTCTCTTAGAGTCTATTTTTAAGGACCTTGTTTTCTTAAATGATTCCCCTTGATGAGTCAATCTCATTTTTGGCAAGGGGTATAGGCTTTATAACTGATTTTTGGGTATACTGAGTTTTTGGGAGGTGTTAGAGAGGTGGAATATCATTTTGTATTGCCCCCATAGCTGTAGAGGTTCTAGGATGTCGTCTATGTCTATCATCTTCTTTGTTAAATTCGCAATGAATCTAGTTTCATTGACTATATAGATTTTGATACTAAGGATGACACAATGATCGTTTATAAGGTAGAGGTCATTAAGGATCATAGAGTGAGGGTACTGTGAGGATTGGAAATTCTTTTTGTTTGTGCATTGTAGGGACATAGTTCCATAGGGTATGGTACATGGTAATGTAAGAGACATATGAGTTCATATAACCAATATTTGATTCAATTTTTTCAATTATTTTTCCTATAATATTTAAATAAAAATGTTTTATGAGATCTGTTTTTTATTGATGCATTATATTTCATAAAGGAACTGACATATTAAAATAATAAACACTGACACCTAATTGAGATACATTATAGTATCATGTTGTTAATACCATGTGTGGAAGAATGTGCCACATAATGAAACAATCTGGTGACATAGAACACAGAATTATATGATTTTTTTCATGGGAATTATTTTTTAATTCTTGTACTAATAGTTTTTAGGATATAATATAGTTTGTATGGTTATGTGATGTATTTTATTGGTTGAAAATGTGGTTTTATCATAACTTATTACAGATTTTTGGAGTGTTATTGGAGAGTGGTTGAAGTGTTTTTATGTAAGTCCATATTTTTGGGACATTATTTTCTATTTTGGTTTCTACGTTTAGTCATAGAAATTTTTTGTAGTATGAAGTGATCCATGGGTGGTATCACATAGAGTGTTTGTTTGAACCCCTTTCATCCTTGGGTTTACATTTGATTCTTGATGGTGAGAATAATTTATAGGTATATGATGTAATTAATTTTCCATTAAAAATGCATTACATGGAATGCATTGTGGATAGAGGGTGCTTGCAGTAAGTACTAGAGGGTAATGTGGGGATAGGTTTGAATCAGAACTATAATATCCAACTTTAAATATAAATCTAATGGTTTATAGTGTATAATTGCATATATTGATAGTGTTTTTGGTGATTTATGGATTCTATGCGTTTTAGTTATAGAGCATAATATGGGTTTATTCTATAAGGACATGTTTTATGGAGTGACATAAATCATTACCAAGGAACCTTGTTTTTAGCGTAATTTAAATTTTCAAGGATATTATAGCTCAATAGAGGGATTTATAAACTAAAATATACATTTTGTAGATCTTACAGAATAAATGTGTAATTTATGAAATATTAAATGGGATTTATATTTTGTAAGTAGGTTTATTTAAATGATTCTTTCCCATCAATCTATTTCATTTTTTAGAAGAACCCTGGGAAATTTTGAAGAATCTCTAATCCCTCCATATCCTTCTTTAATTCATGGGTTCTTGTGGGGATTTTTGGAGATTAATATGTATTATATTCATTACCCATGGTATTCCATCCATTCCAATACCTAGGGAATATAGTAATGTACTATAGAATTGGTTTCAATTTTGGTTGGGAAGCTTTTTTATGGTCCATGGGTTCAGTGAATGTTGATCCCCAATTTCCAATGTGTTGTTGTGTCTTGTGTTATTTTTTTTCATCTCCCTTTGGTACACATTGATATAGAAAAGTATATTTGAAGTAAGGTTTTTTTCATTTATCATATTTTCTATCATGTTTGAGGGATTTTTTCTTGTTTATCATTGGGTGGATATTTTTCACTGACTTAATTGATGACAATTAAATAGTTTAATCCATACCAAAGGAAAATTTGTTTGTTTCAATGTCCATTACAACATTAGTTATCCTACATATTTTGAATTTAATGGGATTAATTCTCAACTAAAAAATAAGGATTATAGAAGATTTGTTTTCATCAATATAGAATTTATTATAGACCATTGTTGTGATTTCTTTTAATCAATCTAAAATTCGAATTTTTTAAGCACTTATATTTGAATAATAAAAGGTTTTCTTTGGGATTTATGTATTATTCTATAATAACACTAAATTAATTATGTGGATTTATAGAAAAAAACTTATTAAATATATATATGGTTCTTGACATATTTTTATGTTTATAACTTCAATGGAATAATTATTTGTTGTGTTTGAGTGGTAATGGTATGGGGTTAAGATGTGTTGAGGTGACACCATCTAGTGATGTTGTGTTGGGAGATACGTTTTTGGTACGAGGCCATTCTATTGGGTGAAGATGTGTAGTTATGATGTAGGATAAAAATGTGTTGTTGATATCAGGAAATCCTATAGGGTGATGATGCGATTTTGTGTTATGTGGTGTATAAGATGATAATGGTTGTGTTATATTTGTCTCTAGAGTAGTATTATAATTAAAATTAATTATTTGAAATTTAAATAGATAGGGTTTGGATTCGTTTATGGGTTGGAACTGGTTAATGAATAAACTTATAAAGAGATTTATGGTTAAATGTATATTTAGAGATATAATAAATGAATAGGATGAATAATGATATTTTAATGGCTTAAAATGATTTTTTTCATTGTCACAAACAAGTTTTTCTTGTTATATGATTTTTTTAATCTAGTGGTGGTAGTTAAATTGGGTAAACTATGGGTTAGGATGTTTTTATTTTGAATCAAAATATAGGGATTTTGTGTGGATATATATATATAACTTGTATATATTTTTTGATTTAAATATCCACCTCATACACATTAAGAACCATGTGTTGACAAATATATATGGGGATACTCTCCCTAGCATTTTGGTGTTGAGAACAGATGGCAGGAAACCCACGTATTCATGCTCTATCGTAAAGTAGAGTATATATGAATAGATTTTGATGTTTGGAGGTTTGACAGTGAACAAATATATGTTCTAGGTGACTTCATGAGAGATGAGATATAACCAATATGTAGGGATGCAACCATGTTTCCTATAAATGATATGTGAAATGGCTATTTTTTGTCGTGGATAATCATGTGGTTATGTGTGGTAGGATATGGGCTTGAGATTGATAACCATATGGTTCATATTACAATATTACTCTTGTTATTTTTGTGATGTGAGGGCCCCTGTGTTTTGGGTGAGATGAGAAGTGACCATGTTATTGGGTGGAGATCCTAGTGTATGGGTACATTATGGGATATAACCATGCTATTGGGAAGTGGTATATGTTATATGGAAGAGATTGGTGATCTAATAAATACAACATTGTGGTGGGGGAGAGGAAAATTATTGGTAATTAGTGAATGGTACTATTTATTGAGATACATATTATAATTTTATAATATATTTGTTATTTTATTTATTGATCATTCCATGCCATATATTTCATTAGATAATTTTAATATTTAGATGTTGTTGGTTCTATAGTTTACTTTTAGGTGTATTAATTTTATTCATCCACATATTCGTGAGATACATTTGGTTTTCTATTTAGAATACAAGTATTTCACACAACATATATAAACATATTTTAATGTTTCCAAGAGGTATACGATTACCTGGCTAGAAATTTATATCTTTGACCCTTGGAATGTTTTTGGGAGTCTGTTTTATATTTTCATTTAGGTATTTACTCCATATAGATTAATTTATTACTCGTTTATATATAAATTTGTTATGGGATGATTTTTTTTCTTTCATATTATATGATGTAGTGGGTTTTCATGTAGTTGATTCATCATATCTCTCAATAATGTATTATTATAGAGGTTAATTCCTCCCATTTTATGATTTTTCTATAACCTTGGTTCAAGTCCCCTTTCTGAGGACTATTAGATGTAGGATCCGAGGTATATCATTTCTCTCACTTCATTTTGGTATATTTTGTGGGTGGGGGTAATGAAACCCTTGTTATAAAGATAATGGTATCATGTTATATGTCAATAATGGAATTTAAGGGGCCTGATTATGGATGCATGTTTTCTAGTGAAGAAAATATAGTTAATTAAATTACTAATCTCCAAGACACTAAACCATCAGTTCATTGATTTTTGTGACTATTTATGAGATGTAGTATTTAAATAATAACATTAATGTACTATATCTGTCATGTTTAGCATGGGATACTTCATCAAACAGTAGTAAAATTTCCATTCACAATACAATTCATAATATTCAAATCTAACACAATGTTAACCTCATTGTGACCTCAACATTTGACATCTACAACTACACAAATTAATATGGTTCAATATATAGATAATCACATGTCTATTATTCACATTAAATTCCATATATTGATATTTCAAGGTGTCTATCTCTCCTAGGTCACCATTATTTTTACTATGAAACCTTCCTTCAAATACATACAATATTCGGAACACCCCCAATTCCATGTCAGAAATTTCAATGCATTCTTCATAATATTGGATTTTAAGTATTTTAATGATATTTATCAACTAATGTTATAACAACAAATATTTAAAAGACGTTTATCATTATTATGATAATGTAGACATAAAATGATTATTTTAAATCACTTTTAAAAATAATACACGGTGTGTTATATTTATAACCATAGTATAAAGGTCACTATAATGATATTAAATTTTATAACTATTAATATATGTTTTACTCCACATCTATTACAATGTAAGTCAATGTGATCAGTTATAAATTTTTTTCAAAAAAAATATTCAATACAAATAAAAACCATTGATAAATAAACTTGAGAGAATAAAAAGATATTTATAGTAACCAATTTAATAAAATATGTGAGGAAATGGTCAATTTTCTTCTACATACATGATTTTCTGTCCCCCCCCCCAAAAGTATATCATTTACCGATATTCATTTTCTTCAGAAAAAAATCATGACACGTGTTCCTCAATAGTTAGTATATATCATTATTATGATTAAGAACATATAATATATAAAAATAATACATCTGAGTAAAAAAACAAAAAAAATTTACAACTATGTATATGACATGAACAATATCTATAAAACAAAATTAATGATATGGTATATTATAAATTAAAAGGTATATTGAAACTAGATTTTATATATAATGTATAAATGTAGAAAAATTATACATCAATGTGATGTGAATATTAGTTTTCGAATAGATTTATTTGTATCATGGATGGAAACATTCATAAGAATGTTATGTGAAAATATGAAAGAAATAAATCATAATTTATAAATTTTATGATTATACTCTCATGTTGATTTTTTATAAAATCAACATTATAATTTATAGTCTTAAAATCAATTTTTCCTTAAATAATAGATGTGATAAGTAATGAAGATGTGATTTAATTATTGATCATAAATAACCAATGATAAAAACAATTTTATTATCAGTTGTTAAATAGAAAAATTACAATAAAGACATGTTAACCTATTACATTATGAGTGACAATAATTACAATATCCACAAACTGTTAGAGATGTTTTGGTGAAAAATTATACAATCTATTATATAACAACTCAACTGATTAATCAGATCTAATAGACTGGGGATCAAAAATAATAAAATATCTCTTATTTTGGGAAAATATGGTTGACAGGGTGGATTTATAATTCAATTGAAAATATATCAAAAAAATAATAAGATCATTATATACGGAAACATATAGTGACATATGACACATTGTTCCAAGGTTGAATAATAATGAACACATGGTATAAGTTTAGAAATTACGGAGAAAGAATTTACATGCATGTTTTGATAAGAAACATTTAGGGAACATAATATTGTATGAGTTTAACATTTAAATAAAAATATTTAAATAATGAAAAAGGCTACCAATATAATGAATTATGAGATAATAAAATGTCCACATCAAAATAACCCATCTAAGAACACCTTATTTTGTCCAAGCCACCAAGTATGTACAAACCCATACCCAAGATGAATTAAAATATATATATGAGTCTGTAATATTGTTTACTTGATATTCACTATGTTATTCTCCCTCGTTATCTGGACAACATGTAGAAACACCACCTTGTGGTGGGATACATTCATCCTTGAGGAATCCCTGAATACATTTTCCAGTTATTATATTTGAACCCCCTATTTATAGGAAAAATTTAATATTAAAATGAATTGTATTATTCTTACAAAACCATAGAGTGAATAGATAATAAAATATACAATGTTATAAAGTCTTAATCATTGATCTATTTTCTTTTATCCATAGAAGAACTATTATTACATTCATGAAACATTGATACATCTCACTCTAAAAAAACCATGATACTTATACATAATTCAAGAATTGTTATTATGAGTTATATTTATTTAATAGTGACCCCATTTTAGAGAGACAAGTATGTTCTAATAACATAAATTATCTTGTGCAATAACTATTTATGATTTATCTTTTCATTTTCCACATAATCATCAATATATTAAAATATTTAATCTGAATCAAACAAAAATTCCAAAAAAAAAATAAACCACTCATAGACTCTACCACTATAGATAAAACCTCAAAATATTCATTTGAGTGATTCCAAATGTAACGACATGAGATTTTAGATCCTTTAAAATAATTGAAATATTATATATCATGTGTTTCACACTTGACCCAACATACAAAAACCACATAATTTTATATACCTATTATTAAAAAGCTATATTATATAATAAAATGGTAAATCAGTTATAGTTATTACCATTAGAGGGTAAATATTTAATATGAGTTAGTTTTGAAAATTTAATTTTAAATAAATTATGTATCCATTATATTATATTTTTTATATAAAAAATTATTTACAAATTTAATATTTTAAATTTGATAGTGTAAAATTATTTTTTGATATCATTTCTAAAATATTATCTAAGGTTAATATTTAATACTTTTCTAAAATAACTTGTTTTTTATTAAGGAAAATTAATTTGTTAATATCATCAAATGTATAAGACATAATAGTTTTTGAAACCATTATTATATATAATATATATATTTTAAAATATCATAATGATTTCTAATATTTGATGTCAAATTTATTAACAAGGTCTCATATTTTTGAATATTTATCTAACATTGTAATGAAATTTTTTTTCAACTATTTTGATTAATTAGTTATAACATGGTGGAATGATATTATTGAGAGAAATATTTTAAAAAATATACTCATTATTTGATAATAATTATTTTTTATTGATATTAATAAATGGAATTAAAATTTCTATCGTAATCATAAATATATTTACTAAAAAATAAACATGATCTATAAACTGGTTTTTAGTGAAACACAAATGCTAATGTTAATATAAATTTTTGTACACATGGAAAAATAATTTGATAAATTGAATATTATATTTGAGATAATAATAATCTTTTTATTTATTATAGAAGATCTATTTTCTGGTAAATATATTATATAGTCAAGATTAATTTTAATTATTGTGATATTGATTAAATATTTTTTAAAAAAATTATTATTTTATAAAACCAAATGAATTTATATAAAATAAATTAAATATAACACCCTCAAATATTTATAATATGATTTTTACATCAATAATTAAATTGATTAAGATTAGTTTAATTTTCAGTGAAAACTAAATATATTATGAATCTTTAATAATCAAAATTTTATTTTTCAAATAATTTTTTTTTGTAAAAATTAATTATTTTAACATAAATGATAATTTTAAAATATTAATATTATTATGCAGATTAATTTGTCGTCATATTTAGTTCTACATGAACTAAATATGGTTAAAGGGACTATTTTTTATTTATAATATATCATGAAATCAGTTATTTAAAAACTATAGTTACCAAGTATAATAGTTGCATTAAAATGTAAGTACATAATATTAAAAGCCTTACAACTTGATTAAAACATGTGTGGAATGTTATCATTGAGTATGTCTCAACCCAAAGAAATAAAAAATTAATTAATTTATTATTTTTCAGGTATTATCATGGTAATGGTGTTTATGATTTATTAAAATAGAAGGGTTGTATCTAAATGACAACTTTCTTATTATAAAACAACATATTAATAACAAATATTGAAATACATAACTATGACTAGAATTATTCCATGAATAAATTACCACTTTCAATCCCTATAACACTATTCAATAAAAATAATCCCTTGTTTAAACATATTTTTCTTAGGTCCATGAATTTTTAGGGGACTATAAATAAAAAATTAGACCTCCAATGTAAGTATTATATCAATGTTATTCTATTTTGTTAACAACACACATTCAAATGTATTATAACCATAATATTATGATGAATTATGAAACATTATTTTTTTTATATATGGTTTTAAAAATTCAATAATCAATATTTATTAAGTTATAACCCCATATATGAAAAAAATAACATTATTCATACGGTGCTCAGAGTATAATCTCCATGAAAAAACATTAACAATTTTTCATTATAGCCTTTCACATATAGATATAATTGTGAAAATTTTAAATTAATATTTAATATCTATTATATTTTTTTTCATAAATTTATATCTGATATTCAAATTCACCAGCTCCAATACATTGTGAAATGATAATTTTAATCTTAAATTTGTGTGGATTACCATCTTTATGATAAAAAAACTTAACATTTTTCATTAGGATTTTAACCAATTATCTAAATATAATGCTATTTAATTCACCATCATGAAAAAAAAATTTCATTATTAATTTACTGTAATGACATTATTTTAAATGAATCAGCTCTTTAATAACAATCAATGATTGAGTTAATGGGTTTTCAATATTTGGTAGGTTAAATCACCCACATGAAAAATGATATTAAATCTAATCATAGAGGACTATATGAACATGGAAACTAATATTTTGATATTATATTATTATAATCAAGAGTTTTATAAGGTTTTATAAATATTTTATTGTGAATTTGATTTATTATTAAAGTAAAATCTTATTTTTCTAAAATTACATAATAAGTTGCAACTAATTCAGTTATCTAATAATATAAAAAAAATAGGATTGAAATATGGAAGTTTTAAATAAATTTTATTTGTATATTATATGACCTTATATGATATATAAATAATAAATATGATATTAAATTTTGGTTAATTATATAAAAATTATTAATCATGTTCAAAATAGATATAGTTTATAAAACATGATGGTATTAATAAGGTAAAACTAATTATTTAACTCATGAAAAATGAATATTATATGATTTATAAAATCTGATAAATATGAATATGGATCAGAAACATGATAAAATGTTATATTTTAATTTTTTAATGGATGTTGTAGTGTCATCAACCATACAACGAATCATGGTAACAGTGTTCATCGTATCATCTATTTATTAGGTCATGATTTCATGATATGAACCAATTTTTTATCTTTATGATGTACATCATAAATATGAATTTACATTTAGAAAAATAATTTAATAAAATAAGTTTATTTATATATCTATAAGATATTTACAGTTTCATGTATTTTCAAATAAATAACAACATATGTTGTATGTGGTTTCATTAACTTAGTTATTTTTAATGGGTTATAATCAATCATATTAATATATTTTCATTCATGATTTATTTATATTGACATATGATTATTTCATGATGTGTTCCTCTTTTTCATATTAGGAAATCAAGATTCATATAAAATTATTACCCTTCAATGATTTTAGTTTTTTTTATAAAATCATTTTTTATGAATAATTCTAATTACATTAAATAGATCCTCCCCAAGTCTACATTTTTTCTACCCACCAACAGTATTCTTTTATTAATGGAAAAGAAAAAAATTCATCTGTAATGGATTATTTTTTTCAAAAAATTTATTTTTAATTAAATGGATTCTTATTACTTTTAAATTATTTTAGTTTTTATAGATTGTAAATTCAAAACATTCTACTGGTTTATTCATCCTTTAGAAAACAACAACTTATTAATCCACTCCACATTTAAATTTTATAAAAATAATTTTATTCTTCTATTATTAAATATACTTTTTTAATATAAATGTGTTCCATGTAATTTCTATTCATTTATTGAATGTATTTTATTTTTATCAATTTTACAATATAAGGAATTATTTTTTAAAGTAAACTTTTTTAACATTTTCCTCTACATTTATTTCTATTTCATGATTATGTTTGTAAATATTCATTTTAAAATTTAATATTTTATTCATTTACACTTGTTTTATTTTAATCCTTTTGCCCTAATCTAGTATCTAACATTAGAGGCTCTTTTTAAAAGAAAAATTTTTCAATTTACTTACCCATATTTTTCTTTAAATCTTATGTGTATTTAAATTATAGATTATTAATGATTCTTTTTAAAAGTAAATGTTTCTAATGTGTTTATACTTATTTTATTTCAATTATTTAACTGTTTTTTCAAATGTAATGGTTTCCATGTTAATTTTAGTTCATTTATTTAATACATTATGACTTTTCTAATTTAACATTATAAAATATTTACTTAGATGTAATTATTTTAATAGTATTTTTACCTATACTATTTGAAAACATTAATTCTCATCAAGGAAACTTTATTAGAGAACTCTATTTTAATAAATTTAAAATAATTCCCCTTCCTATCATAGAAATGTTTTTGAATGTAACTTAGGATTCAATGTTATAAAAAGAATTTCTGAGGTCCTTTTTATTTTCACATATATTTAACTTATGGGTATTATTTTTCCTAATGTGATGCTTTGATCTCCCTCTATAGGTTGTTGTGAAATTATTTATATTTGAAAATGAAATTTCATATATTAAATAATTAATCATGTTCATCTTATGTGATTTTATAGATTTATTTTAGAGTCTTATTCTCTTATCATGGGTTCCTTACGGGATGATGATTTTTTCGTGTAGAGAAAACAATAGAATTATGATATGGTGGGGTCCTATAGATCCCTTTAATTAATTTATTAATTTACTTTATCTCATGATGTAGAAATTATTGGTGAATGCTTTAGAATATATCTTGTTTCCAAAATTTTTGAGTGTGATGTTGTTAATATCTACTAAAAAATTTATGTTTCAATAGGTTATAAATTTTCTAAGATAAAAAAGGTGTAGTGTGATATAGTTTTATTATAATAAAAACATTAGATTTATCTTGGTTATCATGTCACATGGATTATTAAGATTGAAAATGAAAGCATTTTTCACCACTGAAATTTTTTTTGTTATTAGGATTATGAGAAGATGGGTTTACAATGATATGAAATCAAATTAAAATTATTATTCAAGTTTTTCATATTTTTTTTATCGTAATATGAAATTTTGTGATTATTTTGACTTATTTTTTATGTATTCCACATATTTTTTTCTTGTACACATGTCATGTGCTTTTTTTAAGATATGTCATTTCATTTCTAGTTTTTTAAGGACATTCTTGTGATCTAATGATTCATAATAAAATTATTGTATTATTATCAATGGATCATTGAATCTTTATTATTATTTTTATTTCATTGTTATATTACAAGTGAAAAATTTGATTTAACATCGTTTTTATTTCAATTTATAATTCTGTTAAAAACCAACGTCTAAAAATGTGATGTAAAAAATGGTTATTTGTATTGTTTTTAAAAAAAACCGATGCTGAAAAGGACAATAATTATCATTTTCAGCATCGGCTTACAAGACAAATGATGCTTAAAATCTTGATATTTTATTTTAATGATTCGTAATTGGTTTCAGTATAAATAGACATCAAAATACAAAAAATGACAAATTTGAATATTACACCCCCAAAATAATAAGGATACCTATAAGAGAAAAACCATATAAATCAATAAAAAAGAATGTATAATTGAATATAAATATATAAAACATATATACATTTATCAAGATAATCAAAAAATTATCTATAAATTTTTATTATAATGCATAATTACAAAACACATACCTAAATTTACAACATGATCATTATTAGTTATTGATGAAGCATTTATTTTATATCCTTACATTAAAACACTTATTGTAACAAATGTATTAATATTTTGAACATGTTTAATTAGGAAAATGTAATATTAATAAACAATATTATAATATGAACACTATAAATCATAATCATTCATAACAAACAGTTCACAAACAATGATCAAAGATGGTTAAGGTCCTTTTTAATATAATACTCAGCATCACTAAATGTCTATAATTAAATTGAAGGATATGAAATTAAAAAATATAAAACTATTAGTGGAATTATAAAATAATTAATTAAACTATACATATCAAATTCAGTAGTTACACTGGTTGTGATCATCTCATACCTGAATCATAGGTCATAACAACCAAATTGAACATGTCCTTATTGAATATGACCCATTTATTATTAAATATTAACTTGATTATAAACTCCAATATATATATATAATATCACAACAGTATCTGATATTAAAAATATTTACATTTACAATCACATATTGGAGAGCATTTGGGTTCTTTTTTTACATGTTACTTGGTAAAATTTATTCTATGACCTACATTTTCATATATATCATTTAGTAATACATGAATATAAAATAAGAATAAAAAATAATGAACAAAAAAATTTCAAAAATTTAATTTTTAAATGGGGTGGTAAATTTTTTATGAACACCACATAGTAATGATAAATTCCAATATAAGGCACATTAACTTGGGCATAATACACCAAACAACCACTTCCCCCTATAATACAAATGTTTACAATTAATGGCATTAAAATAAAATTTATTTCATAATTATTTTTGTGTTCTTATTAATAATTAAATGGACGAAACTGATAACCAATATATGCAAGTGATGATCTCTCACATATATATTCAATTATAATATAATTCTTCACATATTTCACATCTATGGAAATGAATTCTAGACAAATAAAACCATAAATTCCTACTGTTTCATTTAGTATATGAAGATTGTATAGATACCTCATCAGAAAATTAATATAGTAAATCAGTTTAAAATATCATTAATATAATAAATAATAATTGAAATGTCAATTTACTTATATGGAAAACAACTGAAACATAGGTACATTGTGATCTTCAAAAAAAAGATCCAATATAACTTTTCTGAATATTTTTAATGGATAGTTTATTACACATATATCAGAAAAGATCTAAAACTCATAGATATTAGTCAAGGAAGAAGAAACATAAGGTATTCTTTTTATCCCATCCAATATATCATAAGTATCTATAATGGTTATTTTCTGAACTTTTTGTTTCATTTGTGACATTAATGTTTCTTTTATATACTCATATATATGTTAAATGTCAGAAAATATTATATGTAATTTTCAATCTAATGTAATTAATATTAAAAAAATTCATGCCTAATATAGATGTAAATGAACAAGGCTATATGGAAAAATTAAATAATTTCCCACACAATCCCCAACTATTGTAACATCCTTTAAAGAAAATTGTTGTAGATTAGAAGGATCAAAATTATCAACTACTGATACTATAACCAGACCTATATGCATAGGCTGGTGTTGTACAGAATACCCCAAAAAATGAATGAGTCATAACCATACAAAATTTATGTGAGGATCTACATCATAAAACACATAGTATACGATTGGGTATGTGTGAGCAGGTATAGGATATGAGTAGGAAAGCTGGATAGGGTGGTCTGGCTATAATAGTTTTATAGGATAAAAATTTGACATGGAAGGTTGGACAGGCTGGGAAGGTTACACATTCTTTAATGACCCAAAATTCCTGTGGAAATATTTATTTTTATCTCTTAAATACCTTAGAATTTTACGAGTCCGCAGTTTCTAACTTCACCTGATTCTGAGGCCCGGTGTTCCTGGAATCAACTTCTGAAGTTTTGTTCGAGTACATTTAGTAAAAATATGTGCTGGATTTTATATATTTTGAAGCGGTGCATGGAATTAAAATCTAAGGACACCGTTGAACTCACAGTGCTGGTATTCTCTTGAAGATACCTTTACCGCAGTTCTCTTTTATCGAGATTAAGAGTTAATTTCTTGAGGTTTCTAATTAAAATTAAATAAAAATGTGTGTAACACATTTGTATTTGAATTTTTGTTAAAACAAACAAGTGGAGGTCAGTGGTGGGTCCCACCTCACACTAACCACCCTTGGGAGGATGTTTTGGGGTCCCCCCCCCCACCCCCGAACTCTTTAACTCCTCTAAACCCCCCTTTAAAACCCCTTGAGCTCCTCATTAATATGGGAAACTCTTTGACTAATCATTAATGGTGCCAACACAAATTAATTAATGACTTAATTAATTAATTTGAATGTTTTAAATACTTTTGAATTCATTATGCCTATATTAAAATAAGAGATCATATTCTTTTATTTAGGGTTGCCATAATCCAAGGACAGCTTTGTAGAACTCTTGGATGAACATTATCATCTCGAATAAGAACACTTATCATCTCTAAATAATGAAGATATCCTCTTCGATATTTGTCCAAGACACAAGAGAAGGAGCCTCCCACGAGGAACGTCGATGATGCTTCCTCCTCAGACATTTCTGGACGTCAACAAATCGACATTCGCCCTCTTTTCACGACATCGACAACGTACTTCGTATCGATGTAGGGGCGTGTCTTGATTTGAGTAATGATGTTTTTTCCTTCGATGTTTGTTTCTATTGACCATATTTCTACCAAAATAACGTGGAAGGATTGGTCCAAACGCACACAGCGCGATCCCTCTTCCATTTTTTGGAATATTTGGTGTGTCCTTCGTATTCTTCTTAGGTGACGAACATCATATCGTTGCACGTTTATATAGAAATGCAATGTTCCCAAATTAAAGACACAACATCACAATGACCTAGCGGAGGTGCGATAATGATTTTGGGCGACAGATCAATCTGGAATAAGAAGTACCATCCCTCAATAGTTCTTCGAGTGTGTGAACCAAATCGTGCTTTTGGAGCCGAACAGAGGCCCAAAAATACCAGAGACGATTATGGGACATCGGGGCAACCTAGTGTCCAAATATTTATGAAGAACAGATAATCAGAATGAAGAATGGACATCACGGGAGGCGCACTAGTCGGAGGTGTCATTTTTGGAAAATTCAATAATACACAGCGTGTACTTGTGACAAACATTATATAGAGTGTGGGCATACTGTGGCTAGAGTTTTGGGTGATAGAAAAATAACACACAGCATGTGACCCCAGTCACACGGTGTGTATTCTCTACATAGAATTGAAGATGCGGCTTCATGAGGATTGTGATGTATTCTGGGAGAATACACAGACATAGGCAGAATTACACGGCCAAGAGGCATGACATATATTCTTTATGCAGAAGGGAAGAAGCAGCTTTGTGAGACTCGGCGTGTATCCCGAAGATACATGGACACAGGGTTGGGTAAACAGGCATGTACTCCATCATATGGTGAGACATGGCTAGTGGCACGGGCTATCCTGTGTACTAGTTATATGGGTTGGAAAACATGGTTTGAGGTCATGTACAGACAAATGGCCAGCATATACAGAGCCGACCCCAAGTGGTTGGACACAGCGTGTAACCATACCACATGTTTTGTACTTACTTTTATACATGAACATCCCTTCTACATGGGTCTTTGTACACGGGCTGTACCCGAGGTCTGAAGACACGATGTGTTACCATACCAACATGTCGTGTACTTTTTGGAAAATGGCTTGGCCATCTCGTCTCTGTTTCTTGTACATGTATTGCTTGGATTTTCCTCCATTGATGTGGAGGATCTCTGAGATACTTCTTCATGGGACTTGGTGGTAGTTGACATGTCGACACATGGCTTGAGGAGAATACCCTCCTAGAATCGAGCGTGCTGTGTGAGGGAATGCTAGGGATGGATGTGGTGATACTGTATTGGAATCCTCTGTGGGTTCGACAACGATGACTACCATACCAGAATCCTATGTGGGTTCGACAGTGATGACTACTGTACAGGGATACTTCATGGGTCTGACAATTATAACTTATGTTTCTGTAACTTATGTGGGTCTGAAAGAATAGTTGTTCATGTATCCTATGTGTGTCCGAAAACATAGTTGTTCTTGTATCCTATGTGGTTCTGACAGTTTATTGAATCAGTGACTCCATCTGATCATCTCTATCACTCAATGAAATATGTATACCTATGTGATACGAGTCATGTATTTCAACCATTATCATCGTGGTTATTGAATTTACTTCCTTTAGGGAATGGTTTGTGGTTGGGCTCGAGAGATGAAGCCAGGCTGTGATTGATAACTTAGGTATATGTATGGGCATATACCTAAGTAGGGTTGGTTGATACTTCATGATTGTATCTTTCTAATGTGGTTTATCATTTGTGGATTCTGGGAGACCTTCGGGTGTCTTGGGGTCCCCTACTGAGTATTGTTATACTCATCTCTATAAGGTCTTTTCCCACACCTTGTTATGTTCTGTGCATATGACAAACAACAATGATCGAGGCTGAGGGTGACGGACAGAAGGTTTCTCAGAATAAGACTAGATGGACATACCAAAGGGACATGTTGTTCATGTTCTATACCTACCCTTCAGGTAGGATTCCCCTTTGGATGATCCAGGAGCTTTTTTACTTTTTACTTGTACTTGTAGTTCAGTTGGGTTTGTATACTGGTCCACTTACTTTTCAGAAAAATTATCTTTTCTATTTTAGTACTTGTGGCTTCTACAGCTTGTATTCAAAAAATGTGTTTTATATGTTTAATGACGATGTCTTCTCATTTTAATGGGATTACGCCTTTGGTTCAAGTTTCCAGCCCCTAGCCTATGGAAGGAGGGCTTGCGGTAGTCACGACACCGGCCCCGAGGACAGGTCGTGACAAATTAGTATCAGAGGAGTTGGTTCTACTGCAAAACTTCAACTCTAATTATTTTAACGGTAATAGTTTTATGTGTAATGAGTGTGGTTATCAGTTTATAGAAACCGATGTTGGTGAGATGACTGATGTATCCATACACTAGGACTCTGAATTCGGCTCTCCGACTGAGTGCAAAAAAACATTGATTTCATGTGTGTTTCCTTTGAAAAAATTTTCTTCATGATTACATAGTTCTAGCTCACTAGGTATACTGTTCTAACCATGGTGCACCTGTTTGTTTTTCGGATGGCCCCATGAAGGTAGCCAACTGGGGTTCCGAGTTACGTACGTGATGGTTGCCCACCGATCGACGAGGCCGCGGTGTAGGGCCCCATCACAGCAGAGGTACAAGCGGTACAACTACCCGCTGGGAAAGTGATACCACCAGCTCCAACAGCAGAGAGTGCATGCCATCTGAGTGCATTACACAAGTACCAGTAACCGAGGCCCCCCAGAATCCGGGGAGAGATTGACCCACAGGCAGCTAAGGATTGGTTGGAGGGTATTGTGAGTGTTTTTAGATTTTTCAGGACACCAACCGACCTCATGGTGATCCTTGCTGTGAGTCTCCTGCATGCAACAATAGGAAGATAGTGGAGCCTACTGCTATAGGTTCATGATGAGGAATCATTACTCTGGACAGACTCTGAGAGTCTCTCTCACTCAGAGTGTAAAGACCCGTAAAATTCAAGGGAAATTTTTTCTAAATTTTCTTTAGAATTTTACAAGATCACGGTTTCTGACGGCACCTGATTCCGAGGCCCGGTGTGCCCAGAATCAGTTTCCGAAGTTTGGCTCGGGTACGTTCAGTGAACAGACGAGCGGGAATTTCTAACTTTTGAACCGGTGCCCGGAATCGAATTCTGAGGGCACCGATGAACTCACGGTGCCGATATTCGCTTAAGGAGACCTTTTCCGAGGTTGCGTTTTATGCGGGATAAGAGTTAGTATTGGGGGAATTAAAAAGAAGTTAAATAAAATGTGCAAACACATTTTATTTTTAAACATGTTGGTTATAACCTCCCAAAGGGAGTTAGAGGTGGGACCCACATCCACTTAACCTCCCTTGAGAGGATTATGTGTGGTGGGGCCCACACGAAGCCTAAACTCCTCAAAAACCATTTAAAACTCCCACAAATACCACTTTAATGTTGACAACTTGTTTAATTAATAAGGTGAGTTCAGTGTTGTTTAAATTGAATTTCAATCTTTTGAAATTCTTTCCAACACATTGCATTTAATTAATTGAACCAACTTAATTAATTAATTTGAGTGTTTGAATTCTTTTGAATTCATTTTTCCAACATTAAAAAGAGAGATTATATTCTTCTTTTTGGGTTGACATAATCTTTGTGGGGAGAACTAAGGAGAGAAGAAGAACTCTTGGAAGATCACCAACCTCTCGAGGAAGAACGTTCCACTTTTCCGAAGAACGTGAAGCAACACCTCCGACCATCTTCAACCAGAGTAAGGAAGGGAAGAATCACCGCCTACGAAGTATATAGGGGGTGACATCTCCGCTCGACTTCACCGAGCTCTTCTCCCACCAACCTAGACGGAACGACGCCCGACCTCCGCGACGCTTGTCTTCTGCGGGTCATTGAAGAACTCCGTTCTTGAAACCGAGGTAGGGGTTTATTTTATTCCTTTGTTCATGATTTATACCCCTGATATTTCTTCGTGAAATTTATCCATTGGTTAGTGAATAACACGAGGGGGCCAGACCGCACGAACACGGCCGACCCTCCTCCTTTTTCATGTTGATTTTGTTATGGATTGAAAATGGGTGTGGCGCGGTGCTGTCGCACCGCGCAGGATCATACGGCAAGAAACATGCGGCGCCGTCGCGCCGCGTTGTAAAATAATGCAAGGACGCGACGCCGTCGCACCACGTCGAAGAAAGTCGGAGACACCGCGGCTCGAGCGGGGCGGCGTCAGGTTCCGGGCCGCGGCGGAACAAGAAGACCGGTGGCCAGCCGGGCCGCCGGTGTCGGAAGCCGGAAGGGTGACCGGCCTTAGTCGTTCTCGTTGAGGAAGAACCGGCCGGCCAGGTTGGGCCGGCCGAAAGGGAGGCAAACCAGGGGGAATTAATCCCCCGGCCAGCAAATATAAGCCCCCCCCCCATAATGAGGGGGGCCGGTTTCACAAAGGGGGGCAGCCCCCCCCCCCCCGTTTTTCAATCAGCTCGGCCTTCGGCCGAGCTGGCAGTGCGCCCAGCCCGCTGCCTTGCGCCGAACCGGTGCGCCCGGCCCGGCCGGGTGGGGCCGGGCTGCACCGGGTCGGGCCGCGCTGGGCCGGTCCGGGCCGTGCCGGGCCGGGTCGACCCTGTCCGGGGCGGTTCGACCCAGTTCGGGCCAACCGGGGGGTCTCGGGCCGGGACGCCCCTGGCCCGAAACCCCCGTTACCGAGCGGTTTGGATTCAAATGCCCATAACTCGGGCTACGGATATCCAAACGACGCTCCGTCAGCGGCGATGCGATCATTGGATCGAGTCAGTCGTTTCGGTATATCGCACTCAAGGTTTTAGATTACTTTGAGTTCGGCAGGGTTGGTTCGTACACGAAACCAACTAGGCCCCTAGGACAAAAAAGCCAATAACTCTCAGATCGGGCCTCCGATTGACGCGACGTCTGTTTCATTGAGTTCCTGTTGACGATACGGATATTTTGGATACATAAACTCTGGAATTTGTGACAGTTGATGTATCAGCCTCTCGGCTCGTGAAGCGGACCCTCCCAAACGAGCATGCTGTGTGCGGGAACCCTAGAGCTGGCTGCGACTGCTACTATGACTTCGACGACGACTGTGCAGAGATCCTTAGTGGATTCGATGACGACGACTACAACACTCAGCGATCTTGTGTGGATCAGTTCTTCTGATCCTGTGTGGGTCTGATCCTGTGTGGGTCTGCGCTCAATGGTCCTGTGTGAACCAGCGCCTACAAATCATGTGTGGGTCCGATCTTGTGTGGGTCTTTGCAGGGGTTAGTACCTATCGATCCTTTGTGGGTCCGACGACTTAGATGGATCAGTGATCATATCTATCGTCTACCGAAGAAGTATACATGTGTGAGATGAATCCTGTTGCTTTCCTGTGTGGATTGTGTTGTGCTATCCTATGTGGATTTCCTTTTGCTTTCCTGTATGTAATACGTATAATTTCCTGTGTGGGCTGAGTTGTACTTCGGCTCGGAGGTTGGAGAGTATTGGAATTTATGACTTAGGTATATGTATGGGAATATACCCAAGCAGTGTTGGTTGTTACTTCATGATTGTATCTTTCATTTGTGGTTTATGCTTTTGTGGATTTTGGGAGACCTTCGGGGGTCTCGGTGTCCCTACTGAGTAGCTTATACTCACCCCTGCATGGGCTATGCCCGCACTACGTTGTGTTGGTTGCAGACGACAGACAGCGTTGATCATGGTTGAGGCTCGCAGAGCAGGACGGTACCTGGAGGTGGACCACTGGGCGGAACGTGCTCGGAGCGGACGGCGGGACCCGAGGAGCAGTGGAGCTATCTGTACCCACCCTTCAGGTGGGATTTCCAGTGGACAGCTCTGCGTAGCGGCTTTTACTTTACAGTTGTTGTTTTCCCTTTCAAGTTGTACTTTACTTTTAGTTTGGGTTTGTATAATGGCTCATTTACTTTTCCGCACTATCAGTTGTACTCTGTTTTTACTTAGTGTTTACATTTCCACTTTCTTACTCTGTGGTTCTTGTTTACTTTACAAAGGCAATGCCTTCCCTTTTTACCGGGATTTACGCCTTGGTGCTAGTTGCCAGCCCCTGGCCTATGGAAGGCGGGCATGGGGTAGTAACAGCACGGGCCCCAAGGACGGGTCGTGACAAATTGGTATCAAAGGAGTTCGGTTCTACTGCGAACTCTGATCTTTTCTATGTGATGCAATAGTGTTTAGCATATTGAGTGTGGTTATCAGTCCAGGGAGTCCAGTGTTGGTGCGGCGGCCGACATATCCGTACACCAGGACCCTGACTTCTGTTTTCAGACTTAATGCACAAAAACATTGATTGCGTGTGTGTTTCAAGTTTTCTTTGTGATTAAATTATATCAACTCACCAGGTATACTGTTCTGACCATGGCGCACCTGTTTCCTTTTCAGGATGTCCCCACGACGGCAGCCAGCTGGGGTTCCGAGAGTCGAGCGTGATGACAGCCCACCGAGCCACGAGGCCTCGGTACATGGCCCTTGTTCAGCGGTGGCACCAACGGTAGCACTACCCGCCGAGCTCCCGATACTTCCAGCACCAGCCGCTGAAGATGCACGTCGCCTCAGCGCACTGCATGAGTTTCAGCGCCAGCGAACGCCCAGGTTTCGGGGGGAGACGGACCCCCAGGCAGCCGAGGACTGGCTAGAGGCAGTTGTGAGAGTTTTCAGGCTAGTGAGGACACCAGTAGACCTCATGGTTATCCTCGCTGCGAGCCTACTATACGCAGCAGCGGGCCGATGGTGGAGCTTGATGCTCCAGGTGCACGATGAGGCATCTCTACTTTGGACGGACATTGAGAGCCTCTTCCGCTCGGAGTTCGTCCTAGCCACCCTCCGTGCGGTGCACATTCAGGAGCTTCTTCAGCTGCGGCAGGGCAGCATGATGGTCGCTCAGTACTCGGCGAGATTTACCGATCTCTTGCGCTACTCGACTGACATGGTACGTGACCCATTCTTCCAGGCCTAGACCTTTGAGCAAGGTTTGAGACATGAGGTCAGAGCATCGCTGTTCTCCCTCAGCATTCCGACTCAGACGGGAGTACTGGAGCGGGTCCTTTTGATCGAGATCTTCCTTGCTGAGTCTACACCAGCGCCGAGACCCACCGTAGGGCGGCACGTGGCAGAGTCTTCTGTGGCAGGTAGTCGACGGATGAATCAAGGGTCCGGGCAGACCAGACCTTCAGGAAGACTACCTTAGGACACTGGCTCAGCAGTGAAGGGCACACAGCGCGGAGCCAGTCATTCGAGAAGCAGACAGTGCTACTCGTGCGGCGGGCAGGGCCACATGGCTCGTAACTGCCCGACCCGCCGTGCCGAGGAGCAGCAGACGGTTGAGGGACCACCGAGGCAGAGGCAGAGGGTCGACCGTGGCGGTCCGCAGGGAGGAGGCGGACGAGGCAGAGGAGCTGGCCGAGCAGCAGGTGGTGGGCGACGCTTTGAGGCTCTACCACCACCACCAGGAGGTCCATCCCGACCACAGGGAGCTGGCGGGCAGAGATAGGCAGAGCTCCAGGCAGTGGAGGCCTATGACCACGGCACGCCCGATATGATTCAAGGTACTATCTGTGTCTATTACACCCTTTCTGTAGTACTTATAGACACAGGAACGAGTCACTCTTTCATAGTCGCTGCCCTAGTTCGGAGCTCGGAGATTTCGACAGAGCCGTTGGCTCGATCCTTACTGCTAGAGACTCCTACAGGAGAAGACTAGACGATTACGCACTGGTGCCGGCAGTGTGAGCTTACTCTAGGAGGCGAGATCTTCGGCTGGGATCTTCCTGTAGCAGCGTCGAGGCCTTACGACGTCATTTTGGGCATGGATTGGTTATCTACGGTCCATGCACAGATTGACTGTTTTAGGCACAAGGTGCGATGTGTACGCACCGACGGGAGCATGTTCACCTTCACCGGCGAGAAGGGGGCCTTAGCACCACAGGATGGACTTCCACGGAGGAGAGGACAGCCCATCACTCATCAGTTGGCAAGACTCATCTTTGGAGCATTTGACGTGCGGAGTCCTGGTTTTCCTTCAGTGGTGGATCAGTTTTTGGACGTTTTTCCCGACGACGTTCGAGGGCTACCTCCTCGCAGAGAGGTTGAATTTTATATTGACATGTACCCCGGGACAACCACGATATCGACCCTAGTGTATTGGATGGCCCCCGCTGAGCTTTGAGAGCTACGCGTACAGTTGGAGGACCTGCAGGGCAAGGGGTTTATCCGACCCAGTGTTTCACCCTGGGCTTCCTAGATTTTGTTCGCCAAGAAGGCAGACGAGAGCTTGCGACTTTGTGTTGACTATCGTCGCCTGAACCAGGTGACAGTGAGGAACATGTATCCGCTACCAAGGATTGATGACCTCTTTGATCAGCTCAACGGAGCACTGTGGTTCTCGAAGATAGACCTCAGGTCAGGCTATCATCAGCTTAGAGTTAGAGACGAGGACGTGTAGAAGACGACCTTCAGATGTCGGTATGGCCACTATGAGTTCATGGATATGCCATTCGGCGTAACCAATGATCCAGCAGTGTTCATGGCCCTTATGAACAGGATCTTTCATCCATACCTCGATCGATTTTTCGTGGTCTTCATCGACGACATTTTGATTTATTCGATGACTAAGGAGGAGCACGCCTACCACTTGCGGGTTGTACTAGACACACTCTGAGAGCACCAGATTTATGGTAAACTCTCGAAGTGCCAATTTTGGATACGTGAGGTCCACTTCTTGGGACACGTCATCTCTGAGGTGTGAGTTGCAGTGGATCCTACGAAGATTGAGGCAGTGTTAGCTTGGGAGCCCCCCAGAAGCATGACGGAGGTTCGGAGTTTCTTGGGATAAGCTGGATACTATCGGAGATTCATCCCAGACATCTCCAGAGTTGTGGCACCACTCTCAGCTTTGACAAAGAAGGGGAAACCCTTCGTGTGGTCAGACAGATGTCAGCAGAGCTTCTAGGAGCTGAGACAGAGATTGACCAGCGCACCTATCTTGAGGTTGCCTGAGGGGGGAGTTGGATACGTAGTTTACTGCAATGCATCATGGACCGGACTCAGTTGTGTCCTGATGCAGGAGAGAGTAGTGATCGCATATGGATCACGTCTGTTGAGGCCGCATGATCAGAACTACGCTACCCATGACCTGGAGTTATAATTAGTGGTCTTCACTCTGAAGACATGGCGACACTATCTGATGGGCGAGCGCTTTACAATATTTTCTGACCACCAGAGTCTCAGGTATATCTTCTCGCAGATGGACCTGAACCTGAGACAGCGGCGATGGCTATAGTTCCTCCAAGACTATGACTTTGAGATAGTCTATACTCCTGGGAAGGGGAACGTAGTGGCCGATTCCCTCAGCAGGAGGACGGCCATTCAGCTACTTGAGGAGGAGACAGAGCAGTTAGCCTCTTCGAATATATCCTTTGTGGATAGAGATGGAGCAGCCTTCCTTCAGTCTCTCACAGTCACTCCTCCACTTCTACAGTGGGTTAGAGAGGCACATCGTGAGGAAGCTGACTGTGAGACACGACGTGCACAGATATCCTTGGGACATGCACTTGATGGTTTCTCCCTTGGAGCAGAGCACGACATCCTTTTCAGAGGACGTACCATGGTACCAGTTTCTTTGCGAGAGGAGGTGCTAAGAGAGTTTCACACTTCTCCTTTGGCGGTACATCCTGGAGTGGCGAAGATGTACCAGGATCTCAAACGACAGCACTGGTGGCCGGGCTTGAAAAAGGATGTAGCAGAGTTCGTTTCTCAATGCCTCACCTGCCAATAGGTGAAGGCTGAGCACCAAGTACCAGCAGGCTTGGTACAGCCCTTGGAGGTTCCGGAGTGGAAGTGGGATGACATATCTATGGACTTCGGGACTGGACATCCATGCACTTCCAGATGTCATGACTCCATCTGGGTGATTATCGACCGACTCACCCAGTCGGCTCGCTTCTTACCCATCTGAGAGCAGGGCTCAGTGGAGAGCTTGGGACGTCTTTACGTTCCGGAGATTGTGTGGCTACACAGTGTGCCATCATCTATCGTCTCCGATCAAGATGCTCGCTTTACTTCCCAGCTTTGGAAGGGGTTTCAGGAGGCGTTTGGGACGCAGCTACGTCTGAGCACAGCCTTTCACCCTCAGACGGATGGTCAGACGGAGAGGACCATTCAGACTCTCGAGGACATGCTCCGCGCATGTGTCCTCGACATTGGTCATAGATGGGAGGACCACCTACCCTTGGTGGAGTTTGCGTACAACAACAGATACCACTCCACCATCGGGATGGCACAGTACGAGGCGTTGTACGACGGAACCTGTAGATATCCTTTGTGTTGGACAGACCCTGGGGAGTCAGCACTTGTGGGACCGGAGATGGTCCAGGCCACGACAGAGAAGGTCCAGGTCATCCAGGAGCGGATGAGGACAGCTCAGAGACGGAATAAGTCATATGTTGACAGGAGGCGGAGGCCACTAGAGTTCGAGGATGGCGACAACGTCTTCTTGCGGGTCTCACCTCGACGTGGTATACAGCGATTTGGCTGAGGCGACAAGTTATCTCTGCGCTTCATCGGACCCTTCCATGTCCTCAGCAGGATTGGAGAGGTGGCTTATCGCCTGGCTCTACCACCTCAGTTGCACCGGTTTCACGATGTCTTCCACATATCTTAGCTGAGGAGATACGTGCATGACCCGACACACATCATTGACCATGGGGAGCTTGACGTTGACGATGGGGCGACTTTTACGGAGGTCCCGATGGAGATCGAGGATCGACAGGAGCGGGTCCTACGTGGACGGTCGATTCCTCTAGTGTGCATCAGATGGAAGCACGAGAATCTCCAGGAGAGCACTTGGGAGAGGGAGGCTCAGATGCGTACTCAGTACCCTCATTTGTTTCCCTAGTTTTGGGTGTATCTTTATGGGGACGTAAAGCCCTGAGATGGGAGTAATGTAAAGACCTGTAAAATTCAAGGGAAATTTTTTCTTAATTTTCTTTAGAATTTTACAAGAGCGCGGTTTCTGACGGCACTAGATTCCGAGGCCCGGTGTTCCCGGAATCAATTTTCGAAGTTTGGCTCGGGTACGTTCAATGAACGGACGAGCGAGAATTTCTAACTTTTGAACCGGTGCCCGGAATCGAATTCTGAGGGCAATGATGAACTCGCAGCGCCGATATTCGCTTAAGGAGACCTTTTCTGAGGTTGTGTTTTATGCGGGATAAGAGTTAGTTTTGGGGGAATTAAAAAGAAGTTAAATAAAATGTGGAAACACATTTTATTTTTAACCATGTTGGTTATAACCTCCCAAAGTGAGTTAGATGTGGGACCCACATCCACTTAACCTCCCTTGAGAGGATTAAGTGTGGTGGGGCCCACACGAAGCCTAAACTCCTCAACAACCCTTAAAACTCCCAAATCTCCCACTTTAATGCTGACAACTTGTTTAATTAATAAGTTGAGTTAAGTGTTGTTTAAATTGAATTTAAATCTTTTGAAATTCTTGCCAACACTTTGCATTTAATTAATTGAACTAACTTAATTAATTAATTTGAGTGTTTGAATTCATTTGAATTCATTTTTCCAAAATTAAAAAGAGAGATTATATTCTTCTTTTTGGGTTGGCATAATCTTTGTGGGGAGAACTAAGGAGAAGAGAAGAACTCTTGGAAGATCATCAACCTCTCGAGGAAGAACGTTCCACGTTTCCGAAGAACGTGAAGAAACACCTCCGACCATCTTCAACTGGAGTAAGGAAGGGAAGCACCGCCGCCTACAAAGTATACAGAGGGTGACGTCTCGACTCGACTTCACCGAGCTCTTCTCCCACGAACCTAAAAGGAACGACACCCGACCTCCGTGATGCTTGTCTTCCGCGGGTCGTTGAAGAACTCAGTTCTTGAAACCGAGGTAGGGGTTTATTTTATTCTTTTGTTCATGATTTATACCCGTGATATTTCTTTGTGAAATTTTTCCATTTTTTAGTGAATAACGCGAGGGGGCCGGACCACACGAACACGGCCAACCCTCCTCCTTTTTCTTGATGATTTTGTTATGGATTGAAAACGGGTGTGGCGCGGTGCCGTCGCACCGCGCAGGATAGTACGGCAAGAAACGTGCGGCACTGTCGCACCGCGTCGTAAAAAAATGCAAGTTCGCGACGTCGTCACACCGCATCGAAGAAAGTCGGAGACACCGCGGCCGGAGAGGGGCCGCGGCGGAACGAGAAGACCGGCGGCCAGCCGGGCCGCCGGTGTCAGAAGCAGGAAGGGGGACCGGCCTTTGCCGGTCGCATTGAGGAAGAACCGGTCGGCCAGGTCGGGCCGGCCGGAAGGGAGGAAAACTGGGGGAATTAATCCCCAGCCAGCAAATAAACGTCCCCCCATAATGTGGGGGGCCGGTTTAACAAAGGGGGGCAGGCGGCCCCCGCATTTTTCAATCAGCTCGGCCTTCGGCCGAGCTGGCAGCGCGCCCAGCCTGCTGCCTTGCGCCGAAGCGGCGCGCCTAGCCGGTCCGCCAGGCCAGGCCAGGTCAAGCCATGCCGGGCCGGGTTGACCCTGTCCGGGGCGGGTCGACCAGGTTCGGGCCAACCGGGGGGTCTCGGGCCGGGACGGCCCGGGCCCAAAACCCCCGTTACAGAGCGGTTTGGATTCAAATGCCCATAACTCGAGCTACAGATCTCCAAACGATGCGTCGTCAACGGCGATGCGATCTTTGGATCAATACAGGCGTTTCGGTATATCGCATTCAAGGTTTTGTATTACTTTGAGTTCGTCCGGGTTGGTTCGTACACGAAACCAACCGGGCCCTCGGAGCGGAAACGCTCATATCTTGAGCTACGGACGTCCGATTGACGTGCCGTCAGATTTGTTGAGTTCCTCTTAGTGAGAAAGATATTTTGGCATAATCCGCCCGAGGTTTGGAAGCAGGTGGAGTACGGTCGGGTTGTTTTTTCCTTAAAAAACCAACTGGGCCCCTGGGACGAAAAGGCCAATAACTTTCAGACCAGGCGTCCGATTGGCGCGCCGTCTGTTGCGTTGAGTTCTGTTGACGATACGGAACTTTTGGATACATCAACTCTAGACTTTTTGATAGTTTTTGTATCAGCCTCTCGGCTCATGGAGTGGACCCTCCCAAATGTGCGTGCTGTGTGCGGGAACCCTAGAGCTGGATGCGACTGCTACTGTGACTGCGACGACGACTGTGCAGAGATCCTTAGTGGATTCGACGACGACGACTACAACACTCAACGATCATGTGTGGATCAGTGCTACCGATCATGTGTGGGTCTGATCCTGTGTGGGTCTGATCCTGTGTGGGTCTGCGCTCAGCGGTCCTGTGTGAACCAGCGCCTACAGATCCTGTGTGGGTCTGATCCTGTGTGGGTCTTTGCGGGGTTAGTACCTATCGATCCTTTGTGGGTTCGACGACTTAGATAGATCAGTGATCATCTCTATCGTCTACCGAAGAAGTATACCCGTGTGAGCGGAATCCTGTTGCTTTCCTGTGTGGATTGTGTTGTGTTATCCTATGTGCATTTCCTTTTGCTTTCTTGTGTGGAATACGTATACTTTCCTGTGTGGAATGAGTTGTACTTGGGCTCAGAGGTTGGAGCGTATTGGAATTGATGACTTAGGTATATGTATGGGCATATACCTAAGCAGTGTCAGTCGTTACTTCGTGATTGTATCTTTTTTTTGTGGTTTATCCTTTTTGGATTTTGGGAGACCTTCGGGGGTCTCGGGGTCCCTACTGAGTAGATTATACTCACCCCTGTACGGGCTATGCCCGCACTACGTTGTGTTGGTTGCAGACGACAGACAACATTGATCGTGGTTGAGGCTCGTAGAGCAGGACGATACTTGGAGGTGGACCACTGGGCGGAACGTGCTTGGAGTGGAAGGCAGGACCCGAGGAGCAGTGGAGCTATCTGTACCCACCCTTCAGGTGGGATTTCCAGTGGAAAGCTCAGCGTAGAGGCTTTTACATTACAGCTGTTGTTTTCCCTTTCGAGTTGTACTTTACATTTAGTTTGGGTTTATATACTGGACCATTTACTTTTCTGCACTATCAGTTGTACTCTGTTTTTACTTAGTGTTTACTTTTCTGCTTTCTTACTCTGTGGTGCTTGTTTACTTTACAAAGGCAATGACTTCCCTTTTTACCGGGATGTACGCCTTGGTGCTAGTCGCCAGCCCCTGGACTATGGAATGTGGGCTTGGGGTAGTCACGGCAGGGGCCCCGAGGACGGGTCGTGACACAGATTTTGTTCCAGCCACCCTTCGTGCGGTGAAGATTTAGGAGTTACTACATTTGTGGCAGGGAAACATGACAGTAGCTTAGTACTAAGCGAGGTTCACCAACCTCTCGCACTACACCAAGAATACGGTGTGTGACACATTCATTAGGGCCCAAACATTCGTGTAGGGACTCATGAATTACGCCAGGGCTTTGATGATCCCCCTAAGAATCCTGACACAGGCAGGGGTGCTGGAGAGAGCCCTTCTAGTGGAGATTTTTATCGTTGAGCAGTCACCAGTAGCGAGACCCACCACAGGGCGACACGTAGTGGACTCTTCTGTAGCCGGTAGTAGGCATATGATGTACAAGTCCACGAGGATCAGGCCGTATGGTGGGCGACCCCAAGATATAGTTTTGGTTGTGTGGGGAACATGAGAAAGATCCAGTTATATGAGGAGCAAGCAGTGTTATGCATGCATCGGGCAGGGACACATGGCTTGTGACTGCCCGACCCTCCATGAAGATTAGGAACAAGAAGTATAGGGACCTCCTACGCAGTGGAATAGGTTTGATCCTGGTGGTATTCCGGGAGAAGGTGGATGTGTAAGAGGAGCTGGCCGAGGCGAGGGTGGTGGATGACATTTTCAGGCTCTACCACCACCACCACTAGGAAGTCCACCCTGACTACTGGGAGCTGGCGGATAGAGGCGAGCTCAGTTCCAGGCTGTCGAGGCCCACGACCACGGCGCACCCGAGATAATTCAAGGTACAATATGTGTCTACACCACCCTTGCTGTAGTACATATAGACACAGGTTCGAGTCATTATTTTATTGCCACTACACTTGTTCAGAGCTCGGAGATTCAGATGGATTCGTGGGCTCGATCCTTATGGTTGGAGACTCCTACAGGAGCAGACTCGACGATTATGCTCTAGTGCTAGTAATTTTAGCTTACTCTATGAGGCGAGACATTTGGATGGGATCTTCTGGTAGTGGCATCGAGGCCTTACGACGTCGTTTAAGGAATGGACTAGTAATCCATAGTTCATCCCCAAAATGATTGTATTAGGCGCAAAGTGCGGTGTATCCACATAGGTGGGACTAGGTTCACCTTCACTGGTGAGAAGGGATCCTTTGTAACACATTATGGACTTACATAGTGGAGGGGGTACCCAATGACATATCAGTTGGCTAGTCTCATCCTTGGAGCGGTTGATGTGCAGAGTCCACGTTTTCCTGTTGTAGTAGATCAGTACGCAGATTTTTTCCCTGATGACGTTCTAGGACTACATCCTCACTGATAGGTAGAATTCTACATTGACATATACCCTAGGACGACAATGATATCAACTCCAGCATATCGATTGGCCCCCGCCGAGCTTCGTGAGCTTCAGGTATAGCTGGAGGACTTGCTGGGGAAGGGATTTATCTGACATAGTGTTTCACCCTGGGCATCCCCGATTTTGTTTTCCAAGAAGGAGGATGGGAGCGTCCGACTTTTTATAGACTACCAATGCCATAATCAGGTGACCGTAAAGAACATGTACCGACACCCACAGATTGATGACATTTTTGATCAGCTCGAGGGAGCCGATTGTTCTCGAAGATAGACCTTAGGACATGCTATCACCAGCTCGGAGTTCGATACGAGGATGTACATAAGACGACATACTGGTGTGAGTATGGCCATTATGATTACTTGGTTATGCCCTTTGTCATAAACAAAGATCCAACAATGTTCATGAGTCTCGTGAATAGGATCATCCAAACTTACCTTGATCGCTTTGTCATAGTCTTCATCGACAACATACTAATCTACTCGACTACTGAGGAGGAGCTTTATTTCCATTTACGGGTAGTACTGGACACACTCAGAGAGCACTAGCTTTATGGTATTCTCTCAATGTGATAGTTTTGGATCCGATAGGTACACATTCTGGGACATGTTATCTCGGAGGCTGGAGTTTCGGTGGATCTATTGATGATCGAGGAATTAATTTCTTGGGATCCACCCAATAGTGTGGTAGAGGTTCAGATTTTTCTGGGACTAGCTGGTACTATCAGAGATTTGTGCCATACTTCTTTAGAGATGCAGCACCTCCTTCAGCATTGATGAAAAAGGGGCAACCCTTTGTGTTGTTAGAAATATGCCAACAGAGCTTTGAGGAGCTGGTGCAGAGTTTGACTAGTGTTCCCATCTTGAGGTATCTAGAGGAGAACATTGGGTACGTAGTTTACTACGACACATCATGGACAAGACTCGGTTGTGTCCTAATGAAGGAGTGAGAAGTGATCTCGTATGTTTATCGACAGTAGAGACAGCACGGGAAGAACTACGCTACCCATGACCTGGAGTTTCAGTAGTGGTCATCGCCTTGAAGATGTGGTGACACTATCTTGTGGGTGAACATTTAACAGTCTACTCTGATCACCAGAGTCTCAGGTAAATCTTCTCAAAAATGGAAATGTACCTAAGACAACGAAGATTGCTTGAGTTTCTCCAGGATAATGACTTCAATATAGTCTGTACTCCTAGGAAGGGGAATGTTGTATTAGATGCTCTCAGTAAGAGATTAGGCATTCATCTACAAGGAGAGGGGACGGAGCAGTTGGCCGCGTTGCAGATATCCATTATGGATACAGATAGAGCAGCCTTTCTGCAGTCTCTCACTGTCACTCCTCCACTTCTTCAACAAGTCAGGGAGGCACAACATGAGGACAATGACTGTGAGATGTGACATGTTATGATATTATCAGGGAATGCACCTGATGGATTTTTTAAAGGTGGGGACAACGTCATTCTCTTCAGAGCACAAAATATGGTACTAGTTTCACTTTTGGTGAAAGTGTTGAGGGTGTTCTACACTTCCCCTATGGAAGTACAACAAGGAGTTGTGAAGATGTATCAGGACCTCTGACGACAACATTTGTGGGCAGGTATGAAGAAGGCAGTATGAGGGTTTGTATCATGATACATCACATGTCAGCAAGTGAAGTTGGTGCACTAGGTTACATCAGGCTTAGTTCATCCCTTAGAGGTCTCAGAGTGGATGGGGGACAGGATATCCATTGATTTCATGATGGAACTTCCACATACATCCAGAGGACACGACTCTATCTGGGTGATTTTCGACTGACTCACCATGTCATCCCACTTCCTACCGATCAAAGATCTGGGTTCAGTAGAGTTCTTAGGATGCCTCTATGTACGAGAGATCATACGGCTTCATGGTGTTCCATCGGTGATCATCTCGGATCGAGATTCTCGATTCACTTTCTGTCTATGGAAGGGGTTGTAGGAGGCTTTTGAGGCACAACATCGCTTGAGCACCACCATCCATCATTAGATGGATGGTCAGACTGAGATGACCATTTAGACTGTCGAGGAAATGCTCCGTGTATGTGTCCTCGACTTCGGTCGTAGCTGGGAGGATCACTTACCCTTGGTATAGATTGCGTATAACAACAACGACTGCTCCACCATCGGAATGACACCTTATATGGAAATTTACAGCCGACCTTACAGACCGCCTCTATGATGGAATAAAACAGGGGAGTCAGCACTTGTAGTACATGATATGGTTCATGATATGACAGAGAAGGTTCAGATCATCCAGGAGCGTATGTAGACTGCACAGAGCAGGAAGAAGTCATATTCTGATAGGAGATGGAGACCACTGCAGTTTGAGGATGGAAACCACGTTTTCTACGGGTCTCACCTCAATGAGTTATATGGATATTTGGCTGAGGTGGCAAGTTATATCCATGATTCATCGGTCCTTCCCAGGTCCTCAGAAGAGTAGGCAAGGGGGCTTACTGCCTGGTTCTTCCACCTCAATTTCCCCAGGTGCACGAGGTCTTCCACGTACCTCTGATAAAGAGATGTGTGCATGACTCTTCCCACATCATCGACCACAGGGAGATGGACATAGATTAAAGGGTGGAATTCACAGAGGTTCAAGTGGAGATTGAGGATCAACAGGAGTGGGTCTAGTGTGGATGGTCGATACCTCTGAAGCATGTTCGCTAGCAGCACGGGAACCTCCATGAGAGCACATGGGGGTGGTAGGCTCAGATGCATGCTCAATACCCCCATTTGTTTCCCAAGTGTGTTTTGTAGCTTATGAGGACATAAATCCCTGAGGTGGGGAGAATGTAAATTCCCAAAAATCCCATGTAAATTTTTTTTCTCTTCAGTAAATGGGAATTTTACGAGTCCGTAGTTTTTTACGGTGCCTGATTCTGAGGCCCAGTGTGCCTGGAAACAATTTCTGAAGATTTTTTTCAGGTATGTTCAGTAAATGAATGTGTGGGATTTCATAACTATTGAAGTGGTGCACGGAATTGAAATCTAAGGGCATCATTGAACTCGAAGCACTAGCATTCGCATAAGGATACCTTTACAGAAGTTGCGTTTTATCGAGCTTAGGAGTTAATTTCTTGGGTTTTTTAATTAAAATTAAATAAATTTTTTTGTAACACATTTTTAATTAAATGTTGGTTAAAAAAACCTTGTGGAGGTTTGTGGTGGGGCCCAGCACACCCTAACCACCCGTGGGAGGATATTTTAGGGTGGGGCCCACTCGAACCCTTTAACTCCTCTAAACCCCCATTCAAACCCCTTGAGCTCCCCATTAATAGGGGAAACTCTTGGACTACACCTTAATGGTGCCAACACAAATTAATTAATTACTAAATTAATTAATTTTAATTTTTTAAATTATATTGAATACATTATGCCAACATTAAAATAAGAGATCATATTCTTTTATTTTTGGGTTGGCATAATCCTTGGAGATCTTTTTAGAACTCTTTGAAGAACATCATCCTCTCGGCGAAGAATGCTCCTCATCTATGAAGAACAATGATTCCGTCTTCGATCTTCCTCCAAGCCACAAGAGAAGGAGCCGCCCGCGAGGAACGTCCACGATTCATCCTTGGGCATTTCTCGACGTCAATGAATCAATGTCCGACATCTTTCCGTGACTTCAACAACATAATTTGAATCGAGGTAGGGGTGTGTTTTGATTTGAGAAATGTTGTTTCTTCCTTCCATTTTTGATTATCTTAACCCACTTCCTACCAAACTAATGCGGAAGGACCAGGCCAAACAGACACGGCCTGATCCCACCACCGTTTTTGTAAATATTTGGTGTGTTCTAAGTGTTCTTCATAGGAGGCGAACATTTGATTGTTTTGATTTCGTAGTGCACCGCAAAAATCCCAAATTGAAGACCCAACATCACGATGACCTAGTGGAGGTGCAACGTCGATAGTGGGTGAAAGATCATACCAGAACGGTAAGGACTGTCCCTCGACCGTTAATCAAGAAGGTGAATAAAATCATGTTTTTGGAGCTGATCGGAGGCCCAAAAACACCCGAGACAATTACCGGACATCCAGGCGAACTAGTGCCTAAAATTTCATGAATAATGAACCATCAGAATGAAGAATGGACTTCACGGTAGGTGTGCTGGCCGAAGGGGTTGTTTCTGTAAAATTCTAGAATACACGGCGTGCACTTATGACGAACACGTCGTATAGTGTGGGAGAATTGAAACTTGAGTTTCAGGTGTTAGAAAAGTAACACATGGCGTGTGACCCTAGTCACACAAGTTGTATTCTCTTCGTAGAATGGAAGAAGCGGCTTCGCGAGGCTTGGCATGTATTCTGGGAAAATACACTGACAAAGCATAATTACATTGCCAAGAGGCACGACCTATACTCTCTATGAAGAATAGTAGTAGAAGCTTCGCGAGACTCAGTATGTATCCCATGGATACAATAACACGGGGTGGAGAACATAGGAATGTACTCCGCCACATAGCCATACATGGACTGTGGCACGGGCTATCCCGTGTACCAGTTACACGGGTTGGAAAACACGGGTTGTGGTTGTGTACAGACATGTGGCCAAAGTACACAGAGGTGACCCCAAATGCAAGGACACAGCACGTAACCATACCACACACCATGTACTTACTTTTCTAGACAAACATCCCTTTGACACGAGCCATTGTTCACGGTTAGTACACAAGGTCTGAAGACACAGCATGTAACCATACCAACACGCTGTGTATTTTTTTTGGAAAATGGCTTGGTCATCTCGTCTCTGTGTCTTGGCCATGTATTGCTTGTATTTTCCCCCATTGACATGGAATATCTGTGAGATAATATTTTATGGGACATGGTGGAAGTTGGCATGTCGACACATGGCTCAAGGAGTAGACCCTCCTGGAATCTAGCGTGCTATGTGCGGGAACCCTAGGGACCACTACGACGATAATGTACAAGAATCCTCCATGGGTTCAACAGTGATGACTAGTGTACCATAATCTTCTATGGGTTCGATAGAGATGAATACTATATCGGGATCCTCCGTTGGTCCGATGGTTTTGACTTATATTCTTGTATCATGTGTGGGTCCGACAGAATAGCTGGTATTGTATCCTGAGTGGGTCTGACAGCTTAGATAGTCTTGTATCCTGTGTGGGTCTGACAGCTTAGATGAAACACTAACTACATCTGATCATCTCTATCACTCTATGAAAGATGTATACATGTGTGAGCTCAGTCATGTCTTTCATCAATTATCATTTTGGTGATTCACTTTACTTCCTTTGTAGAATGGTTTGTTCTTGGGATCGAGAGTTGGAGTCAGACTATGATTGATAACTTAGATATATGTATGGGCATATACCTAAGTAGGATTGGTTGATACTTAGTGATTGTATCTTTCTAATGTGGTTATCCTTTGTGGATTCAGGGAGATCATCAGGGGTATTGGGGTCTCATACTGAGTATTGTTATACTCACCCATGCACGGGCTTCACCAACACCTTGTTGTGTTCTGTGTCGACGACAAACATCAGTGATCGAGGCTGAGGGTGACGGATGGAAGGCTTCTTAGAGCTGGACTAGACGGACGTACCACATGGATGATTTGTTCGAGTTCTATACATACCTTTCAGGTAGGATTCCTCGGTGGAATATCCAGGAGTTGTTTTCCTTCTTTACTTGTACTTGTAGATCAGTTGGGTTTGTATACTAGTCGACTGACTTTCAGAACACTTTAATTTTCAATTTTAGTAATTGTTTCGTCTACAGATTTTGTTCAGACAGTGTGTGTTAAAGGTTTAAAAGAAATTCCCTCCCATTTTATCGGGATTATGCCTTTGGTGCTAATCTTCAGCCCCTGGCATAAGGAAGGCAGACATTGGGTAGTCGCGGCATGGGCCCCGATGATGGGTCGTGACACATTCTATGATTATCTTGTCAATTTTTCTTATATAGCCTTCATATCTAATGGAATTTTATTACCCTTATAATGATTCATATAATTCATCTCTTCTTTTATGGATTCAATTTCTTGGTCTATTGATTGATTACTCGAAGGACCGAAAACCTTTTGAACACTAACACGTGCATGACATCCTCTAACGCAGACAGGGTGTTTGGGCATTCCTCAAGTAGTGTCTTGGATGTCCATCCTACCCTAAAGGATAAAATATCCATATTTCTCATGCTCCTAATGTTCATATAGAAATGAAAAATAAGAAATTTATGTTAATATTTTTAATTTATATAATAGAAAAAATAATGAGATATAAATAAAATTTAATTATAATTTATTCATCTACTTCCAACCCGTTCTCTATAAGTTAGTTTTTAGTTTTTTTTCTTCTTTCTCTTTTCTATTTTTCATGGAATGTGGGGGATATGGATGAATGAACTATACCACATCAAAACCACTAGTGGAGTGAGCTCTTGGAGCTTCAATCTTTTCCTTAAATAGTTTTTGATCCAATAATTTATACCCTCCACATGATAAATTATAAGGGTATATATTTTTCACATGAAGAATAAAATACTCTTTCTTGTTTTCATCAAAAACACTGATACATATCTCTTATTGTAGTTTAAATCATCAATCAATGGTAAAAGGTACACATCAATATCATTTCCTAGATTCCTCGGTCAATAAATCATTAACCTCATCATAACATATTTTTTTTTCATACATATATGTTGGGAAAAGATATAAACTACCAAAAAATACACCATGAAATATGTTGGATACTTAGGCTCTCATATGGATTCATTTAAAAAGTACACAATCCCATTATGATATTTTTAATTTCACTTCCAAAATCATGATATTTTTTATCCAATCTCTTCCATTGTGGTGAATCAAGATGGTGACATACGTTACTATTAGATATGTGATCATCTAAATTCTATCTTAACCATTTTCAACAATTTAATTTTCAAATATATGCTTCAAATAATGAATTATTGGATAATACCTAATTGCATTAGTAGGAACTTTTATTCTCATACCTCAAAATGAATCATGTTGAATTATTAGAATTATATGAAGGGATTATTGCATTAAATTATTAGAATGTATACATAATTTATTTTGTATGATGTTATTTTCTTGTACCTCATAATAATTTCGATTTGACATTGTAGTCTATCTTATCGTGTGATTTCCAACTTATAGGAAAGTTTGATAAATCATTATTTTATTTCCTATAAAACACAAAATCGTAGGGGAAATCATGTTTATTTTTATATCCCACTCCCATTGGGAATAATATTTTCTTTGCCTCATAATTGAAATATGGAATCCTATTTCCTCATGTAAGTATCTCTTTTAAAATCTAATGTAACATAGAGAAACATTTATCACTTCACCCATTTATTGTATTCAATTTAACTAGTCTCAATATTTATGATAGCACATTCATTTACTACAACCTAGAAATAATGGTTAATCAGAATTACCAAACAATCATCCAAAATATGATGTTTCTTCAATGGTTTAAAAACCTAAATCTTGAATTAATTCATCAATGTGATTATGTACATTATTATGATTGTGATCATGAACATTAGATGTTGAATTTGAATTTCATTCACCATGCTGGATATAATATGTATAATTAAATTTAATCCAAAAAAATGAGATAATCCTTGATTTATCTTGAGTTGAACTTCTTCATCTTCAAATAATAACATGTGGAAGGAATATAAAATATATGTTTTGATGATTTCATTTAAAACATTCCAATAAATATTCCAGTCATTTTTCATATTCACTGGTGGTTCTTTGTAAATTTTTCCAATTACATTTTGTTAAATTCCTAATGTAGGAATATAATCATTGAATATATTAAAGCATATAAAAATTTAAATATATATATATAAACAAATAAATTCTAAAAATTAACACACTCAATTAAAATGATTGGAAATAAACTAGGAAACATCATAGATGATATGAAATAAAATAAAAACTAATATACTAGTAAAAATTCATTATTTTGTAACTATATATATATTTTTTCGACCCCATATATTTTAAAATGATTAATTAATTTTATGTAGTAGTTTTTTTGGTATGATAAATGGTTACTTATTTTACTAATTAACATTCTTATATAGGGGGTACAGTCACCCAATGGTAACTCTTTAGACCCCAGTTGCTATCACAAACCAATTTTGGTTAAAAATATTATTAATCATAATTGACAAAAAAATACATTATTTCCAAAAAAAATCTCACAAGTTATATTATGATAATATTGAACTTCCAAATAAATAATTAAAGATCATTTAACGATATTAATTTTATAAAATTATATTTTTTTGATAATTAGTATTATTTATAATGAAATTTTTTTTTACTAAATTATGAATATTTGAACATTTATTTTTTGTAATATTATTTCAATACTATATGAAAATTAATTAATTATAATATTTTAGTTCATTTATGGAAATATTGTATCATTAATTTAAAAGTGTTAAATTTAATTTCTTAATGTCAATTATAAAAAATGTTAACATATTTTATTTGATGAAAGTCATTTTGTAATATAAATTATATATCATCATATTTTACATATAGTTAAATTTTTTATTTTCATGTTATATAAATTTGCTTTATTAATATTATATTTTAATTATTTTCAATCATCCAACATGTGTTAGTTCATTTTACAATGTTGTTACATTAGTTCAGTGTCGCATTTTTCAATAGGTATTAAAGATTTCATTAACTTAATAGGTGAAAAATATGGATCCATTAGTTGTGATGTGGATTATATTATTGAATGATGATAGAATATATCGTTGAAAATTTTATAATATAAAAAATAAAGACCATTTAATAATTTGATAATATTAAAAATTTATCAAAATTAAACAACTTTAAGAAGAAAATTTATAAATATTAATCAACATCATTCAAATAATTGAATCAATAACACAAAAAAATAATTAAATGACAAATAATTTAACCTCAAAATTTAATAAAACATAAAAAATTCAAGTTTCACAAAGGAAAATGGATCCCTAATTTTTACATTCTCTCTAATGTATTTAAAAGAATAAAAACTATAATATCTAACAAAAATGTTTATAGAAATGAACTATAAATAAGAAAAAAATAAAATCAAATCAAACTATAGCTGATGGTTAGATAGAAACTTTTTTTGAAGAAATATAATTTGTACATGATGAAATAATGACATATAATTATGATTCGAGACCACATATCATGAAATGATGGTAAATATCAAATAAAAAGACAACAATAGTTGTTGGGTTGACCGGGTCACCATCAGGCTCTTCGCGAGTTGAGAGAGGGACTCAATGTTCTAAAAAATGTTGGTTTTAGGATGTTATGTTTTTAAAGAAAATCTAGTATAATTTTTGATAAAAAAACTAACACCGTATATTTTTTCATTTATGGTGTCCAATTTATGTAAAACTAATTTTGGAAAGATTTGTTTTTGATTTAGGGGGACAATTTTATTTAAAATTTATTTTTATTTTTTTCATTTAAAGTGTCGGTTATTGTAAAAAATAGTGTTGTGAATCAAATTTGGTTGTTTTTATTGCGACAGTTTTTAAAAAACATGATACCTAAAACTGACGCAAAGATCATCCCATAAATATATTTTTCATTAGTTTATAAATAATGGATTCCATATATTCAACATTTCATGCACAATTTCTATTAGTGTATACACCTATATGGTTATTCTATAATCTATTATGATATGTCTTTTTTCGGTGTTTGATTTATCCCATTTCATATGATTCAACCCCCAAGGTTAAGAATAAGATTATATACGGTGACATTACTAGAATGTTTCTATAAGAGAATGATAATAGATTATTTCATTCATGTTTTATAAAACAAGTTATTATTATTTTTCTAATCATGAGAATAAACTGTTGGGTTCATGTGTTGGATGGATTTTTGTGAGATATTTTTTGTAAAGTATGTATGTAACACCCCAAACATTATAGATATGTGATGATGAATTATTATAATACATTGGAAATTGCACATGATTAAAATATCCAGGGACATAACAATTTAGTAGTTTTGTAGAATAATATTTCATACATGATACTTATATTATAGTGAAAAAAATAAAATAATGAATTACGTAATTGAAATATCATCAATTTTGAAATGGTAGTCAAATATTTATTCTTTATAACATGAGTAATGGACACATTAATAAGGATGAGATTCAATGCATATCAGGGGTAATTTTTGTGAAATAAAAAATAATTCATAGATCATAATCATCATTAAAATTTAAATCACTTATAACATATTCCATTCAAATAACAAGACAAGGAATAAACAATTTGTATTGGTGAGAAACTAAAACATGTTCAATTTAATGCATAAATTGAGAATGAAATAAATATATAAATTTCTCAATCAAATTTTATCTTATATTTTAATAATAAATTATTTCTCAATAAAATTAAACCATAAATATTGGATTTAGTATTTCCCATGAACATGATTCCTTTACCTTCAAGAAAATACAGTTTACTCTATTCTAATTTACCCAACCGATTCATCTCATGAGACTTTTGAAGCATTGAGTGGATTTCATTAAATGGTCCCCAAAAAATCTATTTTATGTCAAAATAATTCTCCATACATATAATAATCTCTTTAATTCAAAAACAATGTGCCTATAAAAAATGAACTTATATTGAATAGAAGATACCAATTTATCAATAATTTCACAGTTAATCAAATAACGTCCTATGTAAAAGCGATATTTAATTATTTTATATTGTTTATAAAACAAAAATATTCATAACCCATGAATTAGGATATTTAATGAAATATAAAATGAAAAGTTAATAAATAAATGTATAGTCTCCGGAGAAAGTTAACAATCACAAAAGCAAGTAATATTGGAAAGGATTTTTTTACCACTTTTAATTTTCAATCTATACCAGTTGAGTGATATAATACAAATTAAATCATAAAAAACATGAATTATTTTATTATTTTGATATTAATTTAAAATGGGTATGTATATATACCATAATAAAAAAGAACTGGTGTATATTAACAAATATGTCTCAATGGAATATAAATTGCGATGAAAACCCTTACCTTCTGTTTTCTATTTTGGGTGAACATACATTAACCTACTGTATAAGTATTTCAAACATGATAAAATCTTGTTATAGAACCATAATCATTTTAAAATATTTTATATTATATTATTATTAAATCTAATTATCAGTATGTTAAAAATCATTCATTATTTCACTATTTCAAGTTTTAATTTCATAATTTCTGAAGTATGTTTTGACTTGTTAGTTGGTTTTCCTACTACACAGATCATTATTTCATTATCTCCATAATTAAAACCATTATTTAATTATAATATATATTCATTATATATTTATTTACAATAATTAATAATTATACGATACATGAAATGAAATGGATAGTTCATAGATACAGTTGGCCATTCGTACGAATGAACGCTATTTTTTTAATTTTCATATTAATAGAATGAAAAGTAAATGATATATGTGTTAATTATAATTTAATTATAATATTTAGGTCTTAGGTTTCAAATATATTTTTTAAAACCAAACCTTATACATTCCATGAATAGCATGAATGAATCACATCACTTTAAGGAGGATGTAATCCACATTTCCACAAAAGATGTGATCATATCCACAAAAAATGGAACAAATGAAGGTTTGTGTAATATAATAGTAAAAAAAGTAAAAATAAATTATTAATATCATACATAATATATAAAAATAGTGTTTACCAAAAAATTTATTTCATGAGAGGTGGTAAAGGAAATAATGAACAATCATCATTTCACGAGGTGGAAGCTCCCTGTACACGAACGTTAAGTTCGTTACCTATTTGATGAAAATTTGAATAAGAGTTGGAATAAAACATGATATAAACACATATAAGTATATTTTTTTAATTATTGTTTATTTATTTGTAGAAAAATAAGATTATAGGGGGATGATAATGTAAAAAAATAAACAGATCATGAGGAATGATGTTACCTCTTCTTTCGGTAACACCTTTCAGTCTTCACCAAAGGGATTAAATGGCTGGATTTATTGCAGAAAAGATTCTTAATGTTGATAATAGGGATTTTAGAAGACTGTTGCGAATGATTTTGGATGAAACAAATTGCTTTATAAGTCTGAGGAAGTTATAGGGGTGAATGCCTTTTTAAAGTAGACGAGGGAATTCTTGTAAATTTTTATAATAATAATGCCATATATGTTTTTTTAAATTGGATTTGACTCCAATAATTATTCCAATTTTATATATGGAAGGATAAGGTCAAAACAAGATAATAATATAAATTTTTTACAAGTTTATAGTCCATTTTGGATCCTAATTTCTAGGTATAGTCTCTTGCTAAGCTAAATTTCTTCTTAATCACATTGATTTATTTTACTCATTATCAACGATATTAGTGGTAAAATAGTGTGTAAAACATATTAGAAATTATAAATTATTATGATTAAAAATATTTAATCAATTATTATAAATTCCAAAAAAAAATAAGTGGAAATAATTATTATAAAATTAATCCATCATAAAAGAAGACAATACGGGGATTTAATGTTGGAATTATGAATATTGTTCTTTGTATTTATATCCATTATAAAAGTCATAAATATTAAATTGGAGTAAATTTTAATATTTTATATATAATTTAAATAATTTTACTTTAAGACCAATTTAAAATATAAATTAAACATATAATTTTTTTAAAAAAGTAGTTTTGAATTTAAATTCATTATTTTTCATTATTCATTAAACAAATTAATATTTCAACAAAAAAATTAAACCTTGCATAATTTTTATGTATCAAATTAAATTATGAATTTTATTTTGAAATATAAAAATATTAAATTTCCCAAAAAATATAATTAAAATAGGTTTATAGTTAAAAGGTGTTACACTTACTGTTATAAAAATATATGTTTATATGCATAAAATTGAGTTTTTCATATCTTATCCTTATAAAATATATTTAGTTAATATAAAAAATTTAATTGATTTATAATATATAAATCTAATTAATATCATTCAATAATAGCAATTAATTTAATTTGTTTAGATAAAAAAATTTACAGGCATAACAAATATATACTTTATATTAAATTAATTTATATTTACATTTATAATTATTTGGAAACCAATTAATTCAACTTATATTTTGTAAACCATAAATTTTTATAAGATTGTTAATACTATTCAAAATCACAATTTTAACAGCTAGGTTATATCTTATTATAATAAATCATAATATTTTCAATAATAAATTATTGATTGGTAAAACAGAGTCTTGCGTTTTATAGAAGCCATTGAAGGGAGTCAGTCTTACATATAATGAAACTTAACAATTCTGTTCCATGTATATTAGTCAAAAAAATTATTATTCTTGTAACCTAATAATAACATAGTGTTTAAAATCACGTAATATTGGCAAAAAATTAAAATTTATTCTTAAAGGAAATTTTTGTACTGTATTGGGGTGTTACATTTTCCCCAACATAAATAATGTACATCCTCAAAATTTGTACTCAATAATGGTTTTCATGGGACTAATATTTAATTTTTTTAAAAATTAACATCATGGATAAGGATAATAACAAATATTCTTAATAAGAGGAAAATGAATGTACAATGGTCATGTAACTAGGATCCCTTTCAGGATAACAAAGTTAATAAATGGAAACATTGCTCCAAAAGAAAAAACAAACAATAATGAACTGATAAAGAGTTGTAGATAACATATTCAATAGAATGTTGTTGACCAAAACCCATAAACTAATAATGTGAAGAAAGGTTTTTCTTTCATAAAAATGATGATAGTAAAGATTGTTTTTTAAAGACCTTTTTTAGAGGTTATTATTTCTTTTATTATACGTGAATATAAATAAATATATGACTCTATGATCCAATCGTTTCTATTGATTGAACCTTAAACTATTTCTATATCAACTCTTTTCACAAGTTGCATAATACAATTAATTAATACATTAATATCTAAAAATTCATCAAAAAATCATCTCAAAACATTTCAAAAATGTTTAAATGTTCCAAAAGACTACTACATAACACTTTGGAAGGATGTTCACTGAATTTCAAAATAAACATATCATTAGCCATCATTAATCATAAAGAAGCACTTTAATCATCAAATAATGCACATGTGAACACCTAAATAATTCATTCCCATTAAATATTTTAATATCATGAATTTATGTAATATTTTATTTAGAAAAAGCGTTCTTCTTTATTTCTGATGAAAAGAACATTTTATTTGATATATTCAATAAATCCAAAATTATTGTTAAATCCATCAATGCTAGATCAATCATCTTTTTTGAAAAATCATTAATTAATTCCATGGTAGTAGTTGCATATATAAATTAAACATTTATTTATTCAAACAACATTATCTAAACATTATGAAAATGTAGAGGATTATCTATCCCTAAACCGTGTATTTTCCAAGATAAATTACCAATATAATGAATCAATTTTTGTGGTACCATTCTACATATGATCTAAAATATTTAATAAATATGTGTTGTTGTAAAATTATTATATATTTCTTAATCCATACTATGAGAACATCATCATTGAAATACATTTTCAATATATTTCATAGATCCAGATATACAAGTAAATTAGTCATTCCACTTCAGTTGTTTTGATAAAATATGATGGACCATGAACCCATAGACATTTTAGAGGAATATTCCCTTGTTTAGTATTGAATATGTTCTCATAGTTCCCCATATCCTTTTTGTTGAAACACTGAATAATAGAATTTTCATTATTCAATTTTCATTCTTTTTTCATGGTGACCCCTTTATTCTAACATATAAAAAACTCCAAATACATTCATGAATTTATCAGGGTGATTATTTCAATAATTATCGCATGAAAAAAATTCCATCTTTTTTTTATTAACTATTATTTTACCTTTCTTTATTTTCTTATATTTATTCCCTTTGAAACAATAAAAATTAGAGAATTATATATATGTCATGAGAGAAAATAAAACTATTTCATCATATGATGAAAAGAATTGAGACACCGATACCAATTAGATACATTGATTAAGTCCTTTGTATAAATGATCAATATTGCAATCCATGTTCTGGTTGAAATCTGTATCATATATTGATAACTATATAAAGTTATCTTCGTACATCACAAAACATCATTTATATTTGTTTTTATAATATAAGTAAGATTCTATTTGTATCATTTTTTTGCTAATAAGAGAATTATTTAAAGAATAAGGTCTCCTAAAAAGTTATCAATTCCATGAGTTCTATTTATTCTTACACTGAAGTATCATTGATCAATAAACACCACTGTTCTGCATCACCACTGATTCAATACACTTTAAGTGTAAAATTTTCAGTTTTTACATCAAAATTCCATCATTATATTCTCCAATGACTTAATCCATCACTATACCACCATTGGACCTATAGACCAAAAAAATTATGGGGGCCACTGTCACATAAAGAGATCAATAAATTGAGAACATATCATGGAATAGGATGGTCTATTTTGAAAATGTTATGTGTCATGACCTGATTAATCATCCATTATATTTCCATAACATTCTCATTTTAAGTAATATCTGTATTGGTTTCCTCAGTAGGGAAATCACAACATTTTCCATGAGTACTAATACCATTATTCCTGTAAGGATCGATTTTAAAAAAATACAATATATTATATTAGATCAATAAAATACGTAACATAATGTATAATCCCAAAAAAAGTAAAATTGTAATCATTAATCGAATTTTTTTCCATTACTAATCTCAAAATAATAAATATGGTTTTTTTAGATATCAAAACCTTAAAATAATTTGTAATGTGTTGTAATGAAAAATATGAATAATCCTAATAGTGTCCCCAAAAATATAAAAATATGTTAATATGGGGCCAATTTACATATACCGAGTTAAATTGAGTCAGGCCCAACACACCTTGTCAGTGTTGTTACCCCTGAGCACATTTATTCAATAACCACATACACTTGTAGGATCCAATCATGGATGCGTTATATGGAAGACTGTTAACATATCGACCAGACCAAAATTCTATGATGTTATTCTATACTTATCCTTATGGTATATCATATGTTTATGTTCCCTGTTATATTATATCTATATCATGTGGCCAAGATTCCTACCAAACTAGCTCTAGTACAATTTGTAATGCCCCAAACCAAAACACCCAAAGCTGGTGCATTTTTTTATTACAATGGAATGGATACAATCTTAAAATACCAAGGGACCATAATATTTAAATGTTATTAAAAAAATATTAAATACTAGATACCCAAAATACATAGGAAAAATAAATAGAAATACCATAAGAGAAATCTCACCATCCATGAATGTAATTTATGATATTTATTCTACATAACATTGTGGTAGGAATTGGAAATAATGGAATGGAAAAATTCTTAGTAAATGTAAATATATTGTAATAAATCATGAATCAAATATAATAATCATCATGGAATGTTAAATAACTGAATCATATTACGTTAAAAAAACCAATTAATGGATAATCAATTTTAAAATGAAAAAAATTGAAATAAATTACATTTAATCATTAAACTGAGAATGAAATGCATCCATAGATATGTCTATTAAATAATATCTTGTATAATATTAATTTTTTTTTTATTAATAAAGTAAATTTTTAATTATTGGACTTTTTTCCCCCTGAACATGATACCTATATCGTTATGATAAGACACAATAAACTATTTTGATTTTCCCAACTGATTCATCTCATTAGTATGCTGATTGATCTAGGGGATTTCATTTACTAACCCCCAACCCATAGTAATTACATTAAATGGTCCCCTAGATTTATATCTCAGGTAAAAACAAATCACCATATATATAATTATTTATATTATTCAATAATATTCATCCATATCTAAATGAATCTATATTGGATTTAAGGTACATATTTATCAATAATTCCCCCCAGTTTATCAAATCCATATCAATGTGAAAACCACATGTGAATTTGGTATATGATTTAAAAAATTATAATATACATTACCCATGATTGTGGATATTTAATATAATATCCAATGATAAATTATTATAGTAATGTGATATTCTCATGAGAGATTTTACAATCAAAATATAATGTAAGACTGCAATGAAATCTTTTACCACATAGAAATTTTCATGGTAATCAATTTGGGTGGGGCAATTAAAATTAAAATATCAAAAATAATGAATTATGAGTGAATCATGATTTTAAATGGAAAACTCTATTTATATACAAAATAAAAATGTGAATTGGTTTGTAGTAACAAATAGGTCTCAATGGAATGTAAATTGAGATGAAACCCTTACCGTGTGTTTCCTTTACTGTGTAAATTCAATTAAAAATATTATATATATTTTTTAAACATTTTGCAATTAAAAAATAACCATAATAATATTTATAATATCATATATTGTCTTATTTTGATATATTATTACCTCTGCTAAAAATCATTAATTATTTTCAGTATTACGGGTGTTAATTGCCTAGTTTATCAAGTAATTTTTGACTTGTTATTTGTAATTCCTATTATATAGTTCATGTTTTAATAATATAATAAATGAAAAACATGATTTAATTATAATACATATTAATTATATATTTATTTAGAATAATCCATACAATATTGGGGAAATAAATAAAATGCGCCATTAATGGAGGTGGTAGGTTGTAGATACACATGAACGCTATTTTCATTTCTTTTTCATAATAAAAGAATGAAAGATATATTATATATATTTTTATTTTATTTATGTTTAATATTTATGTAATATATGTTACATATGTTTATTAAAACAATCCTTTAATCATTCTATGCATAGTGTGAATGAATCATATCACTTGGATGTTGTGGTAGTCTACACATCAACAGACGATGTTATCATATCCCCACAAAATTGAACACATGATGGTATGTGTCATATATGAATTAAATTAACATAAATAATTATTGATATGATATATAACATATATAAACATCATGATAACTGTACTTCCAACCATTAGATGTGGTAAAGGGAGAACGACCAATCAATGTTTCGTGAGGAGGTAGTTCAACATACATTAATGGTAAGTTTGTTATCCATTTAATGGATGTGTGCGTATTTTTAGGTATAAAAACTAATATAAAAACATATAAATATAATTTTGATAATTATGTTGTATTTTATGAATGTAATAGGAATATTTTATGGTGTTTATAATGAAAAATAATAATAAGATCTTTAAGAAGGATGTTATATCTTCCTCGGAAAACTCCATTTGCCTTAAAACAAAGGGCTTCCTTGGATGACACTATTCTGAAAGTAATGATTCAAGGTTAAGGGGAGATATATTGGGATCTTATTTAAGATATTGTTTGGTAAAAAAAGGATTTAGAGGTGTATGTAAGTTAGATAGTTGAGTGACTTTTTATATTGTATGTGTAATGACATTCTTGTTAAATTTTGGAAAGGGAATTACACAAAAAAAAATCCATTGAATGTGGCACCACTAATAATACTTTTTTTAAAGGGATTATTGGGACTATATGTGGATATAAGATAGATTTTTACCAATTTTATAGGTCATTTTGGGTCTTATGCATAAGGTTTAGTATAATGTTTAGAAAATTTTCCTCTATATCACACTAATAAGATTTAATCACTTAATGTAATAATTTTTTTAAAAAAAACTAAGAATATATTATTTTAAAATATTAAATATATATTATATAAAATATGGAATACATTTTTCTATATTCCAATCATAGAAGTTAAAGAAATAAAATTAAAATAAATCCGACAAATGGGATGATAATGCATGTTTTTAAGGTAGAAATGTTCAAATGGTTATTATATTTATTTATTTAATATCAAAGTTAATTTGATTCTAATGACGAACATTAGATTAATTTATATATAAATTATATAATTTTACATTAAAAAATTAATATATAATTTAACAATATAAATAAATTATATGAAAAATATGTCTTGAATTTAAATTAATTATTTTTTCAGTATTCATAAAAAAAATGAAACATTCTATGAAAATTCCAAAAATTCATCCTAACATAATTTTTATGTTTGAATTTAAATATTTTATTTTATTTACATATATCATTAATTATTTTTTGAAAATTTAGATTCAAAACAGGTCCTCCATTAAATGGTGGTAAACTATATTTATTAAAGTATTAATTTTTAGGCATAAAATTGTGTTTTTTCATATATTATGCCTATGAAATATATTGGAGGAGTATAAAAAATATCTTATTTGATATATAATTTATATATTTCATCAATATCATTCAGAAATAGTAATTATGATAATTTATTAGGACAAAAACCATTGTGAGCCCAAATAAATATAAAAATTTCTTTTATAATCAATAGATTTATATTTTCGTTTATAATTAATCTAAAATGAATTAATTCATGTTATATAGGTGTAAACCATATATTTTTATAATTTAGGCTATACCAATAATAAACACTAATTTAGAATCTATGATATATATTATTATATTAAATATTATTATTATTATTATTATTTATTTTTTGGTCAAAATATGTCTTTCTAGATTCACAAGACATCATGGAAACTCAATCTCTCCTGTAACGCAAGATTACCATAGTGTACCATAGAAATAAAGATAAATATTATATTTCATGTAACATAATATTAACTTACTATATCATATAAATAAATATAGGATCAACAACTAAAGTTATTCTTAAAAGAAAATAATGTGAATTTATAAGGTGCTACAATGAGATTAATATTTTTTTGGATTCTATTTTTTATAATTATTTATTTTATGAGTTTGATTTAGTTTAATTAAGATTATATTATCTATTTTTTGAGATTAATATCATTAACATTTGTATTAGGGTTAGAGGACCTTAGTGGATACCATGTGTTTGAATCTCTATATAAGATTGTATCTTGATGGATTGGATGTGTTTTATGTGTATATTATTTCCTAAAAATACATACTTATATAAATAATTTAAATTGTATGAATTTTTGGGAAATAAGAACCTATTAAGAAGGTCACTAAAAAGTGTTTTCTAGGATTCAACTTGATTATCACCATTATGTATGATGAGTTGGACTAGGAATATAAACATGAACTAACCCTCTCGAATGATATTATTTAGTGTCATTCATACTCTTTAAGAACCAATATAATGAATCTATTTCAAGATTCCATTAATTGATTAGGTTAAGAAGTGAGTTATTGCACTAATAATTGTAAATTATTTAACGCCCCATGATTTTAAAATAGGATAATAATTTTCAATTTTATATAAGAAATGAAACACCATTCTTGGATGAAAATATAATAACAGCATCATTTATTATATATTTATTTTTAAAATATTTTCAATCCCTTCGATATATTATTATGCACACAATTCCAAGCATAAACGAAACCCAATACCCTATTAAAAAATTAATTTTTAAAACATGGCTGTCATATCCATCATATTAACATTGCGGTATGAATATGAATAAAAAATTAATAAAAATATATTTTTTAACATGTATAAAATAAATTAAATGGTGTGTATATTGATTATATATAAATTATAGACTATTAAAACGTAAAAGAAATATTTTCTATAAAATAATATTTCTCTAAAAGAATGTTTAAGGGCACTTTCTACACATATTTAAACTTTAATTTTTACAACCATTATGAAATTTATTCAACAAAATAACATTAATTTCTTATATCAATAAGATAAAATTGTTCTTCAATATTTCTTTTAATAATTTTTATAAAATATTTTATTTTTAATGAATTACAAAAAGTAAGGATATTTTAGCTGCAGTTTTCATTACATTATTTATAAATATATATTATTATTTTTTAAAAAATTAATATTATATAAAATATTTTAAACTTTTAAATTTATCCCATTAGAAAAAATATCATATTTAATTATTCCATAAAAACAATTTAATCATTTGAAATTTTAACATCGGAAACCCCATTTTCTTGATTTGTTTATTCGTTTGATATTAGATCTCATTGGAAAAATCATCGAAATAAATTTATAATTTTTTCCCATATTTTAAATATAAATATTTCAAATTTTCTAATATTTTCAACATAATTTTTGAGAAAAATGAATAGTGAAAATTGTAAAAAATATTTATCATTATCAAAGTAAGAAATAGTTTAACATGGTTTAAATAATGAATATTTAGGGTAAAATGCTTTCAAAAAAGACCAAAAAACATATTATTGTGATATTTATAACATATAACATCAATTAATCTAAAATGATCCAATTCGAAGGCATTTTGTATGAGAAAAAATGGGTATCCCATTTTGTTTTCAAATATCCTTGTGTGTCCTCTATATAACTTATAAATGTACACCTAATATCATATCCTATCAACAATTCCATAACCCATTGGTTGTTAATTGAACCAACAAAATATCTTTCAAAAATCACTCCCAAAATCCAATAGTACTTGTTTATATTATTAAAATATCATAAAATGGCTTTAGATATAAACCTAATTAGGCTCTCCGATAAAGAGATAAAGATATTAAACAAATGTTTTTGTTTTATTTCATCATCCACCATCTTGAAATATTCATAAAACTATTTTAATGTAATAACAAAAAAATCGTATTTATACATAGTTCAAGTTATGATAACCTAATAAACTAGACAAATTTTACATTCGTCAAAGGGTAAATGAAAAAGTCCACATTGTGTGTGACAGACTACCACCTCATGAACCAAAATATTTTATTTTCCATCAACATCAATCAAGTGTTAATATAATTATTTATTATACATATTTATATTATATATATGAAATTATTATAGTTTTATAATTTTATATCCCATGTACCTTAATAATTTCTATTCGGTGGGAGATACGATAATAAAACTAGTCTATAATGCAGACTACAACCCCTCAATGTGATATTATTCATTTTTCACTTATGTTTTACATGGAATGTTTTAAGGAAACATATAATTGATCTATGAGGTAATAATAACCTAAAAGATATAATATCACATCTAACATATTACCTTCTAATCCAATGAAAATAAATAGTGTCGCTCGGGCATACGAGTGGACTACCACCTCTACATAGAGAAGTGAATTTTTTCATTTTAGTTTTACATAGATTTAAATAAACATGTATTTGAATAATATAAATTAAATTATGAAATAATAATTATTTTGGAATGGTAAATTAGTATTTATTTTTTATTTATCTAACCAATCAATAAAATTTAATCAACGTTCATTAGTGCATACAACCTATCGAATCCATAAAATCTGCAATCCACATTATAGCCCTATATTTTATAGTGTAACATAAATTCATTTATAGTTAATATACATTATATTTATATATAGAAAAAATTAATTATATTATTAAAAAATTATTATTGTAAAATAAATAATGTTATTGATCCCATAAATACATAAAAAATGAAGAAATATTCACAGGAAACAATGATGTTAACAAAGAAATATTAATAAATTTGAGAAAAAATTATTTAATTAAATCATATATGATATTAAATATATGACTAAGGGTACATAATATATGTATAATTAATCAATATTTATTATACATTCAGTTTGAAGAAACACAAAATAAATACGCCCTATGATAATGGTTTCTCACCTCACATATACTTCTAATAGACATATGTCATATTCAATAATTAATTGTTAATTGTTGTGTATATAACACCCAATCTGATATGTGACAATATGAATAAATTTTTAGTCAAAGGGTTTAATTTTTTAATTGATGTTATTTCTTTCATGGGTCTTATGATTAAATGTACTATCGAAGGGGTAATGGTTCATTTTAATTTATATTTATAAAAAAGGATTGTTTTCAATTAAACTTTATATGATTAAATACAATGATATATCACTTGAAATTTTCCTAAATATTCTTATACACTACTTATTCTTAAAATGTTAAATAAATATTATTTTTACCCTCTCTTTGATAAATAAATTATTATGAAAATGATATTTAAAAAATTAGACATTATTTATCTCTTTAGGCGAAAATCCATTTTCTTCCAATACCATATTTTATGAATTTTTTTCAATATAATGTTATTGAAATTAAATAAATGATTTTTTTGGCCCTTCAAACACAGTTTATATTTAAAAGAAATTAAATGATACTTATTATCATTTTTTCTTAAATATAATTTTTATTTACAGAAAGCATTAATGGTATCATTATTTTTACATGTATAAAATGATTTCAAATTTCTTGCATAATTATAACTCAATGATTTAAATTATAATTTAACATTTACAAGGGTAATTTTAAAGGAAAACTATTTTCAAAATTATTTGGTATATATTATTTTAAAAACGTGACTTCAAAAATGAAAACAATATTTTTCGTTAATAATGATTTCAATGAAATTGTTGTGGTATTTTTATTCATCAATAATATCAACTATTAATTGAACATACGATCTAATGAATTTATTTTATTTTTTATAGTTTTTATTGTTTAAATGAATGGTTTATGATCAATTAGACTGGAAATGTAGATATTTATTATAGTTCAGAATATTAATCTTAATGGTTCAGGATTATGTTTTTTAATTGGGATTAGTATTATCATTCTTTTGTTATTTTTTGAAAGATAATGTTTATGTTGATTATTTTTCACCCTTTAAATATGAGTAATTATTTAGGAATATTAATTTTTCGGTGAGGTTAGCAATTACATATCACCTCAATGCATCAGTATGTCTTCTTAGACAAACATGTTGGAGAATGTAAATATGTTTAATCTAATAGTCATTAGTTTTAGTAAGAAATTTATTAAAATAATGGTTATGATGTTCAAAAATATGTTTACTTCATTATTAAATTTACTATTGAGGTTCAATTGGATATGAGGCATTATTGAAACCAATTTCCCAATAATCAAGAGAATATACCATAGAATAAGCCAAGTGATCATGGTCAATAATATGTTATTAATAATACCTAATTTGATTTATTAATTTTATTCTCACCATGGATTCAAGAATTTTATTATGGATGATAACTTACCAATTTTATTTTAGTTATAATTGTTTTAAAATTTATAACTATTGAACTATAATATTTTTTAAATTTGAATTTGAAACCATATGTTTAACGGTACCAAGAAATGTGATTTAATTGAATTTCTATTTTATAGAAGATGAATTATTGATGTAAGATAACCAGTAATATGTTATGGATGTTGACATAATGATGATAAAGTTATATTTTTGTAAATCTATTGGTGAATTTGAATTTGGTATGTAATATGATGGTTTATGTTATCCCTTCTTGAGTTGACATCATGTTTGGATTTATAGAATTAATATGATTTCGTAAAAAAAAATTAATGAATGTTTATTTTCATTTCTTTTTATATATATCATGAAATTCACATGTTTGGAATGTGACATTTTGTAACACATTATGTTTTCTGGAAAATATTTTGTTATATTGATTAGTCACCCCTTTCAAAAAATGCATCTATGAAAGTGCTCAGACATATTTTGGAAATGTTTTCAGGTTAAATATTTATTTAATATATAATGTTGAAATCTTGGTTTTGTTTGATAACATGTACTAATTATATTCGTTTTTTAATATAAGAATAATGACATTTCATTCATTTGTTAGTCTAATTATTATATAATAATTATTTTTTTCTGAATAAATAAAAATATTATATATGAATTTAATTTCATAGATAAAGAGATGTATTAAAAAAAATTTACAAATAACAAAAAGATTACATTGTTCCTATGAAATAGAAAGATATCCTGTATGAATGTTTCCTTTTTTTCTTATTTTAGATACTTAAGGAATTATTTAACATAAAAATAATATTGAAATGAAAATTTTTTCTTATAACTTTATTTTTCATCATATATTTATTAAATTTTAATTCTTAAAATTATAATGATCATTTAATTTCTCGTCATCAATGATCTCTATCACTCTCTATATGTATATATTACTTTACTTCATGTCCACATTTTCACTTCTATTAGAAGTAAGTATAGTCATGTATTATTGTAGATGAAATTCTTTAAATCCCTTTAATCCATATAAAGAGGAATTATTATTAACTAATTTTATGATAAGGAGTCTCAAAAACTGGTAGACTTAGGATTATAGAAATACAATTGAAAGGGAAGAATTTACTTAAGGAGGTATATAGTAACTACACTATATTTAAAAATAGAGTCATCATTTTATAATGAATATTTAGAACAAAATACATGATTATTAGAGAATCTAAAACCAGGATACTTTACAATATATTTCAATCTAAAAAAACAATTTCTTTTTTACTTCTGATATTCACATCATTGAAATTAAGGAAAACATGATACAAAATTATCATATTATTATTATAAAAACTATTCTATCACATCCATTATATTTGTGTGTATGAATATTAATAATTAAATTATGAAAATTAAATTGGTTAAACATGAATAAATTAATATAAAAAATTTACATATTTATTATAAATTTATTTGAACTATTTGAAAAGAAAATAATTGTTTTTTAGAAATTGATATTTTTCAAAATGGGGATTAATCGTGCTCAGTGAATATAAATGGAAATTATCTTGTACTATTTTTAGAAACATTATTTGACAAAAAATAATCTTTATTAATTAGATTAACATGTTTAGATTATATTTGGGATGACTTTTATGATAATTTTGAAAATATTTGTTTTTTATGAATTCTGAAAAATAATTATGTATATTGAAACTAACTTTTTTATGAAAAAAAAATTCTTGGTTAAATTATTATTGAATTTAGTTTAAAATTACAAGTAGGTCAACTATATTAAAATTTAAAATATTAATATCATTGGTATCTTCTTTATATTGAAATATAATAAAAATTATTTAAAAACATTTGAATATTTTTCAATTGAAACCCCATTTATTTACACACATATAAGTGTGATTTTAAATTGGATTATACCACTTATATGAATTTATTTTAATACAATTTTCTATATAATTTTAATAAAAATGGTTATATTAACTATTTTTTAAATAATTAATTTTTGACCATAATAAATTGTGAAAACTGTAAAAAGATATTTCATGGTTAAAGTAAAAATAGGTCCATTGTGAGTGAGGTTAACTAATATAATATGGGTTAAAAATGACCTCAAACTATTACAAACACCATTTTATGGAAACATTTTTACCTTATCAATTATAATTTTTGATAATTTTACAATATATATGTTTTAATGATAAAACATGTTTTTTACTTTTTTTCAGAAATTCGAAGTGATTCCTCTTTTCCACTTAAAAAAGTAAACCAAATATTTCTCCTCTTCGCAACTAAAAAACAAGTTGGTTTTGAAAATACATTCATAAATATATTTATTAACTATATACCCACAATAATGACTCCTTACTTTTATTAGGAAACTCTCATATGAATGAATTAGGTGAAAACCTAAATATGGTCTTTAAAGAAGATGTAATATCCATAATCATGGGTATTGTTTATTTCTTAATTAACCTAATTAAATCATTATATTAAATTTCGAATATATTAAAAAAATTATTAACTATTTAATAATATGTTATTATGTGAATTTAATAACAAAATTTTATCTCAACAACCATCAAATTGGAAATGAAACCTTCTATCCTATGTACATAAGACTACATTCTCTCGAACCGAAGTAATTTATTATCAACATAGTCATTTGATATATATATATATATAATGTTGTATTTAAAATATTTATATGAAATTTATGAAATTATTATACTTTTTTAATTATTATAAAATATAATCCTTCTTAATTCCCAATTTAATGGTGTTATAATAACATCACTCGTGTTTACTATAGACTACCACCTCACGAAGAGATGTCATTCATTTTTACCTTACGACTTTCATAGAAGATATTATGGATGATGTTAATGAATATTTATGATATTAATAAACCAATAATATTCTGGAAATATAATTTCACATCTAACATCTTAACTTCTATTATTTTGTAAAATAATAATGTCGCTTCTGCATACATGTCTCCCACATTCTCCCTATAGAGTTGTGAAATGTTTTTAATTTTCTACAACAGTGGATGAAGGTATGAATATTATTAATATAAATTATATAATAATTATTAATTATTTTTGAATGGTTAATTAACATTTATGTTTATTTCATTCCATCAATAGGAAAAAATGGAAACTACATACATGCAGATGTATGACCGACCATCTTTATTAAAGGTTTTATGCATTTTCTATCTCTTTCATTTATAGATTACTATAAATATATATAAAATGAATATAGAAGATATTTATTTATGGAAGATATTTTATATAATATGGATCCATTGTCAATGAAAAATGACTGAAATTTCCAATCCAGATCTAAAATGAAAAGAGAAGCTTTCACCTGAAACAACGAATTGAGAATTGAAATGTTACTAAACTAGTGATAAAATATTATAATTAAATCATATATGATATAAAATATATGAGTATAGATATTTAATATATATATATATATATATATATAAACCTATACTTATTATACTAGTGTTTTGACCACATATCAATTAAATGAGACATATGTTTAAGATTTCTTATCTCAAATTTACTTCCACGATAAATATGAATTATTCACTGCTTATGCTGATGGTTTGGTTTATATACTGGACCATTTAATATTTTATATCATTAATAAATTATATTAATATTAATTAATGTTTCATTTGATGTTATTTATTTCATGGATCTTAGTATTCAAATGTTACCAAAGTGGTAATAATTTTTTTTACAATCTCAACATTTATGAAGATTGTTCAGGATTAAATTTACAATAATGATATAATATGGTATATCATTAAATAAAATCATTAATATTCTTACACAGTGTTTAGTCATGTAATTGTATATAAATAGTAATATTTTCCAAAAGTTTTTCACTTATAATTATTTTAAAAATGTTATTTAAAAACCCATCAGTAATTATAACTTTTTTCAAAATTCTATTTTCTCCTACAAATTTAAAACTAAAAAAAATCAATTTTTTTAAAGTCTAAAAATTATTTATAAAATACTATTTGTCCACTTTTGGTAATATATTTTAATATTATTTCAATGCAATATTCCAATTATATTAGAAATAATTCCCATTTGGATTTTACTGAATATATAATAGGAATCATTTTTTAATGTGCATGAAATGAATTTTTTTTTTCAAATTCATGAATACTAAATTAGTTAAATAATATATTAAATTTTTTCATGTTTATTTTCATTGAAATGTATTTTGAACATTTTTTTAATAACTATTTTTAAAATATGATTGTAAAAATGAAAAATATATTTTATAAAAGATTTTTTAATGGAATATTTATTCTATTTCTATTCATATATGACATAAAAACATTATTATAATTATGATTTATTGGGGATATTTTTTATTGATATCATCCTTATTATTTGTATATATTTTATATGATCAGCTTTATTATGCATTATAAATTTTTTACAATTCTCAATATTATTCTGCATAGCTTTTAATTATCACAATTAATTAGTGGTATCAATTGTTATATCTAATTTTGGTAAGTCAACAAGGATGTTCCTATTAATTATGTTTACCACATTTATATAATAAATTAAAGGAAATTAATAAATGATTATTGGATCCAAGAATTACAAATCGCCTTGATGAAATTATGGGACTCATGAGAGAAATCGAATGAGCAAATTAAATGTGATTATAATGATAGTTTTATATTTTCTTGTGAAATTTCATGGTTGTATGTTTGTAATTTATTTAATTATTAATTCCATTATTGTGACCTTATTATTTTATATTTATGTTAGTATTATATTACTTATAATTTTAGTGGTTTTCTTCTAAGATAATTTTATTATTTCTCTATATTTATTTGAACATTATTCATTTATGTCATAAAATGATCATTTAATTGATTGGAAGGAATATATTTCAACAATTTACATTGTAATGTTGATTTTTATTATATTTTATTAATATATTTTGTAATATGAATACCCTTATAATTTCATTACACTTAATTCTTATGATTCTTTACATATGATATAAAGACATGTATTATGATTGTTATTCATGGTAGGTTATACTAAATAATGATTCACTTGATGAAAATACTCTTGTGTATTTAATTTCATAAATTGTAATGTGAGTATCACGTATGAATATTTTTTTCCAAGAATACTAAACTATATTATCATTATGGTTGTTATTTGTAATATCTTATGCTAAAGTATTAATGTTACAACAAACTCTAGAATAATAAGGCCAAGGTATTCACAACCTATGTATAACCAAGAGAGTATTTGGATTCACCCATAATAACATAATTGAAAAGAAATTATGATATGATTAAATTAAGTTTCAATTGGAGATGAAATATTCTTATTGTGATTTATAATTCATATACTATGATTATTTATTCTATAATCATAATAATTTTTTTTTGAATTTTCTTGAAACAATATCACAAGGAAGAAGATTAGAAAGGAATGTATCCAAAAAAATTATTTAATATAAACATATATGGGGCTGGGAAATAATATATTAATCTTCTAATATTTTAATTATGATGGAAAATAGAGAGATATATATATACATACATATTTTAATGAGGGTGTTATCATAATAGTAATTAAATTTTGATTCTATTAGCTATATTAACTTGTGGAATGATATTTAATGATTATTTTTTTATATTATAAAATTAATTAAGGATTATGTGAAGTATATGAGGACATTTATTTTGTAGTTTTTCATTAATTTTTTAAATATAATTTTAAATGTAATCAATAAAAATATAAATAAAATTATATTATAGAATAATCATATTTTGTAGATAAATGTCGAAGAACACTTGTTTTTGGGACATATAGGTTTTATCTTGAGTAATTTTTTGAAATAAAGATAATAAAAGGATTATTTTTTAAAAAAATAATGGTATAGTGTACCAATATACTTTTTATTTATAGTAATTATTGATATTTTTAGTGATTATTACCACATTTTTTAAGATAAAAGTATGTATAATATTATTTTTGATTTGATGATGTACATTATAATACCATTTTAGTAATATATAAAGAAATATTTTTGTAAGAATATGTGATTTAACTGTAGTTTTACAACATGTAGACTTTGGTAGTTTTGAGGAATGTAGATTCTGACTAATATATAATTAGGGAATAAATATAATAAATTTGGAATGAAAAATGTGTGGCTAAAAATTATGATAAAAAGGAAGAATTCACATTTTATGTTATATCTATAATAATTATTACATTAATAGTACACACATCTACATTCATATATGGTAAATAATAAAAATTGTGAGGAGCATTATGTTTAAGAGTGTTATTATTTGATAACTTAAGATTTTTAACCTTGTAAATCACATCTATGTTCTGTAACATGTATCACGTGTTAAACCCAACATAGAAAATATAACATATAAAAGTTAATTTATCAATAATGTTATAATAAACACTAATATGGTTACTCATTAACAATTACATCCTTTAGAAGTTATATAATAAATATGAGTTAATATTGAGAAGATTATTTTCAATAAGATACATGTTAATATTAAATTTTTCAATTATAAATTTTAAATTTACATATTTTTTAATTTGTATTTGAAAATTAGAATTCAATTTATATTTCCTCACAATAAAATTAGATATGGGTGTATTATTAAAATGTTTCTACAGTATATTTTTTTAATGAAGAAACAATGATTTTTCTGAAACCATGAAATGTATATGAATTAAAAAAATTTAGACAGTTTTATAAATAAAAAATATACACTGAACTAAAATAAATACTAATAATATTTTATATTGATTTTATAAACCAGTTCTCATCATTTTTAAAATTTATATAACATTTTACACAAAACTAGTTTAAAACTATTTATTTTAAATAAGTATAACAAAGATAAATGAATTTTTTTATCTCCATTATTATTTAATAAATACCCATTTGATGATAATAATTATTTTCATTTAATTTTTAAAAATGGAATTGATCATACTTCGAAATCATAATCCTTTTTCAATAAAATAATTACTTAGAAAAAAATTGATTTTTCCATGATACATGCAGTAATATTAATATTTAATTACATACTCATATAATTGTTTTAGACAAAATGAATCCTATATTTGATATTATAATGTTAATATAATATAATATTTTTAATTTCATTTGGGGTATAATATTTAGTCTGTTAAGATTATTTTTAATTTCTACTATACTAGTGGGAAAATTATTTTAAAATTATTATTTTATTAATATCAAAGAAATTATATAAAATAAATTAAATTTAACTCCATTAAATAATGCATATATTAAAAATTATACAAATTTGAATAAAAATATGGATATTTATTTAATTTTCAATATAAAAATTTTTTTAGGATCAATATTGTTCAAAATTGGATTTTATAATAATTATTTTTCTGTGCCTTATATTTTGAATTTTATTTATCAATTTTAAAAAATTTATAATTTAAATTTTATTAAATGGATTTTAAATTTAATAAAAATATTACAATTTTTTTATATGGTTTATTTAATGACTCATATTTCCAATTGTGTTGTTCTTTTGATATTTTATGGATTATTATGAAAACTAGATGTTTAGATGGAATGCGATTTCGAGACATGGGGTGTCTAAGATAAATATTTTAATATATTAAAAATATTAAAGAGTGTGTGCATACATTTATCTAATAAATGTATTATAAAATTCAAATAGAGGACGGAATCTGAAATTTGAGGGCATTGATTAGTTTAAAATGCATGGTTTACCCTAGGGGTGAAATAACTTTGGTCATCTTGGGGTGTTTTTTGAGATTCCATCGCATGCATATTATGAATAAAATAATAAAATAATTTTTTTTGTTTTTTTGATGAAGTGAACTAACTACATCTGAAAATAAATGATTATGGGGAATTCCAAGGATTAGCTATTAAATCATAGAAATCTGGAGGACCACCGGATATCCTTCGATTGAGATTTTGTTTACATATGATGATTGGATCAGAGATCGATGACTAGTGTGAGACGAATTCATAAGATCTCACCAATGATAATGAAATTTCATCATTATTTATCAATGATCGATCCAAATCAAGGTGGGATGTTTCTTGTTTCTAGAATATATCTCCTTTTGTAATTATTATTGCGATTCCCAATCAGTCCACCATTAGATTTATCTCCAGTTTGGTCATCTCATGTGATTTATTTATTTATGATTTTATTTTTGAATATTTTCAATGTTTTTATTGATTCATTATTGTTTTTCTAGTGGGTATTTATCATGGAAAACAAAAACATCAACCATAGTTAATTCTTTATGATTGTGGTTGTAAATTTCTTCCATATTTCTTAATTTATCATAGTCATTCCTCATTTGTATAGTATTTTGATATATACTATGAAATTGATCATTGCATTCATTTTTCTGGGCACAATGATCAGATATTGTAGATATGGTGTCAACATGACACAACAGTGTCATGATGATGGATGAAGAGTTAGGATGGGTGGATTTGGATACCAGATTTCATGTTATTTTGCATGAAATGGATAATGATATGATATTTAAATGGATCAATGGGCCATAATCAAGAAATATCATTGTCATGGTTTTTCTGAAATAGATCATTGATTTTTAGAACAAATGATGATGGATTTCTAGGTGGTGGACGTGTGGGTGCATGGGGAAAGAATAACAGGGGATTTTGAAACAACACGATTTTTATGGTGTGTAGTCCAAGATTATATGGTTTGTGGGTCCCTCATAGTGGTGTATAATATTATAGGACAATTTTAAGGATCACATGACTTGTGACCCTATCACTTATCTTGTGACCCTATCACTTATCTTGTGACACTATCACATGCCATGTGACCTCTCCCATGTGGATTGACATGTACTATAGAGGTTACATAGGCAGGGACTATAGTACAAAATAATTAGAACACCATGAACTCCAACACAGACACATATTGTCCTTGTGTATGTGGGTATACATGAGTACCAGTGCAAAAGTAGAGTACATGGTATGTTACATTCCATACACTATTATACATACAAATGCACATACATAGGTTTTTTATATTGGTAGTAACTAGGGCCGAAGGGAAATATCCTGTATCCTTACAATGATTCTTCTACTCTTAGAATGATGCCTTAGATCCCGTGTTCCATATATAATGTACAAATTTAATTTGGGTGTGTTACCTATATTCATTCCTTTAGGGTTAGTATGAAATCACCTCCAACACATAGGATAGTGATCCCTTCTGTTGGAATTCTTCGGTAGAGTTGTTGGAATCTTACCATGAGGCCAACAGTGTCATCTATTATTCATCATCATTTTCTATGTGGAGTTATTTGTATCATCTTGACTAACACTACATGGGCACCAATCCTCTTCATATAAGGTTAATTTATATTTAGCTGTTTGTATACACTATGGCCGATGGAGTGATGTTCATTTATGTACCATATATCTTCATTCATTAAACATGTACATGTAATGATTAGAATTGATTAGAATTTCCTCTTGAATGGACATCATTTGTACAATCAGACTCATGGAGTGTGTTATCCCTAAAGAGATCTTTGTGGAACCATCAAGCTTGAATTCTATACTAGCATTGTGGTTGTGTTGTACCATAGGACTATGTGTCAATTTTGAGTATATCTAAATATTAATTTTATATTTTTTGTAGACATATAACTATATATTACTAATACTATTAATATTTTTCAGGCATTACGGTTTTAGGTTTTCCAAATGCGTGTTGTTACACTCACTGTGAAACAATATTTTCACACATGTGTTATTTATTGTGTAAATGATCGACCTTTTGATAAATATACATATTTATTAGAATTGGGTGGTGTGTAAAATCCCTCCCATTCTCATTATCTTGATATGGTGGTGTGATATTACTTATCCTTATGCGATATCCCCAAGACACAAATGGAAGGAAATAACTATCAAAATTCTTTAATATATTTAGAGGATTATTTTCCCTTTAACAATAAAATAACTAACAAACCAGTACATAAAAAAATAAACCACTATATGATGCATTATATAAATTCAAGGCAACTCTCATTAAATTTTCCATAATCAAACTCAAAACAAGTACCACAGTTTTTTAAAAAACTAACATCAATTTAAAATTAGAAGACTATAAACCAATATGACTCAAAGACTACTACAACTCTAAGGATCCACAAACTCCTTTCTCCAACATCACCAAATATCCCATGTATCATGATGTACTTCAAATGATTAGTTATACTTTACCATTTCTGATGTCCTGATAGATGACATTTGAAATCCTACCAATGTTAAAAAGTAGGGGTGTGTACTAAGAATTGGTATATTTTATCTAATGACTCCGCTACTAACGATAGTAGAATAGAATATTTAGGAACATTTATAAGAAATATTTTATATCAAAAAAATTAAATTAGTTTATAATTAATTATAAACTTGTGTAAATGAAACCATTTTTCTTAAAAAAATCAATTTCTATAGGAAACAACCAAACAATAAATTAAACCATTTTATAAGTTCACCTTATGGCATAAAAACTCCATTACACATATCTACACCACCATCTATACATGCTTTATTATGACAATTTCTTACTCACGAGAGGTTTATCATAAAACAACCAAAACATCACACGGTATTTATTATTCATATTCCATTACACATTTTGTATTGAGTGCAAGGTCATTTTTCAATCATGCCGTGTAATTTAATCTGAACACACACTACCAAGTATGAAAAAAACATGCCAAAACTGTTTCAATAAATCATAATTTTAATTGAAAACCATTTTCTAGGAAGCTATTAAAATCCTTGGAAAGTCGTATTTTTAAATAAACGTTTTAAAATCATCAAACCAAGTTACTTTTCACAAAAAAAATCAATGATTTCATAATTTCACCAAAAACCATAATTCATCTCTAAATAAAATTTATAGCATCATTTGGACCAAAATTTCACAATCAATACCATTAAATCAAAATAATTTTAATCTATGAAAATCATTTCTAGAAAGAGGAATCGATAGTGTATCAACCTACTTTGAGTGTTTTGGAAAAAACAAAAAACAAACTGAATAACACACAAAACTAGGTTGAATACTTCACAAAACAACCTTAGATATCTTTCCCTATCATCAATAAGGACAAATAAAATAATATTTGGCATCAAAAAACTTAGATCTACCCACATATTGTGTATATCTACGAAAATGAGAGAATGAGAGAATTAGATCTAAGAACACTAGAAATAACGATCACTTACCATGATAATACGACTTCAATTCACTAATGGAATCATTTAAATTTCTTTTAGATCAATGAGAGAACCTCTCTTGAACTTTTATATATACAAATATTGAGTTAGGGCCATTTTGGTGGAAAAAGGAATTAACAATGAAGGCCTACTTAGATCCATTTTTTATGATCTAGTTTCTTAACCACGCAAGGTTTGTTTGCATTGTTAAGAAAACGTTGTTCTAACCATGATTTATATACTTACGTAAGGATAAACCTCAAAAAATCTCTTAAATCTATGCTACCAATGTTGAAGCCACTACCTCAATTGAATGAATCCATTTTTCAGAATGCATAGTTTCTACTTGGAAACTGTGCATTTTGGATAAACTGTGTACCACCCATGGGCCTTCCCATTTTCCCATGTCTCGTTGTACATGATTTTTATGTAACTGTTTCACAATTATCCCAAACCATGAACTAACAATGAACCCATATAAAATCCCCATAAGACAAAAAAAAGTTATCTAAACCATCACAATCATCACTAATATTCTTTATATACTTAAAAACACTAGGTAATGATTATATACCAGAAACCTAAGGTTTTATATTCTCTCCATCTTTGGGCATTCACTCACCATAATTTAATAAACCACTATTTACAAGAAAGAGTATTGTGAATTTCTCTTTTATTTCCTTCTATCATTCCCATTCCTCTTCCTGAATACGACCATGTCCCCCCAAAACTGGCATTATTCTGATGCATTTATCAATGAGAGACCTTTTATTACCTATTCAATATCATTACCAGGATACACACCCACAAAGTTTCTAGATCTAATTCAACATGAAACCATATGATCGCATAGTTAGGGTTATTCTTATGCATTTTCAATTGAGAAACATTTAAACCAATATGCACTACATTGAACCATGACGGCAGTGCCAAAAAAATATGGCACCACAACAACATGTTTTGTTATCCCAAAATGGACTATATATCAAGGAGATAACTTTACCTTCTTCCGAAAATGAATGTTTTGAAGACATTTAGATATCCTAAAGAACACATGATCACTCACTATAAATGAAATCATACATCTAAGATGATTCAGATATGATTTATAACGACTCTTAGTTGTCTCCATACATTCTCTGATTAATTGAATATTCTTTATTGTTTCTTAGATAAGAATCATCCCAACTCTTTATGTCTCAAATGTTTATTTCCAACAAAGTGGAGAATGATAAGGAATAACATACAATGCTTAAAAAGAATCCAAATTTATCATCCCCTAGTATATGTTGTTATACGATAACTCCACTAATGGAACATGAACTTTTAATGAGCTAATTAAATCCACTACACAATCCTACAACTAGTCTTCCAATGTTTCTATCATCCTTTAATATTTCCTATCCATCTAAGGATGATAATCCATACTCATTAACAACTTATTCCTAAGGGATTTCTACAAGGATTTCTAGAAATGACATGTAAAAATCACATCTCTATCAGAAAATATTAAAAGTAGTATGACATGTATCTTTACCACTTTATAGATATATATTTATTCCCATATAATCCACCATATGAGATTCATGAATAAGGATAAAATGGGCAACTTGTTATTCCTATCAAATATCACCCATATATCATCATTATTCTAAACCATTATTAGGAGACCTATAAAAAATCCATAGGTATTTACTCCCATTTATAGAGAGTAATAGTAAATGGCAAGTATACAACTTCTAGGTGTTGATTATCTTTGCTAACATACTGACCGGTCATGAGTATGGAAACTAACTCCTCCAAAGTCCTCTTCATACTGACCTAGAAAAACTATGAATTCAGGTTCTTATACATTTTTTGTATTATTATATGAATATCCCATCTATAATGGTGTTAGGTATATAGAAGTTTTTCGTAAAAAGACATAGGTATAACCATCTAATCTTAAGAAAAAAAAACTAGAATCCCATCCAATTTTTATCCAATAACGGTATACCTACCATTGTGTTTTGATCGCATAACAACACATTCAGAATCTGATATTTATTCTTCTTTAACCATATCTACAAAATCAGGATCAGGTGAAACTGGAATGAAAACCGAAAAAATCACCTTGGTCTTCAAATTTCACATGAATTTCGGCTATGAGTTACATCAACTTCCACTCTTATGAAGTCTCTTTTTCTAGTTGTGCATACGAATTTCTACTTAATGAATGAGCCACTAAATTTCCGTTATCTAATGTATACATAAAATAACATTAAAACATTTAGTGATACTATATTAATCATATTTTCCTCAGAAAAATATATATTTTTTAGAAAATATGTTTTCATCACATATGATCTATAAACACCATAAATTTATAACCAAGTAGGTAATGATGGGATATCTTCAAAAAATGGATGACTACAGTTATCTGTAATTATTTTCCAGTTATTTATTCTCATTCACCCATAAATTCCTTGATCTATAATCATTTACATTGTCTCCTTGCATTAGAACACACCATTACCCAGATATCAAAGCAACACAATATACCACATACCATTGTACTGATTCTATATATATCATGATAGGTGATGATGTAAGGTGAACTTTCATCTCATGAGAATATTTTTTACATTCCTCATTTATTAGAATACAAAAATATTCTTTATAAAATTAATTATTGGAGATGATATTCTTTAAAAATGATGAAAAATTCATCAGTAACAACTAGATTGACCAAGAGAACTATGTATCTGAATGAAATTATTGGCAAGATTACAAGAGATAAAAAAAATTATCTTATCCAAATCCACTAAAAACCTCTTTAAAAATTTACATTACTAAGAAAAAAAATCTCTTGTATCCAAAAATCACACTTTCATAACTTAGCATATAAATTATAGTGACTAAAAAATCCCAACATTATTAGAAAATGTTTCTCATTCTCATACCTTGTCTGTGAATACAACAATATGTAATCCACAAAAAATAAAAAAAATGAATCCAAATATAACTGAAATATTTGATTCATCAATTCTATAAAGACCATTGATCTATTCATAAGACTGAAAGGCATTACCACATATTCAAAATGGCCATATCTTCTTCAGAAGAACCTTATTCCGATCTCATTATTAGTGATATCCTTTATCAGAAGTCAATTATTCAGAACCACTGAGCAGTCATCTATTTATTAAATGTATAAAAAATATGTCATAGTGGATACCTATAATATTTCAAGACTAGGTTATGATTATGATAATCTACATAGATCCTTAGAGTTCCATCCACTGTTTTCATAAACAAGACCAATGCTGCCCATAGAGACATGTTCAGCTGAATAAAACATTTTATTTCTTGTTGTTACAACTATATTATTATATCCCCTTATTCAATTGGTACCAAAATATGATAAAAATTGAAAATTTTACTGGTGTATTGGAGGAGACCAATCAAAAACACTATGTCCCACGTAAGTGGTAGCCCAAAGAAGTTTTTTGGAATCAAATCAGGTAACTGGTCAACCATAGATAGAAAACTTGTATTGTCAATCACTCCCATTGCTTCCAAAGTTGAAGCTTCCACCTTATATTATATTGATCCAACTACTTGTGCCAAAGGACCTTTTACACATTCCTTTACACACCTTTTTAATATACTGTGATGCTCGATGCCATCCTCAATAACAAAACAAAGAGTTCGACTACAATAGTCAATGTGTGCTTTGAATGTTGTCAACCAATCCATACCAAGGATTAATTTATAGACATCCATATCTATAATAGAGAAATATCATTTCATATTTTCTCCATCAATAGTTATAAAACATTCTCTCCAAATAATGATTTGACATTCTATTTTTTCAAGAAATGTTTAATGTAATAACATATAGGGAATCATATCAGATATTAATTTATGAAATTCAACCAAATGATAAAAAATGAAGGAATGTGGTGCACCAGTATGAAACCTGTGTTTCATAGGCGTATAATTTAGAATAACTATTTCTCTCACTGTAGTTAGTCTTGGAAAATCATTCACAGTAACATGATCAGCTCCAAATAATTTCTTCACCACTACAATTTTCATATTTTTTTCTTTGGAGAGATTTCAATTTATGATGATTCAGGGTATTTCTGGAATCCCCATGTCTAGCACTATTCTATTATCAAGATTGATTCTTCTACCCTCGAATTGTCAATGGATAGGATGTATAAAATACATAAGAAGTGTATCGAGCACCTAACATCAAAGAACTATGACAATAATGATGAAGATGTCCCTTCTTGAAAATATTTCATGCTATTTGTGGTGTTGTGCACTCTCGCTTGTGGTTTGAGGAACCACATTGGAAACATTTGTCTTTATTCATGGGTCTTAGAGTATGATTCAATGATGCAACTATTGTATTATGATTATTTCCCCAACATTGAATGTAGGTGAACCACTTCATATTTCCCCCTTCCTTTGAGTTATCACTACTTCTAAGGATTATGAATCTAAATCATCCTCCCAAAAATAAAAATAGATATTATTCAGTAATTGATTCTATTTTGATAATATATATATAATCTATAATACATAAAACAACAATCTTCCTGGGAATATATTTCTTTATCACCTATTAGACGATGTGTGCCTTCTGTGATGAACATGCTACAATGTTTGGTGAATGTCATGCTAAATTTATAAATTTATCTTTATATTCTATGATGGAGAGATTTTATTGCTTCATGTAGATAAATTCCTCTATAATCTATATCTACAACATATTAGGATAGAATTTTTTGTTGAAAAATTCCTCAAAATCCTCCCAATGATGGCCTTAATCCATATTAGCATTCCCTAAATGTTCACACTACTGGAATGAAATATCCTAGAGATTGAACATCACTAGTTTGAACTTCATCTTTACTGGTGTATTGATGAAATCGAAGATATGATTTGATATGTTCAATGATTCCTCTTCTCTTTCTGGTTCAATATCACCCATGAATATGGTTGATTTCTTCTTCTAGAGTTGGAATGAATGATCCAATTTTCTTGACTCATACCTTCAGTCCCCTATGTTATAAACATTTAATGAATGGATAATACACTGAACCAATTATTGGTTCATATACAGATCAGGTAAAATCACAATCTATGTATCTACTTTCAGTTGGTTTATATGACTCATATTGTTGTCCATTTTGTATATAAAAACAAAATTTATAAATATCACTGTTTAGAAACTGAAGGCATAACATTTCTAATTCTACCACATCAACTATTAAAAAAAATCTCATTTTCCCAAAATCCTTAATTTCGGAAATGTATGAACATATTTCAAATATCACAACATTATACCAAATCATATATCACAACTCAAAATAATTTATGCACTATTAGTGGTATGTCATTCCTCTAATTTTTTCCATGTTCATCCAATGGGCTAAACCCAGGACTTTGATATTTCTAAATCTAATATGTGTCCCCAAAACACTTAATTTACCAAATTCCTAGTAAATTTCTATTGAGCATGAAAAGATTAGATACGTCTTTTTTTGCTCTAAATTTCATGTCCAAACAATCCTACTATATTATATGATACCAAATGAAGGAATATACAAGAATTAATTCAAATACAAGACCAAAAACCAACTCAATACCATGTCAAAGACCAAACAAGGCTACTACCACATTTTCCAAAAAATATTGCAAGGTCCAAGGTGATAAAACTTCTCCTTAATAGTTTTTGGATAAAACTAACTAATACCACATGTCCTAATTAGATTTTTGGATTAAAAAATTGATAAAAATTGTAACATATTGCCCCATATCATTCGCATGATATGGCAAGGAGACATTACATGCCCTATAGAGGCATCTCAAAGATGCCAATGGATGTAAACAAATGTTGAGGGGATTCAATATATGTGGGGGATGATTTTCCCATCAGGAATAAAACATGTAAACAAACAAGACATTAAAAAATAAACAACTATATGATGCATGATATAAATGAAAGATAACTCAAAATTTAATTTATTAAAATGAAACATAAACCACATATCATATCAGAATACACAACTAACACTAAAGTAAATAGTTAAAGACTATAAACCAATAATAATGGAAGAGAAATGTAACTCCAAGTCTCTACAAGCTCCATGCTCTGACATTAGAAAACATACCAAGTAACACAAGGTAGTACTAATGGTTTTCAATACTTTTAAATTTATCCATGTATTTGTAGATGAAATATGAAAAGCACCAATTTTATAAAGCATGGAAGAGTAACAAAACTCAATAATTGTCCCCTAATAGCATCCCAACTGAAGACACTTGGATAGAAAAGGTAGAACCATTTATATAAAATAGTTTATATAAAACAACATCTAAAATAGTTTTAACTAAATATAAACTACTTCCATTGAATCCTTTTTCCTAAAACATCATCAATTTCTAAATGAAATAACAAAATAATTCATTAAAACATTTCACAACTTCCATTTTTGGCATAACCATTTTATTCCACATATACATACCACTAACCATGAATTCTTCTTTATGATAGTACCATTAAAATTAAGATTTTCTCATTAATATACAATGTTTTCATTGGTAAATTATATCCCATGTTCAATGACACATTTGACATTGAGCACAAGGTCATATTTCAACCAAACATTGTAATGAAATATGAACAAACACTAATAAGTATGCCAAAAAAATAAAAAAAATATTCTATAAGAAACATTTTTATTGAAATCCTTTTTCTAGAAATCCATTCTAAAATCTCTCAAAACTATATTTTTAAATAAAAAATTTTATAATCAAGAAACCAAGGAAAATTGCATAACAAAAAACCATCATTTCAAAATTTCACCAAAAATAATAAATAATCACTAAATAGGATTTATATCGTGCTTTTCACCTCATTTTTACAAAAAAACAAATAATATAAATCTAATATGAAAATAATATGAAAATAATCCAATACTTTGTAGCAAGAGGAGTTGATAGTGAAGCCACTTACCTGTTGTGTTTTGGATAAAATTATAAATGACATTAAAACATCACAAAAATAGGTTGAATACTCTATGAACCCACTGAAGATATCATTCCTCATTATCAATAATGAAAAAAATATACTCATATTTAGAATCCAAAAGCATATAATTACAAAAAGTGGGTGTAGATATTGGAAAAAGTCATAAAGGAAGAAGTATATCTAGGAAAAGAATAAATAACGATCAAGAACAATCCCTTACTTTGAGAATATGTCATCAATTTACTAGGGGAATCCTTCAGATCATAATTGGATCTATGAGAGAACCTTCTTTCACCTTTGAGAGAGAAAAATCCGGAGTTATAACTATTTTTGGAAAAAATACGGCATTAAGACATAAGGCAGAACATGATCTGCTTTTTTATGATCTAGTTTTTAACTGAGCATGGCATAGTCACATGGTTAGGAAAAATATGCCTTAACCATGCACCAGACACTGCCTTAAGGATGAACCTCAAACAATTGTCTCAGTTATTCTACAAAACATTTTCCAACAATTTCATAACCACTACCTTAAAAAGACCAAATCCATTTATCAAAACACATAGTTTCTAATACAAATCCATAATGTTTGGATAATCCATGCACCGCCCATTTTCATTCTCTTTTTCTCATGTCTCACACTACATGGTTTCCTATAGGTGTTAAATGATTTCCCAAAAATGTGGACAAACTGTGATCGTATTTAAAATCCCAATAAACACTCCAAATTTTATCCACGATTTCCCAAAAACTGGGTGTGCTAAATAGTGTATAGTGAGACCAAACACACCGAGATGTGTTCTTGAATTATCATGATAGTAGACAATATCATTACATTCAGGATAGAAATGTTTTCAGAATAATTGTAGTAGGATTGTATTTTCACCCATTTACATTACTACATATCTGTTCATACCTTAGCCATGATACTTAGATGTATGCATGAATAATTTTTTGATTGTTTTTTCATTTCCCCATTTTATGGGCTTGGAGATCTATGTGTAGAGGTAATTAGGATAAGGTAATAGTCTTTATACCCAGACCTATTGGAGGTAGGAATGAGGATTTTTAGGATGGGAACCATTGCAATATTTAATGACATGTTATGTTATATATTTTATAAAATATAAAATCACTTAGTTCAAACTTTTTACCATTTTTGAAAACACAAGAGTAAAATGTAATCATATAATTATAAATAAATTATAGGTTGTATACAACCTATGTGTGAAACATTTTTTCAGTCATTATCAACCCAAATACACTCCTTCTCTATAATTTCAGAACATTTCATCAATTGACCATGGAATACATTCATAGAACTAATTAAATACAATGTCCATTTCAAAATGTTTTCTTTTATGCTATTATAAATGGGAAACACATACTCCCTCAAATAACAAAAAAACATTATTATACCTCATTTAATCACCTTAATTTTACTATTTTTACAATACTCTCTAACAAAAATAATCCCCATTAAACACATTGTTAACCAAGACATGGAATTTTAAATTATACATCCAAGGATAAATGAAGTCTCAAATGTAAGTATTACCTCATCCATAAGAAATTTTTTTTATCTCACCCTTCCAAGTATCTTATAAACTTATTAATTATATGAATTCAGTATAACTATAATATTTATATGTTTTTATTTCAATGGTATAACCCTAATTTATTAATTTCCATCCACATATCAAATAAATGTAAAATGTTATTCCACTGGGTGGATTGCCTTCCACGTAAAGTGATGTCATTTTTTATCATAATCATAATAATGGATAATATTAATGTCATATATTTTGCGAAAATATGATATATATGATTTAATTATTACCATAATATGTAAATTTAATATCCACCTTCAACCCATTTGACACGTTTAGAATTTAAAATTCTAATCACAAGTATGTGTGGATGACTGTTTCCATGATTAAACATTATTTTTAATTAATTTAGATTTTAATTAATTATAAAATAGTATTAAATTCATGTTATACATCAGTAAAATATATAATTATTTTTATATTCTTATAGTTATATTTGATATTATGAAAAAATTAAATCTTATATTACCATATTTTCTAATCGAGTACAATTTTGTTCATATATTGGTCATTATAATCATCTATGTGAAATATTCTATAATATATAATTATGAATGACCATGGGAAAATGGGAAAACATATTATTATATTATATTTATGAAATCATGAATATTATATACCAGTAGAGAATTATATTTATTATTTAAATCATTAGTAATATTGAATGTTCATTCACCAAACATTTCAAAATATGATGTTATCAATTTGGTTTACACATAACATAAAGAAAATATAAAGAATGTTAAAAAATTATGTAAATTTATTTTATATATTACTGAACCATATATGATAAATCAATAGTTAATTTTATAACAATTGATACATACTGATGTCAAAATTATTAAATTAGTGAAAAATATATAATGTTATTGGTGCCCAATTATAAGAACCCAACCTTAAATCATTACTTAATATTGAATTTTATTCAATAAAATACATTATTACACATTTAAGATCTTTTTGGGTTCATATTTTTAGAGAATTAGGATACCTTACATATATAAAATACCACATTCATACAAGAGGATACTACTAAAAGAAATACCTATTTTATCAACATATAAAACAATAAAGCATAAAACATGGTTTATTTGACAAAAATATATATAATTATTCGTGACTCCCTTAATTAACTTACCAATCCTTATAACCTGTCAAAAAAATACATTAAAAACATGGGAGTAGTATAAAACTCAGTAAGCGATATAAAGAGAGAAATCGTTAGTCAAGTGATAACATAAAAACCATTAAAACCATCAATCATAAAAACACATATGCATAGAAAACCTTGTAGCCACCTTGGGACATAATTACCATATCACTCTTACATTCACCCTTACACATTGAATAACCATTTGATCAACTTCCATATCCAGAGTACCCATTGAATTGGAGAGATATAATGTGGATCACCCATAATATCTTAATATATAATGGGCTCAAACCAAAAAAATAATGTCCAAGGAACATATCATGGTAATAAAGTATCTTGAAAATCCAAATAAACCACTCATTCCATATACATATAAAAAAATCCTATTATAATTTATTAAAGAGCGTTTTGAAAGGATTTTAAAAATAAAGTCCCTTAAAATATAATTGGAGTGATAATTAATAGAATGGATATGGATATGTGTATACACTGTAAATACACATATTGAAACATAATATAAACAAATAATCATCATACCAATAATCGTAGTACCGCGTAATGGATAAAGAAGATTGTAAACCCAAAGAATAGAAATTGTGATAAGAATTCCCTTACCTCAGGATCTTCTTACATGAAAAGTGTTTAAACCTCCTGTATAATGGATAAAATAGTTCTGTTAATATCATAATGAAACATATTAGTGTTTATGACACCTTATATGGTCATTTTACCACATCATTCGACACATTTATTAGTAATTATTTTTATTTACATTTTGTCAGCTGCGTTCTTTACCTGGTTTCCCTAATCGCTTCTTGATAGATATTCTTGTCGATTTGAAGTGAAACTCTAAAATTGGAATGGAATGGTATTTAAATTTTTTTAGAAACTTAAATTGTAACATTTATCATTTTTAATTCTTAAATGATGATTATTCATAAGCCAAAATATTATTGCTATTTGTTTAGGTCATTTTGGCGATTCATTGATTGTAATGAACTCAATTGTTTTATAAATTAATAACATGTGTATAAAATGATTCCAGTACATTATATAATATATAATACATAAGTTATAATCTTTTTCATCCCTATAAATGGTTTCATGACCAGTATTCAATAATTTATATAAAATTGAAATCACATCGTCCACTATATCTGTAAATCGACACATCACAGATAGTGTTAATTTTTGAATGAGTGGAAGAGAAGAATAAGATTGATGTGGAATTTTCCATGAAAAAAAGAAAATCTAGAATATAAAATATTCTGGACCATTCATGTCTCTTTTATAAGAGTAGGTGATATTTTATATGAAAAGAAAAGGATATGAATGTAAAAAACATGAAAATGAAATGAGATTCTTACACCTTGATCTCTTCTCCTTGAGATCCCCTTTAAAGCCTTTAGCATGGGCCATTAATGAGACCCAAAGATCAAGGATGTGGAGAAAATCCTTGGTAGGATTATTAGATAGAACCTAGATAAGGCTCAAGTCCTGATGGGTGTGGGAGGAAGAGGATAACGAGGGTTGTATTTTTTGTGGAGGAGAGGAGTTATTTTACATTATTTAAATAATTACTATAACATTTTTGCTCATGAATATGAATATTATTAATTCAGGCGATCTCAAATAGTAATAATGTCATTTGGGTTTTAACAAAGTGGTATTATATAACATATGATGTCATAAATAGTGTATTTAACTAATTATTTGAATATAAGGTATTTTATCGTGTTTCACTATTCCTCAAAACATAATGTATTTCCGAAAAATCACAAAAATTCACCCAATTTTTTTAATATGTAGAATTAAAAAATGAACCCCATTATATGAAACTAATTTTATATATATTTAATTTAATTTTTAAATTAAATCTTACTTAATTAAAAAATTAAAAATTGTAATTTTATAACAACTTTTATATCACATTGAAAAATAATCCCATATTTCATTATCTTAAATCCTTAAGAAAATAAAATAATGATAAAATATATTATTTAGTAGAGTCATATTAATATTCATATTACTATTCATAAGCATTTGTTTCTATTCAGCCAAAAAACATGTTGGTTCCATCATACTCCAAATAACATACTAAACACAATTGTAAATGATATTTTTTCAAAATTTAAATCATAGAAGAACCCAAATTACGTTTAAAGGATAATTAAAAATATCTATATAAAAAATTGTTTCATGCATTTAATTTATTTTTTGAAACATTGGGGTGTTACATTGTCCACACCTTCTAAAAATTGTGTCCTCGCAATTTTATTTACTCATTAAACAAGTGAGGGTACATTTCTATAATACCATTTTCAATTTCCCATGTTGCTTTTTCAACCATGTGGTATCTCTGAAAAACCCTTTACCATGTGGATTACCTTATTCGGCAATACCTGTTCCCTTCGAAAAAAAATTCGAACTGGTTTCTCTTCATAAGAAAGGTTTTCTTCTATAAGAACTCCTTCTGTGGTCAAGACATGATATGGATCTTGCACAAAATTTCTCAACATCTAAACATGATAAATATTATGTACTTGAGATAAACATGGAGGCAAAACTGCTTGGTATGATTATGGACTAACATTCTCCAGGATTTCAAAAGGACTGATAAATCGAAGACATAGCTTTCCATTATTACCAAAATGCATGACACATTTTTCAAAGATATATTTCAAGGAAAACATGGTCACCTACCGCGAAATAGAATTCTTTCCTTCTGTTATCTACATCTCTTTTCTACCATATCTAATTTTTTTCCCATGTGATATAGGATTGTATTAAATTTCTCAACCACTTACTCTACTAATTCTAGTTCCATCAACTTGTTCTCCCTTTATTCATCCCAAAAATCTTGAGTTCGACACTGCTTCCCACACAATTCCTAAATAGGTTGCTTATGTATATTAGAATGAAAACTATTATTGAAATTTAATTTTGTGCCTAACGACATCTGAAGCACTTTATAAAAGTTAGATGTGTACCTAGTTGCCCAATTACATACAATATAAAGATGAACTCCATGTAACATAATAATTTCTTTGTGGTACATTCGAGAAAGCTGATCCAACAACATTGTATCACAAATAGAAATTAAATATGTATATTTTTTCATCTAATCAGCAATATCCCAAATCACATTGTTACCTCGAGAAGTATTATGTATTCCCACCACAATACCGTTGGATATATTCTCCTATTTCCACTCTAGTACTAGAAAAGACTGAAGAATCCCCTTTTCCAACTTCCCATATTCTTTAACATATTGACATTTCAACATTTCACAGAAAAATAAACAATATCCCTTTTCATTCAATCCCAACAATAATGATCTCTAAGGTCTCTGTACATCTTAGTAATTCTAGGATGAACTGAAAATGGAGAACTATGATCTTCACAAAAAAAATATTTCTTTAACTGGGTGTCACAGGGCATAGAAAACATTTTTCTAAACCATAAAACAGAATCTTTATCAAGGTAATATTCCAAAAACATACCCATTATAAACAATTCTACCATTTTCGGTTTCTCATGGTCATCCTTCTACAATTGATTAATTCTGTCTAATAATAATGAATTCACTAAAACCTGAACCAAAACATATGTGTTCACTGAACTCAAAAATTCAATTCCAAAATTCATCAAATCATTAATCAAGGGATCATGTTCCAAACATAACATGGTTAATGATTCATGATGTTTTTAACTCAAGGCATCCACCACATTTATTTCATTTACTATATATTAAATGATTGTGAAATCATAATCCTCTGTCATTTCAATCCATATTCTTTACCTCATGTTTAATTCATTATGATGGAATATATAGTTAAGACTTTTATGATCAGTATATATTTGACATTTGGTTCTGTATAAACGATGCCTCTAAATCTTCAATGCAAAAACTCTAGCCACTAATTCCAAATAGCTTGTGGGATAATTTTACTCATGAGTTTGTTTTTGTCTTGAAGTATACACAATTACCTAATAATTATGCATTAGAACACAAATATGTCCCTTTAATTAAGCATCACTTTATATTATAAACACACCATTTTGTGACGGAAAGGCCAAAACTATAGCATTCACTAATATCTTCTTCAGTTATTGAAATCAAACCCCACATTTGTTTATCAAAATAAATTTAAACACTTTTCATGGTAACTTATTTAGAGGGACAGATAACTTTGTGACATTTTAGACAAACTATCCGTAATAACATTCCAATAAAATAAAACTATGAATCATTGTAACATTTTTAGGTATTGTCCATTAATGAACCACATTTGTTTTAGAAGGATCAATTGTTATTCCATCCTTATTTATAATTTACCCAAGGAATGAAATATATTGAAACCAAAAATCACACTTTTTTAATTATCCATATAGTTTCATTTCTTTTCATGTTTGTAGAACAACCCAAATATGTTTTTCATTCTCCTCTTAACATATAAAATATAATACATATTTCATCAATAAACACAACCAAAAAATTATGCACGAACTCATGAAATATTTTATTCATAAGATCCATGAATATAACATGTTTATTAGTTATACCAAAAGGCATAACTAAAAATTCCTAGTGACCATATCTAGTATGAAACATAGTATTCAGGATGTCTTCATCTTCTACATTAAATTAATGGAACCCCAACCTCAGGTCAACCATCAAAAAATACTGAGCTCCCTGGATCAGATCAAACAAATTCATCAATATGATGCAGTGGATACATTTTTTAATAGTAATGTTATTCAAGGCAATATAATCGATGATAAGTCTCATTGAACTATCTTTCTTCTTAACAAATAAGACAATCACACCCCATGGTAAATTTATAGGATGGTTGAATCATTAATCTAATAATTCCTTCAAATGACTTTTTAATTCTAGAAGTGCGATTTAGGCCATTCGATCAGGGGGTTTAGAAATTATCTTAGCATCATGAACTGAGACAATAGTAAGCTCAACCTCTCGATTAAGAATAACACCAGAAGAATCATCAAGAAAAACATATAGGTATTAATTTAAAATTGGTACATCATTAATCAAGAAAATTACCTTATCTTTAAAGATAAGAGAAAGATTCCTTTCATTTCATTCATTTTTCTATTTATTAGGTTTTAGATATGTTATTAATATAATGAGTTCATTCTTTTATACAAACTGAAATTCATTCTAAAAACAACTTCTTTTTCTTTGTAATCTATCTTATCATGATAAAAAACAATCCTATATATATAATAACATCAAAATTCACTAAAGGAAAAGAACACGGTTTGCAGGTAAACACATTCCATAGACAAGGATATGCATATTCCTAAAATTTATTTTCTCCTCAATATTTCCTATAGGTTTTTTTACCATTAGATCTAGTTCAATTTCATGAGGTTGAATTCCAATTTTAAAAAAAAATTCTCAGAAAATAAGGAATGGGTAGACGCTGAATGAAACAACACATTTTCAAAATATGTAAAAATAAGAAATGTTCATGATTCCACCTCATTTGTTAGCTTAACATCCACTAAAGTGGTTTCAAATGATTTTACAAAATCTTTTTCCTTCCAATCTATTTGATTCTCCGCTAGAGTAAAAACATGGAACAAACATTAGAAAAATGACCGTATTCCTTACAGTTAATGAATGTCACCATCATATTCTAATTAATTTTCAGGTCATTTTCCTTTCACTCCTGAAAAATGATTCCAAAATTTCCACATTGGTAGAATTTCCATGAATTCATAAGGCATTCACCAGGATTCCTTTTACAACACATTTCACAAGAAGGGAAATTCATTTTATTACCTCCAGAATTCGTTGACAATTTCTTCCCCATCGCCTTCCAACATAAAAGCTTCTTATTCTTATCATCATAAGGAAAATATGTGTTAAAAACCCTATCTCATTTTTCCACACAATGATCAAGCTTCACATAGATTTTAAACTCTTGTGATTCCAATTCTCTTCGCAAAAACAGTTTCAAACTAGAGTAAAATCTTTTTAATTTTACATTCAAACTAGAGAGAAAAATCTTGTATATACAGGACAATCGTGTAAAACTGTCTCTATATTTTCTATAGAATCATCATCTTTCTTTCTCATTTACAGGAATTGTTGCTACATTTTTAGTTGAACAATTTTTTGGGAAACATTTCTCTGGGAAAAGACTCTTAAAATCATCACATTCCCGACTGTCAAAATCATCTCTTTCTCTCATACTCTTAATAATATAACACCATTAATAGAGCATAACTTCCAAATTATATATTTCTATAATTAAATTTTGACTTTATGAACATATCATGACATCAAATATCTTTTCTAGATATTGAACCATCCATCTGCTATCATTGATCAATGATTCCATTGAATACTGGAGGATGATTCCTCATAAAATTTGCCACAAAAGATGTGTTTTTTAATGGTAGATCTTGTTCTTATATAGCATGGATACCACCCACATTTATTTCTTTAGTAAACTGATCAATTGATGTCACAGTCTCCTCAGCTCTGATTCCCACCATTTTGGGCTGCAGATTCGGATAGACATTAACCTTTTGGTTCCTTTTTATTTTAGCTTCCCTGTTTCTTCTACAGAAAACCATTATGTACAAACATAACATAGATGAATCATAATGTTAATCATTAAATGGTATATCATTTCAAATTACCATAGAGTAAAAATCATTTATGGTATTGTTTTAATATCATCCCAGCCCCAAAAGTTATCTAAACCATCCTTTGATACAAACTATAAGGACCCAGCCATAAAAAGTTACTTAATCTTGAATTTTAGTCACGAATAAACATTATTACACATTGAAGATCATTTCGGGTTTATAGTTTTAGAATATTTGTATACCTTGAATATGTAACATACCACATTGATACAAGAGGATACTACTAAAAATAGTATCCATTTTTCCAAAATATAATACATTAAAGTATAAAACATGATTTATTTGAGAACCCTCTATATCATTCGTCATGACTCCCATTTTCTCTTACCCATCCTTATATCCTGTAATTTTTTTAAAAACATGGTATGAGTACAAAATTCAGTAAGGGATATAATGAAATAAGTTTTTAGTCAAGTGGTAACATAAAAACCATTAAACCCCATTATAATAAAAACTAATATACATAGAAACACCGTGTAGTTGACTTGGGGCATATGTACCATATCAAACATACATTCACCCTAACAAATTGAATACCCATTTGGTCTACATCCATCTCTAGAGTACCCAATGCAATAAAGAGGCTAATGGGGCATACCCATCATATCTCGAGCAATATTGGGATCAAACCAACATATATTGAGAAATAATGGGCTCAAAAGAACATAAATAATGTCCAAGGAACATATAACTGTAATAAAGTTTCATTAAAATTAGTATAAACCACTCATTCAATATATATATATATATAATTTCTTTTGAAATTTATTAAAGAGAGTTTCAAAATTATTTTAAAAAGAAAGTTCCATAAGATATATTTGGAGTGAGAATTAATATAATGGAAATCAATATGTGAAGACACTATAAATACACATAGTAAAAAATAAAAAAAATAATAATCACACTAATAATCATAACACTAAATAATGAATAAAAAAGAAGGTTAACCTAGAGAATGGAAATTGGGTCATGAATTCCATTACCTTAGTTTATTCTTACATAAAAAGTTATTAAACCTCATTTAAAATGGTTAAAATAATGTTATTAATATCTTAATGAAACATATTAATGTTTATAACACATTATATGATCATTTTAAAACATCGATCGACACATTTTTTCGTAATATTGTGATATTTTCATTGTGTCGGGTGCGTTCTTTACAAGGTTTCCATGATCACTTCATGATTAATATTTTTTTGAGTGGAATTGAAACACCAGAATTGGAATGTAAGGGTATTTACATATTTTTGTAACCATGAATCATTCCATTTATCATTTGGAATTATGATTTGAGGATGATTAATAATTTAAAACATTATTGATATTTGTTTTGGACATTTTGGAGATTCTTCGATCGTAATGAATTTATTTGTTTTATAAATTAATAAAAAGTGTATAAAATTATTATAGAACCTTATATAAGATTTAATACATAAATATTAATTTGTTTCAAACTTATAAAATGTTTCATGACCAATATTGAATAATGTAAATGAAATTGAAATCACATCGTCCACGATGTCGGTAAATGGACACATCACAAACAATGTTTTATTTTCATGAATGAGTGCGAGAGAAGAATAATATTGATAAGGAATTTTCATTCAACATGTTAAAATCAAGAATACACTGGATTATTTATATTTCAATCATCAATGATAATAGGAGTGAAAGAGTTTACAAGAATATAATTGGAAATTAATGGAAAACACAGTAAAATGAAAGGAGATTCTTACCCCTTGATCTCTTATCCTTGGGATCATCCTTAAGGCCTTTAGTTTTTGACGCTGAAGAGACCGAATGATCTTGTACATGGAGAAGATCATTGGGAAGATTATTGTGAAGAAATTTAGTATGTCATAATTCTTGATATGTGTGCAACGAAGAGGAGAATGATGGTGGTATTTGTAGTGAAGGAGAGGAGGTATTTTACATTATTTAAATCATTATTATAATATTGATACTAAAGACTGTGAATAATATTAAATCATGTGGTCCCAAATAGTAGTAATGGAATGTAAGTTAGAACCACATTGTCTTCCATCACATATAATGTCATAAAGAGTGTATTTAACTAATAATTTGAATATACGGTATTTTACCACATTTATCAATTCATCAAAAATTTATGAATTTTTGAAAATTTCAAAAAAATACCCTTAGTATTTTTTCACATGTAGAATTCCAAAAATGAACTCGATTTTTTGAAAATAATTTTATAAATAATATTAATTTAATTTTTAAATAAAATTATTCTTAATTCAAAAATTAAAAATTTTAATTCTATAAATACTTTTATATCACATTGAAAAATTAACCATGATGTCATTATCTAAAATCCATAAAAAATGAAATAATTATACAATTCACTATTCCGTAAGGTCGTATTACTATTCATATGTTTAATGTTACATGTCACAAAGAAAATATGGATCCCAAAAACTCCAAATAACTTACTAAACACAATTATAGATTACCATTTCTCAAAATTAAAAACATAGAATCAACAAAATTATGTTTAAAGGATTGTTATAAATATCTACACAAACAAAGTTTAATGCATTTTATTTATTTTTAAAAACCTTTTGGTGTTACAATGATGGTCATAGTATGCTATAACAAATTAATGTAACCATCATAAATAATTATAATATGGAATATAAAATGGAAATATTTATGTGTTTGGTAATGATACAGGATAATAAATTAGAGGTGTATGTTTTATAGGATGTTAGAATATCATCAACTACATACGGAATCATAGAAAATAATTTTAATCCCATCATCACATCATTGATTCATTTTATAATATTATGAACCAATTTATTATTTTTATGGTCCATATACTTACAATGATTGTTTCCTTATAACCCATCATTTAATTAATTGGTTTTATGGAACTATTGTTTTTTAGGCATCCGTGTATTTTTAGTATAATAATTAGAAATCATTAAGGGGTTCTCATTACAAATTTCCCTTTTATGGGTCATAATCCCACATTTCCATCTATTGTATTTCACAATAGAACTATTTAAATTGATGTGGAAATAATATATCTTCTAACATATGTTCATGGGAAATCATGTTTATTCCAAATCATTTTTTCATGATGTTTTTAATTCATTGATAAAATTGTATTTTAACAATGTTTACCATTTATTTTAATGTATCCACGTAGAAGATATTTTATCTTAAATAGAACATTTATGAAAAAATAAGTTCCCCAAAAACATATTCTCTTCCAAAATCATATTACACATTAAATTATATTTCAAAAAATATGTAATGGTATTCACTATTCATTTACTAGTTGATATCTCTATAAACTAATGTTCACATAAATAATTATAAAATGAACACATTAATTCATGGAAAATAATTCTATACAGATTGATACATATTCTTCATCACTTGAAAAAAGTTGAAAATATATTAAATTATTAGGAACACCAATCTAACATTTTAGAAATTTCATAAACTATTTTTTTAAATTACATGTACTAATTTTACTTCAGAACTATAGAACTTTTTATTTTTTAATTTTCACCGAAATTTTATAATTGGTATGAAGAAAATATATAGTTATATTTATTACAACATTATTCATTCATTTTGTGATGAAAATTAATTATTTAATTATAAATATAGGAATTTATATTGTTTACAAAAATTTCATACAAATTATTCATTTATAAAATTAAAAAACCATTTTTGATTAAAATTCTTTATATCATTATTGAATGCATTAATTTTCTCCTTGGACATAAGTATAACATACAAAAATAATTATAAAATATATTATATTTATTATTTAGATAATGAATTAATATTTTTTATAGATTAATATATTATATTTGATTATTGAATATTTTTCTATTTTAGTTTTAAACATTCTATATAAAATCATATTATATAATGCCATTAAATTGAATTATTATGAATATTACAGTTAAAATTTTTCTACTACTAAAAATGTTAAATATAAAATATTTCATTTCTTATTATGAATTTATAACAACATTATATTAAAATATATTAAAAATTATATATTATTTGTTTTTTGAGTTGAGAAAATGAATCAGAGATGAATTTGAGTGAAAATATTGCTGAAGAAGTCATTTTTTGAGTAAATGAACCAATATTACATGACTTAGAATCGCGTGAATGGAAATAAAAGTAATAAATCACTCCAAACATTCATAATAAATAATACGTAAAATTACATACTTTTTATCTAGAGGAATTCCCATAAATATCCCCTATTCTCATAATTTTATGGATATAACCATTGTATATAAAAATCTATCAAAAAGAAAAAAAATAGTTTTATGGGAACCACACAACCTAAAAACCAACCATTATTAGTAATTGGTAAAAATTATATGTTAACTACCTCATATAAGTCCATATATTCATTGATTTATTTTTTATATTAACTCATGAATCTCCCATCAATTAAGAAACCTTTTCATGCTAAAGGATTAAGTATCATGAAACATATTTCTTCATAAAAGGCAAAACCTATATGAAAAAATTACCATTTTTTCCATGCATTAAATATTTTCTATTGGTCTATATAAAATGACACTCTACAAATTTTGAAAAAAAAAATCCTTCTTCAATCCCATTCCAAGGACTCACAAATGATGGATACATTCACTAATCCCTATCTAATGTAATTTCTTTATAAGTGGGAAATGTTTCTTATCGATAAATAATTTATTTGGGAAAATGTAAACATAAAACTAGTATTATGAATTACCATAACAAGGTTTTATACACATATTAGGGTCATGGAAGTATCCTAGATTATTATCACTAATCATATTCAATATAAATCCTAAAACATATTCACTGTGAATGGGATGGTAAAAATCTATTAATTATTTACATTGGATGATTACTAGAAATAAAAAAATTAATCTCATATCAGGTTCTTCATTCTCCTAAAAATTAATACAATCCCACTAATAAGTTTATTATCCCAAGAACAACGACTTCCTTTGATTGATTGATCTTTTAAGTCCCTATGAGTACCCTAAATAATATTCTCCACACCATCCTATGTTGTCTCTTTATGAATTAAAGAAGTGTTTGTACCTAATGACGATGAATTATACATGAGGATTCTTCCATATTATCACAATGTGTAAAACATTATCTATATTTATTTTAATTCATATTTATGGTGTGAATTGAGGGATGCATCCTTAATGATCAGTCATGATATTACCAAAATCCCATATCTCATTTGGGAGGTTGTATCTCTAATTCCCAATAAAAATACCCATATTAAACAACACCCCTCACTATTCCATTCATAATTTTCCGAAGGAATTTTTAATATATGAGGTCTCTTACATATTTAGAAATTTGTTTCATCTATTACATAATGACCTGATGTGGTTTCATCCCCATTAAACATTTACTTGTGATAGACCATATGATGTGTTCCTATGTTGATTCCTTTCTCATTTGATGAGCCTCAAGTGTTTAAAAAAATAAGTATAACAAAACAACCCATTAGAACATCATAACATATCCCTTGGTGATGAGAAAAGGATTTGTTCTTTGATTAGTACAATATGGATCACACAATGACAATTACTTTTCCTAGGTGGCATGTAACATCCTACCACCTTGAAGAACTCATCTTTTTCCGATACCCGTGGTCATTATATGAACACATTCACACCTAATGATATATTATAAGTTATCAATCATCAACAATGCTATAGGTTGTTAAAATTAGAAAATTGTGCTTAATATATCAAAGGAATTAGTTAAAATGTGGATATAAAATAGTAACTATCTTAATAATTACATAGGGTATAAATAATCCAAAAAATAAACATGATATAATAATCAAATGAAAAAAATATATATAGATACACAGTTATGTTAACATAACAAAGTGATTACCCACTATGGAAAATAGTAATTAACTTAAAAAAATGTATCAAGACTCTCTAGTTATCCATATGAAATGTCACAAATATGTCATGAAATCATCCAAGGTATATAGTTAAAAAATAAAAAATGGCCCAAAATCAACCGAAAAATGAAATTGGTGATGATCTAGTGTATTTTCCTTATTCTATGGCTAATAGACTAATATTTGATTTCAATTATGTAGGTGACCATCAATGTGGTCTCATAAAATCAGATAATGTATGGAACACATTTTATATCATTATAATATTAAAATAAATAAATATAGAAGAATATATAAAATTGTATCCATATATCTTTATATTCTATTGCTACATGAATAGTCCACTGTGTATGATTTATCGTTTTCTAGTGTGTATCTATTCTTAGGTGAGAATATAAGGGAAATATAACCATCCTTGGGATATAATAAAATACCCAAGGGAAATTAATCCTTCTATAGTGTTGGAGAATCAACCATGGGGAAATATAACAATCCCCAAAACATGAGAGACCAACTAGAGAGAAGATATACATCCTACAAACCATATGAAATGTCGTACTCCTAGGTTGGTTCATTCACCAACTGAAACTATGTATATTCCTCTCTTTCATTGGTAAAATATCTCACATGACACCTAAAACCCCGTTCATTCACACAAACCAATATATATATAACGGACACCCTAGACCATAACCCTACCAAAAACATAGAAATATGATATATGACTATATATCTTAGACCATAAATACCCTAATCCCACCCTTCCTATAACCTTTGACTATAAAAATTGGTCATCTTTTACAACCCATCTAAAATGTTTGGTTGTTCACCAAACACCATATCACATTATCATGGATACCCTTTCTATAACATCTCATACAATAGTTACTACCTAATTATCAGGATCAGACTTATAGAATTGATTCTATAAGTAATCATAATATCAAATATTATGTATATAACCATCCTGTTACACATATTTTTTCTTGATTATTCAAATTAATTTCCATCAATACTATGATAGGATCGAAAAGGACAATATTTTTTGGATTAATAGGTTAATAATATAATTACATAGTACTATAACCTTCCATCTTTATTATATTTTTCATAATGATATCCTAAATCCATTAGAGCTTCTAAAACTATATTAGAAAACCTTATATGTATATAAGAGTATAAAGTAAGCTAAAATCCCCACAAAGAACTAAAAATTATATGAAAACATAACACATGAGTTAATATTATAAATGGTAGCAAAAAGAGAAGGATCATGAGTAATCACATGGAAGAATAATATAATGAACATGGAATCATAAGATCATGATAAAATAGTAATAGTTGTAGTAATATATTACATAAAGTATGAGTCATATCTCACATCGTAGAAAATATAACATGGTGTAAAAAATTCCATAGTTGATTAGGATTACTCTCTAATCCTATACAAGATGTCTTGTTCGACTAAAAATCTTCCATGTACATTAGAACACTATATAGGTTCACCCCTCATTACATGTTAAGAAATATGTGCACCATAAAATAAAAATTGATCATAAGGTATATTAATTATGCATGGAATATAAATTGGTTGGATAATATTTTCCTATATCATAATCAAAGGGAACTTCAAAATGAAGGTATTTTATAGTGGAATTTAAGGCTTGTATTAACCTATCAATGTTAGGGAGAATAATTCATGTATATTTGTGAGGAACAAATATATTGAATTTTTAAGTAATCAACAACATGAATGGTTGTCATGATTGATGAAAATAACTTTAATATATTATATGGTTTATTTATTGAGTAAAATACCCTTTTCACATAAAAATCACTTCATTAATATTTGAAAATATAAAAAACATTATATAATAATTATATATTAAAAAGAAAAATGTAAAACTATAGTTGTAATTTATATAAATAAATCAGTCTTAATGGTGGTTAATTTTGTACATGATGTATAATTTATAATAAAACATTCTATTAACACATTAATAAAAATTAAAATAGTAGATTGTTTTTAAAAAAATAGAGAGGTTTCATTTAATCCGTTTTAAAATAGACAATTATTTGTGAAAAATATTTTAATAATCATTTTATAATTGTAAAAATATTTTTAAATGCTTTTATTAAAAATTTGATATTTTAGAGAAATATTCAAGATCTAAATAATTGATACATGATCATAATTGACAAAAATAATTTTTGTTATGTTACCCAATTAAATAATTAGAGAAATGGAATCCAAAAAATTTAGACCACATTTATGAATAGAGGATAATTATATGAATGTATTTCAAGAAATTAATTTTATATGATTTCCCCAAATGGATCCTTAAACAAAAAAATATCAAAATAAAATGAGACTGTAACATTGAGCCTTTTTCACTTTAGTGACATTTGAAAAAAATCCCATGGATTAATGAGAAATTATTTGTAACAAAAAATACCTTGAATTATAAATGATCCATGATATAAAACATAATATATGTAGTTTATTTACCATATGAATGAAATTGTTTCATTACATTAAAATTAGTTTTAATGTAATGAAATTTTGATGTAATCCCTTATATTGTTTGTATAATGGAAGTGATAATTGATCAATGAATATGTTATGTGCATAAATATATATAAATTAAACAATTTAAAATAAAATAATAATAATTAATTTTCATTACACATACAATTTTATCATACCAATGACAAAGAAGAAGTAATTTATCATAAAGTATAAAATAGATATACAAACTCACTTCTCTTGAGATCAAATATTCTTGTATGTACATTGTCATCAGGAAGAATAAACAAATATTAAATGATTAATTTCATAATAAATAATTTCACATTTATTATTATTTTTATATTATTTATTAACATGATATATATATTTACATAATCAATTATTTTTATGTTAGATGTTTTGATGGTATTTGTCCAATGTCTTTTAAAAGAAATCAATTATATGACTGTAGTTAATGAATTAAATGTTCCATAATATCAAAAATAATTATAATGACATAAAAATAATCTTTATACATAAATTAATTTTTTAAAACTATCCAGAAATAATGGTTATGTATATTGGACCATGTCTCAGTTAAAGAGATGGTAGGTCATTGGTAAGTAAGATTAAAATTTATATTCCTCAGCGATCATGATAGAAATAATATATATGTTATTTTATTATTAAATTAATTTTATTTATATTATAAATTTTATATTATTTCAATTAATAAAATTACACATACAATTGATGATACATGTTGAAAAACAAATCACATCGCTTCATGAGGCAGTAGTCTTCCGTAAACTCGAATGACCTTATCAATTTTCAGTGGATGGTTTGGTAAGAAGATAGATGATGTATTATTTTTTCAGAATGACTGATATTCCAAGGATATCATATATATAAATTAAATCCAACATCATGAATATCCTTGATAAAGGATAATGGAAAACAAATTTCCCTGGTTCGTGAGCCGGAAGTCATCCGTACACATAAATAATTTCATCATTTACTATTCAATATAAGAGTTGATTGAAGTTAGATATTCCATTATTATAATAAAATATTATTTTATTGAAGATATTTATTTTACCATTTTATAATCTCCATGTATGATATTTTTTTGGTGGATACAGAAATATACCAAAGTTTATCGGTTAATAACAATACCTCTTTATTCAGACCTCCTCTTTTCAATTATATATATTTCCTCTCTAAATAAAATATTTTATAAAAAACATCCATATATTATGTGGTTTCTAAAAATAAGTAATTGTTTTAAAATGTTATGGGTAGAACTAAAAGGCTTTTTATGTATGAAAATGTGTGTATAGGAGGTTTCCATTTATAATTGAGAGGGAATTTATTTTTTGTAAATAAAAAAACTATTCAATATTATGAAGTCACCATTAAGAAAAGTTTCTAAAAAATTGAAAAATAAAGGATTTAATAGATGATAGAGAAAATTAATCGTAAAAAAATTAGTACAATCGTGTTTTAACAAGATATTAAATTAAACACTATTGTTACTATCTTTTCCCATTATATGTTTTCACCATGATAATTAGTTCTTATTCTATATTTTCTAGTCATTATAATATAAATTAGGATTAATTTATTATAGAAAATAAATTAAATGGTTAATTTTTTTATTAAATTTTGTAATATTAAAACCATATAATTAGAAGTTTTTAATGTAATATTAAAATCTCAAAACATAATAAAAGTCAGATTTTTAAGGAATTAATTTTTGAATTAATATATGATCTTATAATAACCTTAGGACTAGAAAAAAAATTATATGAATTTAAATTCATATTAGTAGATGTATAATAATTGAATTCAATTTGAATTTTTCCTTAATAGGGGTCATATTAATTAATTAAAATGGGTAGACTTTATACACATAAAAAAAGATTAAATAAAATTGTATTATTATGCATAAATATCCTATAACAAAATCATGTATATTGATGATACATATAAAATAATTTTTTTATTATAAATAAAAAAAATCCATATGTACCTTCTATACAAAAAAATATAATGGAAAATAGTAATTAAATTATATTTTTAAAAGAAATGATGTTACTATAAAAATCCATAACATTGAAAATTTAATGAAAATCATATATTTTAAATGAATCACAACATTTCACTACAATTAAATTTTGATATTATGATTTTAGGAAAAATAAAAATTTTATAAAATAACATGTCTGAAAGTTCCAAAAATTAATTATATCAATTTCATGTGAAATGAAAAATAGATAAAATTTTATGGAACATTTTTTTAACTAAAAAATACTATTATAAAATGTTGATAAAATATTTCTAAAAATTTCATAAAAAAAATTATACTGAGAATGACAATTAAATATATTTTATTAATTCCTGTTATTTTTTTCATAACCAAAAATTTAACATCTATGATATATTTTTCATATATTAATGATAATATTTTTTAGACTGTTTTTTATCAATGTTATGGGTTTTATCATATAAAAACATTATTTTTTAAACATTCTTGTTATTTCATACCCTCCCCCAATCTATAAATTTCATCTTCAAAATTTGAACCTGATCATGGTGATTAATTTTTTTACATTAGAATATTTTTTTAATGAAGAACCCACATCATGAAAGGGTTATCAAAAAATCCTCTTAAAAATAGTGAATAGAAATAATAAGGTAAATTAGAATAAATGTTATATGATTAAAAATATGATAACATTAATAGGATTTGAAAATATGGACATCTATGAAGTATCTAATTCCAAAAATTATTAATGGATAATGATATATAATAGTAATTAAAGTAATTTTAATTATAATGATAAATTTAATTACATCAATACATAAATATATCAAATGTTTAATGTACATAAATTAATAAAAAATGATCATATATGGAAAATTGTTTTCTATTTCAGGTTTTAATTTCAATAGTCGGTGAATTAGTTTATCATACAGATGGAAAATATACGAAATTATGCATACTTCATATTTATAATTTCTTCCTTTGATCAATTTCCCCCAAAATATAATTTTTTAATATAAATTATGAGTACTATTTATGAATGTTTTATTCCTAAACAACTAAAATATACATCTAGTTGGTTGAAAAATCTAAAAAATTATAACAAGTCATTCCTCTAATCATTAGATATTATCCAACATCAGAATTGTTAAAAAAAGGTAATATAATTCTCTAAATAGATTAACCAACATATGATTATATAAAAATTTAATTTAAATTTTTATAAATGAAAAACAAATAAAAAATTATATAATTTGATAAATAATCAAACTTAAATATTTTCGAGAAAAAATTGACAATAGTTAACACCAAAAGAAATGAATGACTTGTTTCGAAATTTTTTCTGCATAAATTCCTCATTTATCTCTATGTAAAATAAATCACTCTTAAATTAACATACCAAAATGTTTATTACCTAAGAATATGTTATAATAATGTATATGAATAAATTGCTTCAACATAGATCCAAAATAATTTATTATATTATTCAATAATCAATTAATTCTTAATGATTCGAAAAATTAGAACAACATTAATAAAAATAAATCTACAACATAATTATCTAATCCTAATAAATTAATAATTAAATATCATAATTATAATGAAAGGTATTACAGATTTCATTCCATGATTTTGGATATAAAATTAAGAATAGGGCCTTGTTTTGGATAATTATTATTTTCCCCCACAATTAAGAAAACGATCTATAAATGAATCTAAAGGATGAAATTTACCTCTCTCCATTTAACTCATAATTTTCCCCATCAATTAGTATATCTATTACCTATTCCCACACATAAAACATTTTCTTATTCAATGCGTAAATTATCAAAGGATTCTACTAAAATATTTCTAACAATATTGAAATTGATCCTTCTTTCCTATACGATCACTTTCATAACAGATCTAATAATATTATATCACTATCATCTTTGTGAGTCGCATACTTAGTTATGGTTCTCATTATTAATAATTTATCATGATAACTTATTAAGTATGATCATAATATCTTTAAACTCATTCATCATCCCATTTAATTTCATATAATAATCTCATTGTCCACCACATTCAGTATTAACATTATTACACTTGGTTCTCTTAGTTCGCAAAAACAAAAAAAAATTGTCATTAATAATAATTGTATGAATAAAAAGGAAAAATATTTTATAGTATGGATAAATTATAACACCTTTATTTCAATCCATGGAACCATAGGATTAATTGAGTTCATTGATCATAATTATTTATTTAATTCATCAATAAAGTTTCATAATTATATTGTGAATTTCCAATATATTTCCCCACTGCATATCAAACTAGGTTTGTAGAAAGGACCGTTGTTGTGTATGAGGCAATGATTGATTCATATCCCAATATTCTCAATTGAATTATTTTACTCCTAGGTACAAGTGTTGAAGATCCATATCCATTAATTGTATCAGAAGAGGGATATAATTTCTTCACAACCAATAAATTTAAACTTAACCAAACATCCATGTCATTTTCCTATATATTTACATGTCCTTATACTTCTCTATTGGGTTCTAAAAAAGAATTTATTACTAATGAAAATATATAACTAGACCATCATTATGACAAACCATCTTATTATTACATAATTAAACATAATTTATTACATAAACATCATTTAATACAACATAGAAGATCGAGAGGTCCAGTGTCTTTGGGGCTTAGTATCATTACATAAAAACATAAAACATGAAATACAATATCTTTATTGAAAACATCCTTTACATGACCACTAAATTCCCTTATACTGAGCATTGCATGGGATAACCTGAGGACATGAATATGAAAAGGGTTAGCTATAAATACCAGTAAGGGAATAATCATGGAATAACATGAGGAATACAATACATTTTAGATAATTGGAATTACAATAGTGAACAAGAGAAGCATGAACATAAATCATGATAAATCATGATAATCATAACATGGAAATGTTGCAACAACACATAACATGGAATTAGCATGAGCCAAGGATCTTTTCACATGGAGTATTAGTAAATCCTCATTTCACATGAAGCGTGAATAAAATCTCGCTGCACCTGAATTAGCATGAGGAAACACCCATTGAACATGACGTATCATGATACTATACTTTATCTAAATAATTGGAGTGCCATAAGGGTGAACCCTTCTTAAACATTTCATTTCAAGCATAAGTGTGCCACATGGATCATATAACATGGATTCATAAACAATCATCATTTATTCCACGATAAAGGAATGTGGAATTCATATATGAAACTTTATAATCAATAAGTAAATTTTCATAAAGTTCAATACCCTTGATAGTGAAATGTGAATCGAATTCACTATACAATGACATTTACATGGAAAATTGGTGCAATTTCAGCAGCATAACGGCGTGACGTAAGAATTCAAAAAATGGTTGATGAGAGAGAAAGTGGTGTCTCATCATATGTACATAAAATTGATATTAATTGGGTAATATAGATACATTTCCCAACACTTTTAATCGAATTTAGCATCATAATACAAAATAATTTCCTGAATGTAAAAAAGAGTAAGAAATTTCTTTCGGAATTTTGGCATAGTAACGGGTGTACATGGGAGGAATTTAATGATAGATAAAGGGTTATCCCATCATTCAAACATAAATAGGGTTGTATGGGGGAGGTGAAAAACCATACCCCAATATTTATAATTGAAATTAAAAGGGGATTTCAATTAAAAGAATATTTGACAAAAATGAGAAAGGAAGAAAAAACCCTTACTTGGAAGTGTGCTTCCAATGTCTTGAGAGAGTCAACAGAAAGGATTCTTGGGAGCTTAGGGCACCTTGAGAAGATTCTAGAGAAAGGAGGGCAGAGTTTTGATGAACTCAAAATGCATTGAGTGAGATGGAAATGGGAGATTGGGTGAGTTTATAAATGAAATATGATGGAATTCTTTATTATTTAGGTTTGGGACCCTCACCTTAAACTAATCCAAACCACAAACCAGCCCATGTTTTTTTCCCATAGTTTTTTCAAAGGGAATTGGAAAGAAATATTTTATAATTCCAAAGTTTGAACATCTAAAAATAATGGGTTTTCTTATGTGGAGATAAGTCACACTCCAAAGGAAAACAATTTAAAATGACAAGATGTTTAATAAGTTTTGAAGGGTCCATTAGTTCTTTTTAAAATAAGTCAAACAAACCCAAAATCACATTCAATTTTTGGAAAAACATATATTGGCCGAATATAAGGCTTATAGTATTTTATTACAATACTATTTGGACATTATGATTTTATAAAACAAATTATATATTTAAAAGGTTTTTAATTTTTACCCAATAATTTGACTATCTCATAAAATTATGAAAAATTTACTATTTGATAATTTTGATGCCCTAATCCGAGAAATACTATTCATTATCTAAATAAATTTTTAAATATTTTAATTTTGTCTTTTAAAATAAAAACTGCCATTTATTGAAAACTCTTATGTTTTGACAAAAATGGATTTCAAACCTTAATAAAAATTACGATTTCATTCATAAAATTAATTGATCATTTATATTTCATATAAATTAATTTAATAATAATAATAATATTTTATTAAAATATTATTTAATTCAAAAATATTTTAATTCATCAAAATATATTTCTTAGTTGAATATTAATTAAAAAAAATATATGTGCTTTAAAAACTATTTACAAGGAAACAATAATAAAATGAATGTATTTTAATTATTATATAAAATAATAATATACATAACCATAGTGCTCGGGTCTTGTTACATATCCCTTTATAAAACCCGCATACGGCTGAAGAGTATGGTGTTTGATGGTTATAGACTCTTGGGGTGGCTCGGATAACATTTCTCGGGTGGTAATCTATATCAACATCCACTTCTCTTGTAGGTAGTACCACTAAACATTAACATATTAAATCTCAGATTGGGCTTGGTCAAGTGTGAATCCCAATGATACCACCTCCTTTTTGAGCTCTGACAAATGGGCTTCGTATGGGGCACATCTACTAGATGAGGCCATTGCTTCCTTTGTCTGAGTAAATTGGATTTGTTAAAGCCCAATATTTATACAAATCAGGTGATCACAGTTCAATGACTATATTATAAACTCTCACAATTATTAACATAAGTCCAACGAATTTGAAATTTAATATAAACATTTTAAATAAAGAGACATTTAATTAGATTAAGAGGGATTTTCATTACTGAATTTTTGGGTTGGTACAATAATCCCCCCTTATAAAATTTCACCATAGAAATTTTATTATCCCACACTAAAAAATGTGAGGGTAACTATGCTTCATCATTTCCTCTGATACCCATGTTTCTTCTTCAATCATGTTGTTTCACTACAACACCTTGACGAGGGGCATTGTCTTATTTCGTAGAACTTTTTTTCTACGATCTATGATCCTCACTAGTTTCTCCCCATAAGAAAGATCATCCTCTAACTGTACCTCCTCTAAAGTGAGTACATGTGAAATGTCTGGTATATACTTCCTTAAGAGGGATACATGGAAGACATTGTGTAACTTGGCCATGGTAGGTGGAAGTTCTAGTAGATAGGCCACAACCCCGCCATGATCATGAATCTCGAAGGGGCCGATGTACCTTGGACTTAAATTCACTTTATTTCCAAACCTCTTTACCTTTTTTCCATAGAGATATGCATAGAAATTCCAGGTCTCCATACTTAAACTCATGGTCTCGTTGATGGTTATATGCATAACTCTTCTGTTGAATCCGGGATTCCTTGATATGCTGCTAAATGTTTTTCACCTACTCCACCATTTGTTCTACCATTTCTGGTCCAAGTAGTTTACGCTCACCAACCTCATCCCAACATGCTGGTATTCTTCACCTTTTCCCATAAAGGGATTCATATAGTTCCATTTGGATGCTCTAGTGGAAACTATTATTATTACATAAATCAACCAGAGGAAGATGTTGATCCCATACTCTTTTAAAGTCTATTGAGCACACTATCAACATGTCCTCAAGTGTTTGGATATTCCGCTCAAATTGGCCATTAGTTTGAGGCTGATAGGCCGTACATAAGTTCAGTTTAGTATTCAGAGCATGTTGAAGACTCTTCTAAAACATAGAGGTGAATCTTGGATATCAATTAGATATAATAGATAGTAGAACTCCATGCATCCTTACCACTTCCCTTATATATATATATATATATATATATATCTGTTCTAGTTGATCCAATGAGAAATCCTCCTGAAGTGCAATGAGGTTTGAAGCCTTTGTAAAATGATCCAGAACAACCCAGATTACATTGATTCCATTAGATGTTGCCGAAAGTCCAATGACAAAGTCCACAGTGATGTTTTCCCATTTCCATTCTGCTATGGGCAATGGTTTCAACATCACCTTAGACATCTACCTCTCTGACTTCACTTGCTGACACACTAGGAACTTTTATGTATATTCAGTGATCGCCTTCTTCATATTATCCCACCAATAATTCTCTTGGATATATCGATACATCTTTTAGTTTCGTGGGTGAATAGAGAAATATGATCTATGTGCATCATCCAAAAGTTCCTTCTTCAACTCTAAACTTGATAGAACAGATAATATTTTTCCAAATCTAACAATTCCTTCTACATTTACATTAAACTCTGAGGATTTCCCTTTTCTGATAGATTCCACTTTTTCCTGAATTCCCACATCATCCTTTTGATCTTCCCTTAACCTTTCCAAAAGTGATGGTTGAGCAATCATTTGTGGATGGATTGATGTTGATGCCTTCTTTATGATTCCCATGTCTATATTCATCAAATTTATGAAGAATGGATCCTTTTGAATTCTCATTAATTATAGAATCGTTGTGTCCATTCTACATAGGGAATCCTCCAACTTGTTCACTTTCCCATGGTGGTAGTGGATTGAGTCGTCATAGTCTTTGATCAGATATGACCATCTTCAATGGTGCATGTTCAAATATTTTTGTGTGAATATATACATGAGGAATTTGTGGTCCATATATATTTCACACTTCTCTCCAAAGAGGTAATGCCATGACATTTTCAAAGTAAAGATCACTACATACAACTCAAGGACATGTGTTGGATAGTTCTGTTCATGAACAATCTATTTCTTTGAAGCATAGGAAATGACTTTGTCATTTTGAATCAACACACATCCCATTCCCTTCTTCAAAGAATCACTGAATACCACAAAAATTTCTCCACTTGTGGGTGAAGTTAGAACATGTTCAGTGAAAAGAATCCTTTTTAACACCTTGAATATTTCTTTTTATTCAACACTCGAAGAAAATATTACTCCATTCCGTGTTAGTTGGTAAGAGGGTTGGACAATAATGAGAAATTTTTCAATGATCCTCGATAATATCCTGCTAACCCCAAGAATCAATGGATTCCCCCTTCTGATGTTGGCCTCAGACATCCCTTAATTGCATCTGTTTTGGAGGGATCCACATATATCTAATTGTTTGAGATGATATGTCCCAAGAATAAGACCTCCTTCAACCAGAACTCACACTCAATGTACTTTGCAAAGATCTCCCCCTTCTACAAGGTCTTTATTATAGTTCTTAGATGCCTCTCATGATCGCCCTTGGTTTGGGATAATATCATAATATCATCTATATAGACTACCAAACATTTGTCGAGGTAATCTCTATTGAATCTGTTCATCGAGTCCATTATGATTTCTCGAACATTAGTGAGTTCGAAAGGCATTACTATGAATTCATAGTGCCCTTATCTTGTACGAAAAGCGGTCTTGGGAATATCTTCCTTCTTCACCATTACTAGATAATATCCCAACCACAAATCCACCTTGGAAAGTATTTTGCTCTATGCAGCTGATCGAACAACTCATCAATTCATAAGAGAGGATACTTTTTCTTTATCATGATTTTGTTGAGATCATGATTATCGATGAAAAGTTGAATTGACCCATAATTCTTCTTGACAAAGTGGATTGGTGCACCCCATTGTGAAGCTCATGTGCGTATAAACCCTTTATCCAGATTCTCCTATAGTTATTTCTTGAGCTCCTCAATATCCACAAGCGCCATTCTATATGGAGTCTTGGATATTGGCAACTCCCCAAGTATAAGATCAATTTAGAATTCAACATCTTTTCTAGCAGTAAGACCATTCAATTCATCGAGATACACTTCAGTGAATTCCCTCACAATAGGCATGTCTTCTATGATGGTTTCCTCCTTAGACTCAATCATCTGAGCTAGATATACATGCTCATCGGGCAGTAATATCCATTCTGGAGATGATGGAGCTAAAAATATTAATCTTCCTCTTTTCACTTGTAAAGAATCGGGGGTTGATTCTCCACATGGAGAGTGATTTCCCTCTCATGGTAATTTATGATGGCTCTATATAAGGAAATCCAATTCATACCAAGAATTGCCTCAAATTCCACCAGAGGGAGTATGATGAGGTTCACCGGGAAGATTAATCTACAAATGATGATAGGGAAGGAGTTATATTCAATGGATAAAATGATTTCCCCATTTTCTATACTCACCGACATCTTCAGTTCCATGATTTGTGGTGGTGCTGGGATTGTTCTACAAAACATTTGAGATATAAACGAATGTGTGGAACCTGAATCAAAATTATGTTCGCTGTTCTTGAATGAATAACTAGCGTACCTATAACCACTTCTTTGTTGGGGTTCAGTTCGGCAGTAGTGAGGAAAAAAACCTGCCCTGGCTACCTTAGAGGTTATTTGTCGCCTCAGATAGCCCTTGGAATAGGGAACAGATTTTCAAGATGTCTTGGTTCTTTGCAGTTGTAGTAATGAACCACGTGTTGAGGTTCTAACGGAATGTTCCTCTCCTCTATCGCAGCCACGAGACTTTCTTGCCGATAGTTAACAGCTAGGTTCCCTTCACTTCTACACGTAAATAACTTACTCGTCCCATTCATGCAATTTCTGGGGTGCTTATTTTTGCACCTTTGGCATGTGGGGTGCTGGATCTTCTTAGCACTGTTGGATTTATCCATCGGACCGCCGGGATTGAAGTCCACCTTAGGCTTAGTATCCCCATGATACCATTGAGATTATTTGATCTAAATTTCATCCTTGAGGTCACATCAGAAAATTTCTTCATAGCTGTCGAAGTCACGAATCGCTAGTGATTTCAACAGGCTAGGCTTCAGCCTACCAAATAAGTGATAAACCTTGTATTTGGGGGTAACAATCAAGCTGAAAATGTACCGTGCAAGTATTGTGAGGTTTTACTCGTATGCTCCAATAGATTCTATGTCTTTTTTCTTGAGTGAAAGGAATTACCTTACTATCTTATTCCAGAGTGTGCGCAGAAAATATTTATTGAAAAACAACTTCTTGAAATCCTTCCATTACAATGCCTCAATCTCCTCCTCAGGCTTTGTATTTTTGATCAACATTTGCCATTGATCAGATTCACCCTCTATATGATAATCATCCTGGAAAACCTTCTCCTGTTCAGAACATTGAAGGATGAAGATGATCTTTTCAATGGAGTTGATTCATTGTTTATTTATTGAAGGATCATATGATCCAATAGAAGTAAGAGGCCTTTCTCTCATGAAGATCTCCAAAGAAACATGTTCATTCATGGGGGGAGGGTTGAACATTCCTCATGACCAATTATTCTATTAAAAGCTTGGGTTAGATGAGAGAGAAGAATGGCAATATTCAGGACTATCATTCCCATTGGGTTGAGCATCTCATTAGTGTAGTCATCACATTTATCTTCACATCGGTTGTCAGCCAGATTCCTCCTATTACCATCCATTGGCTGGAATAAAAGGAAATTTAGGGGTGACACATAATGGGTAATACAATGACAAAACTGATTACATATAAATAACTTTTATTTCATTAACTTATTAATCTATAGGCTTTAACCTATGTTATCCATGATCTACTAGCTAACATACATTCTTTGGCAATTTTTTTAGTCCCTTAATAATGGTTCATACTAAGGTTGTGAATTGGCCAAAGAATATACCCCGATAGTGTTTTAAACAAGAGTTCAGCAAGGCCCATTTTCATGCACCAGTTCCCATTCGAGTCTATATCGAAGAAGTGTTTTCGGGTTTTACCCCTAGGATACAACTATGCCAGAGCCACCTCTACCTCCTCGTATCTAGAAAGAGATGTGTTTTCTTGGTAAACCACTTATTCAATACTTACCAAAACATAGGGATTTTTTTATTATACTTATTCTTCTCTCTAAGGCTTTACTAGTGTTTTCTTATCCTAATCCCAAAAATAACTAAGCCAATCCTTTGAAACCAACTATGACAACCCTTATTTGTATTACACAATTAAACATAATTTATTACATGAAAATCATTTGATACATCATAGAATATCGAGTGGTCTTGTGTATTTTGGGATTAGGAGCATTACAAAACAACTTAAAACATGAAATACATCATCTTTATTGAAAAATTCCTTTACATGACCACAAAATTCTCTCGTACTTAGCATTGCATGGGATAACCTAGGGACGTGCATAAGAAAAGGGTGAGCTATAAAGCCTAGTAAGGTAATAATCATGGAATAACATGAAGAAAACAATACATGGTAGACAATTGGAATATCAATGGAGAATAATAGAAGCATGAACATAATGTCATGATAAAGAATCATAATCATTACATGGAAATGTGGCCACAACACTTAACATCGAATAAGCATGAGCCAATGATCATTGCACATGGAGGATTAGGAAATCGCCATTTCACATTAAGCATGAGTAAAACCTCATTGCACTTGAATTAGAATGAGTCAACTCCAATTGCATATGATGTATCATGATAATATACTTTACCCAATTCATTGTAGCTCTATAATGGTGCATTATTTTTATACATTTCATTTCATGCATAAGTGTGCCATATGGATCATATAACATGGATTCATAAAACATCTTCATTTATTACATGATAAAGGAATGTAGAATTAATATATGAAACTTTATAATACAAAAGTAAATGTGTATAAATGTTAATACCCTTGATGGAGAAATGGGTTTGGCATTCACTATACAATTACATTAGCTTGGAAAATTGGTGCAATTTCGGAAGCGTAACGGTGTGACTTAAGAATTCATAAAAATGGTTGATGACAGAAAAGGGGTGCCTCATCATATCTACATGAAATATAATGTAATGGGGTCATATATATACATGTACCAAAATTTTAATGTAATTTAGAGTCTTGATACAAAATAATTTCTTGAATGTAAAATAAGAGAGAGAAATTTCATTCCAAGTTTCGGCATAGTAACGGGTGTACAAGGGTGGCATTTAATGAGAGAGAAAAGGGTATCCCATAATTCAAACATAAAGAGGGTAGTATGGGGGAGGTGAAAAAATATACCCAAACATATATAATTTAAATTAAAAGTTCATAGAAAATTTAAAGAATATTGGACAAAAATGAGAAAGGAAGAAAAACCCCTTACTTGAAACTGTGCTTCCAAAGGATTGAGAGGGGCTTGAGAGAGAGTTCATGGGAGTATGGGGAACCTTGGGACGATTCTAGAGAGATGATGGTAGATTTTGGAAGAACCCCACAGGATGAGTGTGGAGGAAGTGGGAGCTTGGGTGGGTTTATATATGAAAGAGTAGGGAATTCTTTATTATTTTGGTTTGGGACCCCCATATTAAACAAATAAAAACCACAAACCAGACCATGGTTTTTGCCAATGGATTTTGGAAAAGGGAAGTAGAAGAAAATATTTTATAAGGCCAAAGTATGAACTTCTTAAAATAACTGGGTTGTTTTTGTGGAGGTGTGTCACACTCCCAAGGAAAACAATTTAAAAAGAAAAGATTTTCAATAAGTCTTGAAGGGAGAATTAATGCTTTGTAAAATAAGTCAAAAAACCCAAAATCAAATTATAATAATGTAGAAAAATATATTGTCTGAACATAAGGCTTATAGTATTTTATTACATCACTATTGGGTCATTATGATGTCATAAAATTCATTTTATATTTATAAGGTCTTTAATTTTTTTCAAAAAATTTGACTGTCTCAGAAAATTATGAAAAATTCACCGTTCGATAATTTCGATGTCCTGATTCCAAAAAAAAAAATTATTTTATATAAATAATTTTCTAAATATCTTATTTTTAACTTTTAAAATAGATACTGACATTTATAAAAAAATCTTGGGTTTTAAAAAAAAATGGCTTTCAAACCGTAATAAAAAATATGATTTCATTCATAAAATTATATGATTATTTCTATTGAAAAAAATAATTTATTATAATATTATTTAATTCATAAATCCTTTAATTCATCAAAATAGACTTCTTAGTTGAATACTAACTAAAAACACTATTTGTACTTTAAAAACTATATACAGAGTAACAGTAATAATATTAATGTATATTAATTATTATATACAAAAATAATGTACATAACCATAGTGTTATGGTCTTGTTGCGTAGCCCATTATAACACCTGGAAAAGACCGAACAGTAAGGTGTGCGATGGTGATAGACTCTTGGGGTGGCTCATATAACATTTCTTCAGAGGTAATCTCTATCAAACATTCATTTATCTTGTAGGCAGTCACGCACGAGCATAACATATAAAAGATCAGCTTTGAATTGGTTAAGAGAGAATCCCAATGATGCCACCTACTTTCTAATCTCAGACAAATGGGCTTCGTAAGGGGGTATATCTACTAGATGAGGTCATTGATTCCTTTGTGTGATTAAATTGGATTTTTTAAAGCCCTATATTTATACTAGTCATGTTATCATTTTTCAACAGATATATTATCAACGATGAAAATTATTTACACAAAACCAAAGAAGTTTAGATTTTATATAATAATTTTACATAATGTGAAATGTAATTATATTAAGAGGTATTTCTATTAATGAATGGATGGGTCGTTACAATCCTCAAATACAAAAATATATTTACTAAAGCCTTTTAAAAATGGTAAATAATTGATTTTTACAAAAACAATATTAATAAAAAAAAGGATTGATTTCTCTTTTGAACATGGAGGTTTAGCTCCATAATAAATTCAAACTATAAAAACATTAAAAAAATATTTAATCCTACATACGGAGATCCAAAATTGAATTCATCTCTTGAAAAAACATAGTCTAACATGGAGAAAATATACTATATTGGGGAGAGAAAATATACCTAGCAAGGGAATAAACATGATAAAGAAATATACTTTGTACGTTAATTGTATAACATGATATCATAAAAGATAATATTCATGTGTAATCATCAGGAATAAAAATATAAACATCATTTTATTTTAAGATATTGGTAATATTATAATTATAGATATAGCATATAATAATACATAAACCTAAGCCAATGATAATTTCCTTCAAAATAATAAGTGGTGGAAAAAGTCCCATAATTTATTTTTTTACACCTTAATTCCATACATGACATCTCATTAGACTAAATATATTTCCCAATGAATTGGATAACTATATGGGTGTAGCCGTCATAACATGTAATTTATTATGTATTTTAAAATATTGAAATAAGTCACAATATATATGAAATAATAAATTAATGAAAACAGGTTTCATAATCATTTCCCATTTCCTAATCAAATTCAATTTATTAACAAAGTCATTTGAGAGATCTAAACAAGGAATGAATTAACCAAAAAAATGAAAGGAATAACAAGTTATTTATACATTTAACATCCAAATATAAATAATTTATAGATATTATATAATACAAAGGTTTTTCTTCATTCATGAAATAATATTTAATCATGTAGAAAGAATATTTTTATGGAATATTTCATTCTCACATTGAAATAATTTCATTAAAAGAATAATCATAATATTTTATGAAAACATTTATTTCATAGTTTAAATTTAATATTATAATAGAATCATAAATTAATTCAATGTCTATGAGGGAAGAAAAATCATTTCATATCATATATGATAAAAGTAATAAGTCTTTTTAGTTATTGCAAAAAATAAAAAAAGTACATTGATCAAAAAATGAAAAAAAAAATTCATTTAAAATTATTTGGAAATTACTCATAAAATGGTAAACATTTCATTAATTTTCTTAGAATGTTAAAATAATTATTTAAATATTTAAATTTAAATATTTATTGGTAAGAGAAATATTCAAGATCTAATTGAAGATTCATGATATGTATTAAATTAATACATTTTTAATGAACTTTCATTGATGGATAAGAGAGTACATTTAAACTTAGAAAATTTAAATCAAATTCATGACCATTTTGTAATATTTTTGAAATTGTTCTAGAAAACAATTATAAAGGATTTCCCCCAGTGGAATCCAGAATATAAAAAATATAAAAAAATAAAGTAACTATAACATAATGTCGTTTCAACATTTTCAATTTAATAAAAATAATATCCCATTGGATGAAGAAATATGAATTGTATTATAAATTAAAAAAAATTATAATGATTCAAAATAAAATATATAAAATGGTCATAATATAAACCGTATAAAATTAATTGATGTATGATAAAGAAATGACTCTCAATGAAAGGAAATTGTGATGAAATCATTTAAAAAGGTAATATCATTGATGTGAAATTATTTAATGAATATATTATGTGTTTAGAAAGTAATAATACTTGGGAAAATTATAAATAAAACACCAAATAATTAATGTTCAATTCACAAAAAAATTTATCATATTAAATAGAGTGAAAGAATAATTTATCCCAATAAATGAAATTGGGTAATTAAATGTATTACCTCATGTTCGACTCATCACATAGGTTCCTTATATTCCTCAATAATATTTTTTTATTATATTCATTACTAAAAACACATCAATATTTATTAATATTATATAATTTATCACCATGGTATTTATGATTAAAAAATCAATTATGTTAATGAAAATAATTTAGTTGGTATTCAGTTCCTGTGTTTAAAAATATTTTTATTGTTTGAGTATGGTAAAATAATTCATAGTCCCATTATATAAATAAAAATACTAATGTTGATATTATAATCATTATGCATCAATTATATCTATAGAACCAAGCCTAAATGAAGTCTAGTAAAAATTAACTCTGTTACAATCAAAGAGATGGCAGGCCATACATATGTATGAGTAAAGCTTCAATTTTTCAATAATCATGATAGAAATAATATAAGTTTAATTTTAAATTTTAATATTGATATGAATATTTTAAATTATATATTAATTCTAAAATTAAATTAAATAAACCTTCAATGTGATGTGGTATTGAAAAGTAATCACATCGCAATGTGAGTTGGTAGACCACCGTACACACGAATGCAATTCTCATTTCTAAAGGGATCGTGAGGTATGAAGGCATATATTATATTAAATTCCCATAATGATTTATATTTTTTTAATATCACATATAAATATTAAATATATTATCTTGACCATCCATAAATTTTTTTTATTGAAAACAGATTACATCTGTTCGAGAGACGGTGGTTCCATTATATACATGAATGATGGTTTCGTTTCCCATTGCATTGAAGACAAGATGAATGTATTCTATTAAATTGACATAATAAAAGATAATTATATTTGAGATAATTATTTTATTATATTAGTATTATCTTTTGATATTTCAGGGACGTGGAATAAGAAATATAACAAAGATTCTCTGTTAAGATAGATACCTCTTCTCAAGACTACCAATTTAGGATTGTACATAATTCCTTCATAAAAAGGATTTTTCATAAAAAAAAAAGCACCATAAAACATGAATATGGAGGTAAATCCAGGATTTTAAATGTATTTTTATATCCAAAATAATTTTTTACGTGTGGAAAGGTGTGTAAAAGAGGTACCATTTTATAAGTGAGAGGGAATGAATTATTTTGTAAATAATGAAGACTATTCAATAATGGAAAGTCTCACACTATTCATGGTTCTCCAAAATAGATAAATATTATATTTTCTTGGTGATATGATATATCTGAAATTAAAAAATTCAAAATTATGAATGTTTTGATAATATTATTCCATTTAACTTTAAGGCTACTCAGCTTTACTAATTTGATTATTTTCGACGGTAAATAGATTTTATAGAATTTTATTATTCATTATGAATAAAATAATGTTGGAAATATTATATAATATTAGTTATTATATAATAATATACTTAATCTATTTTATAAAATTCAAATCATAGAATTTTCCTAAGTCAATTTCATGTGAAACACACAAAAAATATAGGAAAATGGGGTTTTAAGGAATACATTTTCAAGAAATATATTTTCTTATATTATATCCAAGACAAAAAATCATATTTATATACACAAAAAATAATTTAAATATATTTATAATTAATAAATTTTATTTAAATAATTTTTAAATAGGGGTTATTTTAATTAAATAAATCTGGATAACATTTTGAACATAAAAATTGTATCGAGAAAACCTTGTTTTTAAGGGAAAAGTAATCGTATACTAATATTATGAAAATTGATATTAAAAATGAAATAAATTATATTATTAAAAATATAATGTTTCATTTTTAAGATTTAAAGCTGTAAAATAATATTAATTAATTTAAAAGTGAGATCATCTAATGAAAAGTAATGATAATATATTTAAAATTTCTATTTTTTCATATTAATTGAAAAATAAATAATTTTAGAAAAATGCAAAAACATCCACCATATGTTAATTTTGATATAATTATTTATAAAATAAGTGTTATTTTTTAACAATAAAAATTTAATTATTATATTTATTTTATATTAATATTTTCTCACAAAATAAAATAATAAACCTTTGGAAGAAAACATATTTTCTGTAATGTAAAATATTAGTATTAAAAGTTGAGTAGTTTTTTCTCAATAATTTATAAAAAAATTTATATTGAGTAGGATTTCTATATATATTTCATAATGTAGTTAATACTATTCATACCATCACATTTAACCACTAGTTTATATTAGTTATATTTAAATAATAATATTTCATAGTTCATATATTCTCAGTACTATGTTTTTTATATGATATCGAACATAGTGTTCTATTAATATTTATATATATTACATTTACCCAAATGATTATGAACCATCTCAATCAAAAATATATCATAGAGATCCAAAAAATAAAAGGGCTCAGCATTAAAAATTAAATATTGGATATTTTTTGAATTAGAAATAAGAATTTAGTTTCATTTTAGTTTTGAGTTTTAGTTAATTAGGACAGGATCTTACAAAATAATACCAAAAATATGAAGTGTAAAATTATAGAAATTACAATTTTTTCATAATAATAGTTTCATTAAAATAAAAAAATGTATTTATTCCATGATAATTCATTATGACTCATAACATGACATCATCCTTTCCCAGACACATCCTATGAAAGAAAATTTAACAATATGTTATGTGAATAAAAATCGTAGAAAGAGATATAATTGATAGGAAACTATTAGTCAAATTGAAACATTAAATTACATATAAATTTTACTGTTATCTATAATGTTACTTGAGAATATGATATAAAACATTTAAACATCATAAACACACACATATTTTTCTGAAATGAAATTATAAAAACACAAGTCAATTAATTAAAACTCTTTTAGGTGATTTATAGCAACATATTTATAAAAACCATTCAAATCAAACTCAATTAGAATAATATTTCATGTGATATTAACTATTATTTTTACCCAATTAATCTGTTATGGGATTACCTATTCTTACCTAGGAATTCCCATGTTATGTTGAAATTAGATTACTGGACAATATTTGGGCCATAATATTTAAAAATTTAATTGGATTACATAGTGCTATCTCAGCTACAACATGTTAAGCTATAATGGTCTTTCCTGGCACTATCGTGGGAAATGTATGTAAATATTTTATAGGATTTCCCAGTGTTATCTTGTACACAACATGTTTAATACTCATTTACAATATAATGAATAATTTCTTTATTATTTGAGTTTTTTATAATACATAATTTAATAAAATCATTTAAAATCCTAAATAAAATTTTTGAAAACAAAATACCATTTTAATGTTAAAGGTCACATTTAAAATTGAACCATTGTTAACATGATAGGAAAACAATTTTATTTGAAAATATAAATTAGAATTTATAAAATAAGAGACAGATAATTAAATCCTAACGATGTTGAAAACATATTTACATACATTGTATGTAAGGAAACATTTTTTTCTTTTGTAAAAAGGAGACATTAAATGAGGATTTTTTTAAGAAAGTTCCATATAATTATCATATCATATATGCGAGTGTTAAACAAAATGAATCCATTATGTATAGTATCTATAAATTGATATAAAAAATGGTAAAATAAAACATTAAATCTTCAAAATAATTAAAATATCATTAACATGTATAAGTTTTATCTAAATAACGGAAACTCGTATATAATCCCCATATAATTTGAAATCATCCTAATCGTATGAACTTTGAAATTAGTACTTTTCAAATGAAATATTTAATTCAATGAAAAAAATGAGATTTATGTTTTGATATATAAAAGGGAAGAATATACACTAAAAAAAGTAATTAGTTTTAATAAGTAATATATCTCATGGAAATAAAATGTGAGACATGAAACACTTAATTCATGATTTTTTTAGTCTTCCATACTTTAGCCTCCTCTTAAATATCACTTCCATGAAGTAGATACTAAGGGCCATGAATTTGGTATTTTTCACATGGATATTGGTAGAGTGAGGAGAAGATATTTTGTATGATATTTGAGTATATTTAACTAATTTTAGTGGAAACAGGGTGGAGAAGAGTTATATTTATTCTATAGAATCGGAGATTTTATGTCATTAAATAATGAATATTTTATAATTTAATAACTCCACAATGAGGTGGAATTAATTTAGAAGAAATTTTTTTATAATTAATTTTTAATAGAAATTTATGTTTGATAATTAGCTCAAAAAACAATTAAATTTTGTTGTTTTTAGTAATTTTATGCCTTTACATTTTAACATTAACATTTTTAATCTTTTACAAATACCAAGTAAATCATTTTTACCATGGTAACTATTTCATTCCTAAATATTTAAATTACCTTACTAACTAATATGGAACCTTTGATTCAAAGTATGTAAAAAAATTACGAAATTTAAATCATTAAATTTGACAAATTAAATTTAAAATTAATCCCAATGATGCAATCGGAATGACGAGTTTTAAAGAAAAAAATGTTCAGATGTTTGGAAGATCTTTATATCAAATTTTAATTTGAAGTTTATTAAAATGACCTAAATTTGTTTTATTGGTTTATAGTTGATGAAATTATACATTAAAACCCATTTAAACTATAATTTAATTGTATAAATTGTTTTTATGAAATGTCAATTTTAAAATAAAATGTAGTATTTTTTACTATTCACAAAAAAATTAATCTAATCATAAAAATACCTAAAAAATAAACCTATTATAATTTTGATACTTGTATTTTAAAAAAGAAAGTATATTTTTTCAAATAAAATTTATTAAATTGTACAAATTTATTTTTTAAATAGGTGTGCCATTAAAAGATGGGAAAATTGCCCTTTTAAACATTACAGCTTTCATGATTAAAATTCAATTTATTCTAATCATAATCCTATAAAACATATTGGATGAATATAATTTTATTTTTAAATAAATAAAATATAAAATTTATTAATATCAGTCACTGATAATGATTAATTTAATTTATTAAGATAACATTTTATTGTGTGTATAAAAAGAATTTTTTGTAAAAGCACATCAATAATATACAATAGGATATTCTTTTCATTTCAAATTAATCGATAACAAATGAATTAATTTTATAAATATTTTTAAACAATATTTTTAGAATTTAGTTCCTCTCATTCATTCCCATTATTACAAATTAAATGTAGTAATAATTTCTTTTTAAAATAATTTTTAGAAATTTTTTAAGATAGTTGAAGATTATATTGTATGATATTTGACATATTGTATCATTTTAAAATCATTTTATGTTATATTATCCCCCCGTTATAAAATTTATTTCTCAAAAATTGAACCCTTGGTGGGAAACAAGTGGTTTGACTTTTCCAAATACCGTTGTTGAGATCTCACATCGTAAAAATGATCAATAATGCTTCCTTTTGAAAAAGAAAAAAGAAAGTACGAAGTTCGACATAGATAACCCATAATAGGGTTCCATATAAGAAAAAATGGACATATAAGAGAAATATAACAATTATGTTATATTGGATAGTGATTGATAACATGATTGTGATAATGGTATCCACCACAAAACAATAAATTTGTGATTTGTTAAAAGGATATTGACTTCTCAACGAGAAAAGTAAAAAAGATAAAAAAATTTCAAAATACTTTTCCTAAAATTTAGAAATTATTTTAATATTTATTCTTTGAAGTAGAGGTAATTTAAATACATAAAATTTATAATTTCACATTTCGATAAATTTCCACCACAATGTCATCATTTCTACAAATTATAATTATTCAATATGAATTTTCATACACAATGAACTAGAATAAACTCCTACGTATCAAAAAATCCATAAATTTATAAAAATTTATTCCAAATGTCATTAAAAATTATCCAAGCCCAAAATGGATAGGATAATATAATTTAATTCCCAAAAAATAATAATACCTCATATGATTAAAAAGTATATTATTCTAAAAAATATCAATAGTAACACCAAAGGTTCAACACAGACAATTCAACAAATTATTACACATAAAATTCCTGAAAAAAATTATAAACTAAGATTGAAACCTAGAAATAATAAAAATTTGATCAATAATTATACAAGATAATTTTAATAATTCTCTTCAAATAATTTATTTTTCTTATAATGTCTCATATGAAATAGTGATTTACATAATCACATAATCATTAATAAATATTAATTATTTTCACATGTACACTCAATCATCTTATGTAATATATTTTTTCAAAAGATAACTAAACCTTTTTTATTGAATAAAATATAATTGTATTATATTTACCTTAATCATATATGGTTTCTAAACTATTTAAGCTCTTCTGAAATAACATTTGTAACATAATAACCAACTCATTTTTCCAATCCAATGGTTTCGAATTGGATAAAACATAATGTATAAAATTATATTTTTTTCATCAGTAAACTAGTTTATCTAATAATTATGTTATACTAATAAGGACATCGCGTAGGAATGTAGTAGGTAATACACCCTTGTCACTATTTAGTAGTGGGTTCTATAATGACCCATTGCTTTATCAATGGAATTACCTTATTATAATTATTTCTTATAGTATAATCACTTGAGATTACATATAGAACACAATAGAAACATTATAAAATAAGAATGAGTGAAATAAAAGGTATCTTTATAAGTTAAGAAACTTATACTAATGAAATAGTAACTTGACCTTTGAAATTGTAATGTGAACCTTATGAATCGTAAACCAAAAAATGTAATAGTAACCAATTCAATGGATGTATATTTAATATTAGTCCATATTATAGGTGTAAATATGATATAAATATATCTTATTGTGAGTTAGAAAATATTTTTGAAAATTATTAATTTAGTGTTAGTATTTTTATAAGTCATGTACATTTAATTAAAATTATATGATTAATATAATAATTTTAAAGAAATTTTATTTTCATAAAATGTTAACATAAATATGTATTTTGATGAATTATTATTTTAATATAATTATTAGGTACCTTAATTAAATTTTCAACATCTTAGAAAATTAGTTTTTAGTTAAAAAATTATATTTTTCAAGTAAATTAGTATTTTTATTAAAAGATAAATTTCACATATTTAGATAAATATTTTTAGAATACAAAGGTAATATTCGGATTCTACACTTCAAAAAATTATTATGGTGAATTTTTTGTATTTTTTGAAAAAAAACTTGAATTTTTGGTGAATAGTAAAATATGAAAATTTATGATATTTACTGAATAAATGAATTTCACCGTTATTTTTGAGTCATGGATGATTTAAAAGGATATTGGTTCTAACTCACATGATCTATTGTCTATTTTGGGTCATAATAATCACAGTTATTCATATTATTGATAAAAAATATACTAATGATTAAAATAATGGGACACCCCTTCTGTCCTCTTCTATAAAAACCACCCCCACCCCCTCTTCTCTTCACTCCTCTCAAGCCATATTCGTAGTCCAAACTCTACTAAAATATACCCATAATATGTCTCCCACATCCATGAGCCATTTTTCTTTCAGAAGACCAAATTGTCTCTCCTAAATAGATTCTCATAGAATATACATTCAAGAGTTAAATTCCAATTTTAATTTATTTTATTTTCTTTCACGTTCTTTTAATTCATTTTCTGTCCTCACCTCCTTTTATCCAAATTTTAGGATAACTGTAGTGCCTAACATTTACAAAAATTTTATTATGATAATGGTATAATTCATCATCATCATATCTTATTTCTCATCTATTTATACTTGTAATGAAAAAAACTAACTGAGATGTGTTAATTTATATTATTCATGGGCGACGAGTTTTAATTTTCTACTACAAACATAAATTATGGTCATGAAAGAATTTTACTGGTTTAAACATACAATAATAAATTTATTATAACTTATGTAATCTTCTGGAATCTTTTTCATAATTGATATTAATTTATAAATCAAAATGTGTTCAATGTGAACAAAAAATCGCCAATTAACCAAAACAGTTGTCATTGAAGTCATGTATAATAATTAATCTTCACAGAAAAAACCCAAATTAATTTTATAACCATGTAATATTATGGATGTTCAATAATAATATATAACTCTAATTCTAGAAAACCATTCTCATCATACATGTTTACACTTATATATATATATAAGTAAACCAATCATGAAATCCAAGGAAGACAAATTCTCCCAAAACAATGAAATTGAACCTATTAAACCATTAAAAAGGCCACGAGTGAACTTAATAAGGTTATAAATAAATAATTACATTAATAAAAGGTTATAAAAATAATATAAAATGAATATAATTTTTTTATCCATGAAATTATGTTCATTTGAAGGACACCATCATATATAAGGTAATCGATTCTACCCGAGCCTCTGTTACACATTCAGATTGATCTATAATTAGTTTTACCCAAATAAATCCTCTATTATTTTTATTTATATATTTTAAATTCTGTATAAATTATAAAAATCTTGTATTAATGTACATTCATCATTTTATTGAAGTTATTTTCATGTTTTAAATGGTTCACTCCTCAATTCATTCAGATAAGAGAACCTATTTTAAGGGAACATTCTGAATTTTTACACATTTTCATGTACATAACATAATATTTTAAGGCCATTTTTTTATAAAACCACTATTTTTATTATGAAAACCTTTTTGGTTCACTTATGGTTTTATATAAATTATTATTCCCTTTAATGTTTTAAATAACCATTGATATTTTCCTTTAACCAAAATAAAATGTATTAATTATAAGGATTCATAAGTACTATTTTTACATGTTATTCATTGAAGTCGAAATCACATTTTATTATATATTACTTTTTTACCATATTATTTTCCATCAATGATCAAATTCATTTCCTTTGGGGAAATTATTATGATACTCTTATTTATTATGCTTCATGAAATGATTATGATACCCAATTCTTACCATTGGTAACCCTTACATTTAAGTTATATTTATTATGTATGATTCTATATATAGAATGCATATACATGAACATGTTATGATGGGTGCATCCAAATAGCACTCCAATGAATTTGGTAGAGTCTAGTCTCTAGAGATGTTATGTGAAATGGTCTTGGCGGTTATCCGAGACTCGTACTACCATTTAAAACAGTCTTTGTGGTAAAACTTGAATTGTGCTCATCTATATGCAATGATCCTTGACTCATGCTAAAATCATGTTTTATGTTGTTTTTATATTAACATGAATCGGTATTTATATGATCTCATATTTATATGTTTTTTTATTCCAAATTGTCACAACCCATCCCCCAGGGCCCCTGTCGTGACAACATCAATCCCACCTCTCATAGGCCAGAGGTTGGGAACTAGCACCGAGTAGACATATCCCTCAAGTGGGAGGCATTTTCCTCAATTCCTATATGCACAAAACATTTTCTAATCCAAATTTGAAACCGAAAATACTAAGTAAACATTGATTTAAACCAATACGAAAACCTACTTAGAGTAAGTTAAAAAGGAAAAAATAAAAAGGGTCCAAAATATAATCCCTAATAAAATAGAAATTTTCAACCTCCTGAATCTCATCTCCAGAAAACCCAACCGGAACGGTTGGTTAGTAAGCTATTTGAATGTCACTAAAGCATACCATGTCCTTCAGGTCACCTTATAGCACCCCAATATCTGGAATATGAAGGACTCCGTCAAATCTACTAATAGTTTTTACAAGACATGACACGTGTGGGAGAGGCTTGTGCAAGGGTGAGTAAAATAATACTAATTAGGGACCCCAAACCATGATTGAATAACACATTTTAAACCACAAGGAATAAAGAAATGTATACCAAAATTAGTATCACTAAGAAATACACAAGGTAGACTACCGAAGTGGTACCGTAATTGTAGCCTCTATGAATTATAAACAATAGATTCACTAGTGTCAGATCACACAAAGTATAGGTATATGGTACGTAAAAAGGATTGTTGCTAGAATACATAATACCTTAAAGTAGTAACACATTGAGTGTTGGTAAGACACAGAGTGTAGGTAACACATATAGTTTGTGTAACACAAGGAGTTTAGGTAACTAATAGAGTGTAGATAACACAATGTGTGTTGGTAACACACGGAGCATCATCGATAACTAGAGGACACGCACCCTTGTTGTAAAATGGTGTACCAACACAGTCTTGGTAATTAAAAATTTCTAGAGAAGGAACCGTGTCTATGTATGAATTATTATCTAGGTAGGACACACAATTTAGGTAATCACATAGCTTCTAGAATGTACTAGCCACATGATTACATCTATAGAACACTCATTTCTGTAGCAACTACACCTCGAGAAAAAAGGTCATAAAACAACTTACATGTAAACCCACTTAGAGTACCTCAATAGGACCATCTCGTTTCATGTTTCTAAACACTAAAAATGACTCTTCAAAGAGACAAATAGTTTTAGAGTAATACAAATTTTAGTAAAAAGGGACCGATGGGGTCTGGGATTGGTCAGACCCAATCGAGCTGTCATGATGCAACCTAGGGTCTACAACCCATCCCATTCAGGGTTTTCCCAAACTGTCCTAGCATAAATTTTCATACCGTTGGGCTAGGGTCTAGCACACTGGGAAGCTGGAGTGACCTATACATTTCAGACTAGCCCGCATGTGCCGGGCTAGCTTACACTGCATTTTGATTCCCAGCCTGGTTGTCCGCCACTCATACCTCTTTCACACGAGTAAATAATGTGATTCATGGTCAATAAGGATGGACCACATGGCATGGCCGGTTAGCGTTACCACTGGATCATGCGGCTCTTCTGTAGGTACCTCTTTCAAACGACAAAACACGGGCGAGCAGCGTCTATCCTATGATGGTTCCTTTTATGACCTTATGCAACTGTCTCACCCCTCCTAGACACAACCCTTACATGCCACCCATGGATAGACTTTCGTGTACTTATCTGATGATGGTTTCTGCTACTCATCGTGTTGGCAGCACTAACTACCACCACCTATGATCTCCTTCCATGGTCCATTCGCCACCATAGTCTTGCCTACAATGCAGGTCACCGCTATTTTTTCTGACCATTGATTCATCAGTCATTCTGTTGGGTCCATGTGGATCATTTTTTCATAAATATGGAGAATTAATTTGGGTACGGAATGGATCACAGGAATGCCTAGTGTTGATAGATCTGGGCCTTGTTCCTATTGTCCTTGGTTCTTCCATTTGAGACATTAAGAGTAGTACTTAAAGAACCACATAGAACAGAAATATAATAAGGATTAAACTTCAAATAACATCCCAAATCATAAAACCATCCTAAAATTATATGCACGATCCATGAATCAATCCATTCATCGATTATTAACTATATCGTTAGGAAATCAAGAGTGGAGAATAAATCACAATGGAGACAATTCTCTAAATAGGAAGATGATCAGTCAGTTGAGAGGATTCTTTATTCACAGGGATCCATCCATGAATTTCCTCAATCTATCATTTATTGTTGTTTGATCTGATCCCTGATTTCATAACTATCGTTGCTCTCAGGAGATCATCCTTTGGTTCAAGAAAAAAACTCAGAGTTATAAATTTTAATGCTTTTCCCTTCTCGTTATTAAATTAAGAATCACATTAACAAATTTTATCATTACTTTTTCTCTTTGAAATAACATTTCCTTGCTATTTCATTTTGGAATGGAAACAACTACATTGTCACTGCGTCCCTGTATTGTTGCGTCTTCATGAAATGTTTAATTAAAAATAAAATAATCATTTTTAGTCTATTTTTATTCATATTTAAAACATGCAGAAATTATTTTTCTTATTCAACATACACTAGTTGATGTTATGCCCTGCCTAAGAATAACCTGGTACATTGAACAAAACGGCCCCCCTCAAATTTCATATCTGAGTACTCTTTTAAAATTTACTAAAACCACACATGTGCTCTATTTTTAATAATTTTTAAAATAGATTTAACATTTATTCTTGGAACCTAGGGCCACCGAATTAGGTTTCATCTCATCTCCTTGTCTCTATGTAATCCATTATAATTTTCAAAAAAATAAAATGAAAAATCTGGTACATTACATTCACACAACCTTAGTTCATTATGTCCACGAAAGATAAAAAAGGACCAAATAAACAAATGGGAATACTAAGCATGAACCTAAGAATCTTGTTCCCATGTAACCTCCTAGAGATTCTTGTACTACCACTGTACATGCACCTGAGTAATAAACCATCCACAAAGGATCCACTACTTTCAATCCTCAATACCCACTAGGTACTACATGAAAGACGCATCATTGTCAATGTTCATCTAGCCCTATTAAATGACATGTGAAGGGTAATATACGTATTTTATTAGATGGGATACATTTATCACATCATGAAACAACTATAACTATGGAGTTAGATCCAAATTTAATGCCACCTATTCCACTCTACACAGTATCAAAAATGGTCCAATGAACCCTAGACATAACTTGCCTCCCTGGCCAATTCTTTATATCCCATGTCAAAGAGAGACCTAAAGGAACACTTGGTATCTCTACTAGAACTCCAAGGGTCCTCATAAACTATCAAAATAGTACATATGATGGATTTGTGCAGTCTTAATCCTCTCTTGGATGACATGCACATTCTACGTGGTAGCCTATACCAACATCATGCCCATGAGTGTGCCTTTTCTAGGGCAGTCTTGCTAAGTGGATTCTATAGGGTCGGCCACACATGTCCTCAAATAGTTTCATATAAATGGTGGAGTGGTAGCTATTGTTGTGTGTGAGCTCCACCAAGGGTAGGTGACCCTCCAAACTAATTCCAAAATCGAGAATGTCAGTATGTAGAATGTCCTCTTGACCTAAATAGTTAGCTCTATCTGGTTGACTATTTGCAGGTGGAAAGTTGTGTTCAAGCACAACTGATTCGCAAATGCCTCATGTAATCCCTTCCGCAATCAGGGTGTAAAAGTTGTATCTCAATATGATACTATCATCAATGAGACTCCATGGAGTCAAATAATTTCATATACATAGAGTCGTCTGATGATCTCTTCTAAACCCTATTCTTGAATCAATAGGACGTGAGTTGATTTGGTGAGTCAGTCATTGATCAATAATATTGTATCATGCACTCAGAACATATATAGTAGTCCCATCATGAATTCCATCAATAATCCATCCCCCATCAACTCTCTCACCTCAATGGTTTGATTTAATCCCACTAGAACTTGTTTCCCAGGCTTCACTTGCTCATAAGTAAGGCATATTGATACAAACTCTGCCAAATACTTCTTCATCCCTTGCTACCAAAACTGAATTCGATGGTCATGGTACATCGTTACTACACCTTGATGTACCTAGAAAGGGGGTTTATGGAACAACCTCAACACCTCTCCCCGTAACATCACTGGTAAAACTGGGCATCCTCTGAAATGGATAAAGTTGTCACCACATTTTGAATATCTATCAGGAGAATATCCTTTGGAAATCTAATCATGTGTAGTCTCCTAACTGACATATTTGAGATGTTCCATTCAAACACTCTATTATAGTGGATGTGTAATCATTATCATCTAGATAAGTGGTGTTTCATCTCTATCAACGAAGTTTATCAGAAGTTAGGAAAAATACTTTGAGTCCACGTTCAATAGTTTTGAACTCGATCTCTAACTAAGAGAATCTTCCCCACATTCACCTTCCAAGGAGTATATACTATCTCATATTCCTAGTCCAAGAGGATCCATATCCATCACCGTTTTCTAAGGTATCGATCATTATCCTAGAAGATATTCCTCATAAATTTTTGTTCTGAGTAGATGATAAACCACTCACCCATAAGGTAGTGTCATCACGTCATAAATGGAAATAATATTGATGCCAACTCCAAATCATGGGTCATGTATTTCTTCTCATAGGTTCTCAAATATGGTGAACCATAGGCAATCACCTCATACCCCTATATCATGAAATAACCAAGCATTGTCCCTTATTTGTCACAAAAAACCACATACTTGACACCCTCCTACAAAAATCTCAAGGTGGGAGTATTCTTACAACTCTACAGAAGCTACTGAACGCTCTCATAAAAATTATTAATCCATAGAAATGGTTTAAACTCTCATTAAAAAGAAAAACTAGATGCTACTACCCTTGAAAAGTCAAGGAAATACCTCTAATAGTACCCAAACAATCCAATGAAACACCACACCTCTGTAACATTCATGGATATCTCCTCAGAAAGAACCACGTCTATCATTACTGGATCTACTAAAACTCTAACCTCTGAAATAATGTTTCATGAATTGGTGACCTCTAAAATCCAAAACTGACTGTTAGAGTGATTTGTATAATGTTTCTTCTCTCAGAGTAAGTTTGAAAATTTTTAAGGGTATTGCCTGCTCCTCCATGGATGTGGAGAACACTTGGATTTTATTGATAGAGGCCACTACAAACTAATATAGGTAGGGCTTGAAGATGTTATTCTTGAGTCCCATAAACACTACCTATGTGTTCGTCATGAAAAACAAAATCACTAAATACTCACAGTGGCTGTAAAGACATTTCTTTTCCATCTTTGTTATGTCCTCAACCCACACCCATAACTGATGATAACGTGATGTTAGGTATATATTTTATAACCATGTCGTTCCATTTAGATGATCGAAGAGGCCATCAATCCTTTGTAGTGGATGCATATTCTTCACAGTCCTCTAATTTAGGCATCAAAATTCCACACATAACCTCAATATCACATCTTCCTTCTTGGAAAACCATACTAGGGTTTCCCATGGGGAAACACTGGGTCTCCTAATTCCCTTCCTCTCAAAATAATCCAACATTAACCTCAATTAATGATTCTATATGGGAGCCATCCGATATAACAATGTGGATATCGGTGATATACGATGATACAAGTCAATGTAGATGTCTACCTCCCATCAAGGAGGTAGTCCATGATCTTATTCTATAAATATTTCCTCGTACGCATCCTACAATGTAGGAAATAGAGGAGTCATCTCATCCACTACACTGAATGGTCATGCTAGCCAACTGAGTTTTGATCGGTTGTACCTGCATACGTATAAGTCCATCATGTGCTTATTGAGACTTCCTTTCACCTATAAATGAAAACATGATCCAATATCCATGGACACATTGCACTGTGTTCCTGAAATATATGATATGATCATGAACAATGGAAAACTAGTCCATACCCAAAATTAAATCATAAGGCCATGATATTGACACCAAGAGACCCCAACCAATTCTCTCACCCATATGAGTAAGGGAACACTCTCAGTACTCCTTTGTGATCAACGAATTTTCTCCTGTAGAAGTCTCTAAGCATAGGGATTGATTCAGTGGTTCCACTAGAATCTCTATGTATCGAACAAGGTAAATGACAAGAAAAGAGTGATTGAAACCCTCATATATCTAAACTGTAGATATGGTGGAAAGACACAGATCGTTCCAATAATCATCTTCGGACTCTTGGGATCATAAGTCCCCATCGCCTAGAGTTGTCCTCGCCCCTTTCATCCTACTCACTTCGCTTGGGGTGGATCAACTAGTGGTGGTGTTGGTAGTTCCACAAACCTCCACCCATATCATTCAACAAGTCCAACTATTCTTCCACATCCAATGTACAGTGGTCCTCCCTATTCCAACAATTTCACTTTCTTAGAAGTAAAAAAATCGTATCTTGGTCTGTCATATGACTAGTCGGACAATCTCTTTCCAGATACACCCAACCACCACACGAGTTGCATAGTTTATCCTTCAGCTAACTCTCTCTACCCTAGGAGGCTCACACCACTATACCCATGACATTGGGTCGTCCCTTGTACAACTTAACCCACCTGGGTCCTTAAATCATCTGTTGGCTACCCACTATTGACAATTATGCTATCTGTCACCCGGTGGTAGCTCCCACTATTGGTGCATGATCTGTAAGAAACCTCTAAACCAGTAGAGCTCACTCCATTATTGAAGCATGTATAGGGATTCCTAGGAATGTCATCGAAACCATTATATCATATCATAGTACATTCTCAATGATATGGTCCCTGAATAATATTTCCCACACCATATTAGCAGAGTAGTGAGAATGTTCTATGAATCTCACCAAGTACTCTCCTACTGAATGGTTGCCGGGTTGTTGGTGTAGTAGCTATTGTATATTAATAGAGTGTAATGTCGCTGAAGAGGTACTCGAAGACTATCATGGTTACCATATCCTCATCATACGTCAGAGTAACCAAGCCCCTTCTCCCTATTAAGCCCAAAATAAGGCTCATGGATAAGAATTCTATATCATCTGGACACATCCACATTAAGTAGAAGACTCAAGTTATAGCCAACAACTAGTCCTCAGTTATATGAGGATCTATCTAACCTCAAGACCTGGGAGGTCGCTGTCTTGGGATCTCAAGTAAGGAATTGAGCCTGTTTGCATCCACTCTTGGTAACACTATTTGAATATATTTCTCTACTGGTGGTGGTAATTCTGGTACACCAATACTGGGTTATATCTTTAGAAATTGTCCATACACTGATTCCTCATTGGTTGACGGACCATTCTATGGTCATTCCTCAGAATCCTGGATATATGTTTGTGTGGAGGCAGCCTAAAAATGTTAATATTTTACATGGTAAATAGATTATACCTGGTGAACTCAATCATGATCAAGAATGAAATGAGAAAACACTAAATTTCAATATGATGCGACAACCATTAATTTCTCATGAAATTAGTATTTTCATGTACTAAGTTTGAATGCAGAATTCCAGGTCCTTGTGTATGGACACCTCAGTCGCCGCACAAACATTATCCTGAAATCGAATCTTTAAGCACATTAAAAATGATTCAAAAATAAAATATTAAAACCAACATCCCTCTGATACCAATCTGTCACGATTTTCCCCTCGGGGCCCTTTCCATGACTACCCCAATACCAGCGCCCATAGGCCAGGGCTAGTGACTAGCACCGAGTTGGCATATCCACAAGTTGGAGGAATGGTCCCTAGTACATGTATGTATTCACCCATATCCATGAAAATGATGAAATTTATAATTCTATGTAATCGAGAATGCAACACACTAAGACAACCCACTTAGGGTAAGGTACAAATGTAAAATGAAGAAGGGGATAGGATAAAAGCCCAATTGTAATGGAAAAGTTCATGCTACTGGATCTCATCTATTGAAAACCCTACCTGAAGGGTAGGTACAATAAGCATTATGAATGTTACTGATGTGTACCACGTCCGTTGGGTCACCCTATAAAACCCATGTCTCGGGGCCACCAAGGACTCCGTCAAAGCTATCGGTCATCTACAGAAGACACGACACGTGCAGGCAAACCCCATGCATGGGTGAGTAAAAAATACCCAGTAGGGACCCCAAACCATAAATGAATTACACAAATTAAATCACAATGAATCGCATGATATATAAGAAAAATAAGATCACCATGAAATACACCATATAGACTACCAAATGGGTACACGACCTATTGCTTCTAAGAAGTATTATCAAGAGAGTCCCTATAGTAAAATCACCATAAGTATAGGTTTATATTACACAAATATAATTTTCATAAGAATCCACGGTACCCTCAAGCAGTAACATGTGGAGGGTTGGTAACACATGAAGTGTTAGTTACTCAATGAGTGCGGGTATCACACTGAGTGTGGGTTACACATGGTGTGTGGTCAAATACTAGGGGACCGCCACCATGATGGGTTAGGGGAGTACCAACTCCATCTTGGTAAGAAACAAGGTATAGATAATACACATAGTCTTGGTAAGACACATATTCATGGTGAGACAAATATTATGGGTAATAACATAGCTACTAGGTCATAGCCATGTGTAAAATTCCATCCTTAGTACAATCATTCCGAGAGCACATACTCCTCGACCCAAATGCCCATATGTCAATATCTGAGGAATATAGGTTAGAGTATCTCAAAACTATGGCATTGTATTATGGGTCCCAACACCATAAACAACTCCTCATATAGACACATGGTGTGAGAGTTGTGCCAATTTTAGTAAAAAGGTGTTGGTGGGGTCTTGGTCCGGTCTGTCCCAGCCGGGCCGACTCGACCCAACCTGACCTAGTCTGGTTTGGCCCTAATCAGTTGAACCCAAAACTGCCCAGACCATTGTGATTTTGGTTCGGTCTACTTGGCGAACTAAAGATGATCCATTGGGCTACTGGAGTAGCCCAACCGTTTTGGTCTGATCTGCATGCAGCGGGCCGGCTTGCTCTGCAAGCCACGACCCCACCTCACCTACGCTTGTGGCTCAACAATTTCCTTCATGGTCAATGTGGTCGGCCCATATGGTGTGGACATTATGGGTGGATATTGGATCTTTTACTCTTCTATATGTTCTTACTTAAACTGACACAGATCTGTCGAGTCACGTCCCACCCCCGTGGCCTACTTGGTTGTGGATTCTTCATGCCACCCTTGGCCAAAACACTCTAGGCATCTCTACCAAAGGATGACAAGCCAATAGCCACCAGGAGGTGCCACCACCCAATGGCCTCCTGCTGCAAGTCTCCTCACTACCATCCATTGAGGCACTTGTTTTCAAGCCAGTGCCTCTACCTGCTACAACACGTGGCTTCCTGCCACAAGCCAATGTACTATTATAGTTTTTCCTAGACCATGGGTCACTGCCGCTACTGCTAGCTGTCGAGTCAGTAGCCATTCTTCAAGGTGATTATGGATTATAACACCACAATGAATGATAAATAATTTGGAGAGAATACAGATCACAAGAATTCTTGGTGTGGATAGAACCATGCCTTGTTCGTGTCAGCTTTGATTCATCTAGATTATAATTTAAGAAAGAGGATTAAATAAAATCAGGTCCAACTAAAATCATAAATGGATTAAATTTCCAGAAACATACCAAATCAAAAACCCATTCCACAAATATACAAATGAACTGTGAATCAATCCATTCATCGATTAATTCACGTTCATTGTAGGAAATAAATAATGGAGAATAAATCAATATGAAAACAACTCCCTACCTGAAAATAGGATCAGTCAGAGGTGAGGATTCGTTGTTGATGGTGATCCAACCCCGAATGTCTAGGATAAATCATTCATCAACATTTGATCCGATCTCTGATTTCTAAAATATCATCCTTAGAGGGAGATCTTCCTCGGATTCTTGAAAATTCTTTAATGTTATGAATTCTAACTTTTCTATCTACCACTAATTAATGGAGGAAATGTGTTAACACCTTTCAACAAAACAATTTCTCATTATAATAACATCACTATACTGTTTCATTTATGATTGAAAACCACCACTTTGTCACTTCATCTTAGAATTATTTCATCACCACAAAAGGTTAAAAGAAAACTAAGATAAACATTTTTGATGTTTTTTTATTCTACATCAAAATGTCTGAAAAATATTTTCCATATTCAACCCATGCTGGTCAAGGTTTTGTCCGTCCTAGGAAAACACCATTGCTCTAAACACAATAGCTCCATCAGATTTCAAATCTGATCACTTGTTCAAAAGATACTAAAACCAAACATGCCCACTATTTTTAATAAACATAAAAAAAATTAACATTTATTTTGAACACCCTAGGCCTTGGAATCACAAGTCGTCTCAGCACCATGTATGGAATAAATCCCATATAATTTTACAAAAATTTACATGGAAATGTTGGACATTACACATACGTTACATGATTTTTATATCATTAGTTCATTCCTTCTAACCCAGGTGATAATGATTTATTTCTATGTTTATTAACTTACTGGGATTTTTAGCTCAACCATTTATCCATGTCATCCTTAGGTTATCCTATTAGGATATAAGTGGAAATCAAAATTATGAGTTAATTTTGAAGAATAAATAAATAATGGTTTTATTTAGTCCCATGTTTAATGTTTTATGTACCTAGTATTCCAAGACACATGAATTTATGATCCATGGATTCTAATATTTTGTTTTATTATTATTAAATTCATGTAATGATTTGAGTAAAATTATAGGGTCTTCCTACAACGTCTCAGAGGATGGTCTAGTTATTTTTGGATATTCGGAATAGAACAATTATGTAAGAACCTTATGGATTAGATGCCATATGAAAAAACATAATTAAATTATAATAGGTATAGAGTAGGTGGTTTAAAAAATACATACCTATCTATATATTAACAAGATGATGTGGCTCTGGCACAAAATTAAGTAGGTGTAAAACCAGAAAATGCTGCTTTGAGCTAGACTCAAATGAGATCTGGTGCACAAAAATGGCCTTTCTTCACAGCTTGTTTGACACTCCTGAGGGATATGATTTGGTAAATTCCATATCATAATATGAACTATTATTAAGTGAAAAAAAAGATATCCTTAAGAATATATGTTTTCAAATACATCATGGATAACCTATATTGAAACCCAGGGAATCAAAATTTAGGATATACATTTCCATTAAAATTTTACAATTTTATGTTTATTGTTTCCATTTTATGCTTATTAGATAAGTATTAAATCCCCCTAACTGAATGTTCTTTTTCTTATTAAATGATAGAAAATATAAGAACATGTTACAACAATCAATGTGATAGAAAATGTGACAATTTTCTCTAATGATATGGCTTATATGGTGGGAACCTATGCTCAATGATTTATGATTGTACTTTTTTATCTAACTCATGTTATGAATAATAATATACATCATGTGGAACAAACTCCTCCACTATGGAAAGAGGAAATTAATGTTGACTACATTATGTGGAATGGGGATCCCATGATAAGTGTGTCTTCAAAACCCCTCCTCACGCAATAATGGATTAACTCCATTATAAAATATTCTCTCTCCTCTAGTGGTCATACGAAGAGAGATTAATGATGGAGGTCTATCATATTGAAGGGGAATCTGATTTTTGGTTGAAATAGATAAATAATATGATTTCTCAGGTGGAAATTGATTCCATGGATTGGGATGAATTCAAGAAATGAATTTCAATAAATATATTCCCTGAACCCTCCCTGTCAAGATGGAATGAGACTCCTTGGACTTAAGCAGAAGGAAGATGATTCCATAAAGGCGTATGAAGAAAAAATAATAATACATTTAAGATACACATTCAATATTTCCATGAACAATGAAATAAAGGGGGATTTCTAATTTGGTAGACGAAATCCATATCTATAAATAGTGTTGGTGAATAATGGCTTTGACAGTTTTGAAGAGATTGTATGTTGTGCCCTCAAGGTTGAAATGGATATTAGAGACTCTTAATGGTCTCATGGTCCGGATAAAAAAAGCCGAAAATGGTGTCTAATATGTGTGGTGTGGAAAATATATCCCATGATGAAAATAGGATTGAACAACCCACATGACAAAATTATTTGAATAATTCACCTTGTAACCATCTAATGGGAACCATGAAATGATTAAAATATGTAATAATGGTACATATTTATATTTACAGTTTATGGGATATGATTAATCTCTCTAATGTGGATGAAGAAAAGAAGGTACAGATCAATGTGAAAACTATAATGTAGTGTTACAACTATATGATACATGGGAATTACGCAAATAATTTCCCAAATCCAAGGGTTTTCGGAGGAATACAACAACAACCTACAAGCCAACTAGCATGTGAGTATGTTATCACTACTATTGTGGTGGATTCAGTCAATGATGTGGTGACAGGTACACTATTTGTTTATTCAAGAATAAAAAATCTTCATTTTTTGTTATATTTATATTATTTCATTTATATCATTCTTTTTTAGTATAACTAATCAAAATCCACATAAAAATTCATAGGTCTAGTTATATGTGAGAATAGAGTATGGTAGAAAAATATCATAAAAGGTTTATAACTCATCCCTAGTAAATTTTTTTGCAGAATGAACATACCAAAAAATCATTACATACATCCATTGGTGGAGTTCGATGCTCTTTTGGTCATTAATTGGTTATCTTTACACAAAGAAAACATTAAGTGCTAAGAAAGGGAGATCACTCTCCATATCCCAGAGTATCCTCAAATCCCATAAAATTGTAAGGAGGGAGATTAATATACTTTAGAATCATTGTCTCATGTATGGATAGTTTTTCATTTTGTGTATTCATATCTTGATAAAATTATTGAAACAAAATAGATGATACTTCTCAAAGATATGGCGTGTAACACCCAAAAATTATAACGGTTTAAATGAATAAATTATATGTCGCATGTTAACAAGATGAACCTTTCTTTTTTAAATCCTACCAGATTAGAACTCCACAGTTATGTGGGCTTGGCATGGAGTAATGATCTCAATGGAGGACCTTCTGAAATGTTTCTTAGGTGTGTGCGGGAGAGGAAAAAGAACATTGGAAAATAAAATGTGTTGGTCTATGGGGATAATCATTAGTTAAAAAACCGTTTTGGAACATGGGTGGGGACCATGGTAGGGACCACATGTATGTGGGGAAACTGGTGGTACCAGACTGTCCAGGACCTCACAACAATGTTATGTCGAGGTATCAATGTAATCACTAGGACCTAGTTGTTACATTTAGTATCAATGGTTTTACCCAACATTAAGTGTGGTCCACTGCCTGGGTAGTGATGTAGGGTTGAAAACCAGGACGTTGTTTTCCCTTAAGGGGGGGGGGTGAATGTAACACCCCATAATGAGAAATGGTTAAATGACCAAATGAAATGAATCTTGTCAACAAGGTGCACCTTTCTTTTCAGGAATCAACCTAATTCAAACTCCCTAGTTAAGCATTATTGGGATTCAGTAGTCATCAGTATGGGTGACCATTAGGGATGTTTCCTAGGGTTTGTGAGAGTGATTAAAAATCACATTGGAAATGACATTTTTTGGCTTGTGGGGGTAGTCATTAGTCAAATGACCCATTTGGGCACATGGGTGTGCCCTATGGTGGGGACCACATGGCTGTGAGGAAACTGGTGGTACCTAGAAGGCTAGGAACTGACTACCATGTTAATGTGGCGTTTTTGTGCTTCCATAGAAATGTAGTTTTTACATGCCCATCGCGAGGAATTATACTTTTGTATTCCTAGAAGAACATTTTGGCCTTCATCCAGATCGAAAGGTTGAGTTCTCAATTGATATTATTCCTTGATCCCTACATATATCAAGGACACCATATAGAATAGAAACCATTGAGCTAGAAGAGTTGATGAAGAAGTTAAGAGATAATACAGTGAAGGGTTTTATATTCCATATTTCTTCACCATGGGGTGTGCTAGTTCAATTTGTTAGTATGATGGATTTTTCAATGGACCTATTCATTAATTATCATGAGGTCATTAAAAGCATGAGAAATAACAATCATCATATGACTTCGATGGAGGAATTGTTATATTACCTACATGTGGCTAGGTATTTCATTAATATGGACCTTCGGTTGAGTTTTTAAGGGTCTTTACATTAATCCCACCTCAGGGCTTTATGTCCCCGTAAAGCTTTAACACAAACTAGGGTTAAAAAAGTGGTACTGAGCATGCATATGAGCATTACGCTCCTATGTGCTCACCTAGAGGTTCCCGCGCTGCCATTGAAAGAGCACAAGTGGAATCGACCATCCTTGTAGGACCTGCTCCTGTAGATCCTTAACCTCTACTGGAACCCCACAAAATCCACCCCATAGCCATGGGATTTCTCCCCATGGTTGTTGATATGTGTCTGGTCGTGCACGTATCTCCTCAGTTGAGATATGTGGATGACGTCGTGCACCCGGTGCAATTGAGGTGGTAGAGCCATGTGTTAAGCCACCTCGCCTACCCTACTGAGGACCTAGAATGGTCCGATGAAGAGCGAAGATAACTTGTCGCTTCTTCCATATCCCTGTAATCCACGTCAAGGCGAGACCCGCAAGAAAACGTGGTCACCATCCTCAAACTCTAGTGGCCTCCGTCTCCTGCAAGCATAAGACTTCTTCCGGCTCTGAGTTGTCCTCATCCGCTCCTAGATGACCTGGACCTTCTCTGCTCCTACAAGAGCTGCTAAGATTTCCTCTTTTCCGATAAGAGAAATCCGGTCTCATCCCCTGGATGAACCATGTTCTTTGCCTAATACAGTCATTCCCGACATGGATGATACTAATCCATACCATGGATGACGTCGTAAGGCCTCAACGCTACTACCAAGATATCCAACCATTACTCTCGCCTCCATGGGTTGAGTCACACTGTCGGCATCAGTCTGTGGTCACTGGGTATCCTCTAGTAAGAATATCAAAAGTGAGGGTCAAGTCAACAGTTTAAACTGGAACCTCTTAGTAACAATACAAAGAGAGGACAAGAAAGTAAATTCCACAAAGAAATGTGTCTTTTATTATTGCAGATCAATGTACAAAGACAAAAATCATCCACAAACAAACATTAAAAAAATCTAGAAGCAACATGAACAAAAGTCTCCAGGTCTGGAGCTAGTCCCGCTCCATTCCATCTGCTCTTGAAGCTCCATGATCATAGGCCTCAGCTTCCTGAAGCTGGGCTCTCCCCTGTCCACTCGTTCCCTGCGGTCGGGGTGGTCTCCCTGGTGGTGGTGGTGGTAGGGCCACAAAGCGTCGCCCACCACCCGCTACACAGCCAGCTCCACTGCCTCACCCGCCTTCTCCCTATAGACTTCCATGGTCGAACACCTGCCTGGGAGGTCCCTCTACGACATGCTGCTCATCATTAGGATGAGTCAGGCAGTCTCAAGCCATGTGACCCTGCCCACCGCATGCGTTGCATTGTCTGCTCCTCGTGTAGCTGGATCTCCTTCGTGTGCCTTGCACAACCAAATCTGCATCCTGAGATTTCCCATCTGATGGTCTGGCCCGCTTGGACCTCTGCATCACTTGCCTACTGCCAACTGCAGAAGACTCTGCTACGGGTCGTCCTGCTGGGGGTCCCACCGCTGGTGACTGATCGGTGAGAAAACTCTCCACTACAAGGGCTCTCTCCAACCCCCCTTCCTGCGTTGGAATGTTGAGGGAGATCATTTATTCCCTGATCTCATGCCTTAGTCCCTGGTCGATGGTCTGGGCCCGGAAGAATGGGTCTCGTACCATATTTGTGGAGTAGCGTGAGGGATCAGTAAACCTTGCTGAGTACTGGGACACGTTCATGCTTCCATGTTGTAGCTGTAGTAACTCCTAAATGCACACCGCTTGGAGGGTGGCTGGGATGAACTCCGAGTAGAAGAGGCTGTCAATGTCTGTCCAAAAGAGTGATGCCTCGTTGTGCACCTGGAGCATCATGCTCCACCATCTGCCTGCTGTCGCGTGCAAGAGGCTCGCTGCAAGGATCACTATGAGGTCAGCCGGTGTCCCCACTAACATGAAAACTCGAACCACAGCCTCCAGCCAATCCTCAGTTGCCTGAGGGTCCATCTCCCCATGGAACATGGGCGGTCTATGACATTGAAACTCGTGCAGTGCACTATGGCGACATGCACTCTCAGTGGCTGGGGCTGGAAGCATTGGTGGCTCGGCAGGTAGAGGTACTACCAGTGCCTCCACTGAAAAAGGGGCCTACACCGAGTCCTCGTCGCTCGGTGGGATATCGTCATGCACAATGCTCATAACCCTAGTTGGTTGCCATCGTGGGGCCATCCTAAAATAAAACAGGTGTGCCACGTTCAAACCAGTATACCTGGTGAGATGACACAAAGTAATCACAAATAAAACTTTTGAAACATACATGCAATCAATATTTTCATGCATTGAGTCAGAAATCTGAATTCAAGGTCTTTGTGTATGGATATGTCAGTTGTCGCACCAACACTGGACTCCCTGGACTGATAAGCACACTCAATACCCTTAACACTATTGCTTCACGTAGAAGAAATATTAGAGTCCTGAGTTCTGCAGTAGAACTGAACTCCTCTGATACCAATTTGTCATGACCCATCCTCAGGACCCGTGCCGAGACTACCTCATACCCGCCTCCCATAGGCCAGGGGCTGGCAACTAGCACCAAAGGCATAAATCCCTATAGCTGGGAAGGCATTTCCTTTAAAAAACGTAACCACACACACAAAAAGAGAACAATAAGAATAAAACACTAAGTAAAGAAATATAAAAAGTGTGTTGAAAGTAAAAATGGAGCCAAAACCTTTGGCATACTTTGCCTCAGGTTTGGACGCAGTTGGATAGTGGCTGGTTTGGATTGAACCCGAAATCCAACTAGGCCCCTGGAATGGAAAAGCTGATAACTTTCAGAACAGATGTCCGTTTGAAGAACCGTCAGTGTCGTTGGTGATCTCGTTGTGAATCAGTCCTTATGAGTATACCCTATGAGATTTCGGGGTATAGTTGAGATACGACCGGGTTGGTTCGCACACGAAATAAACCGGGCCCCTGAGATGAAATTTCTAATAACTCACAGACCGGGCGTCCGATTGACGCGCCATCTGTTTCATTGAGACCCCTATGACGAGGAGGTCCTTTGAGATACTTATTTGTGGGACTTTGTGATACATGAAGTATCGACCAGTATCTCATGGAGCGGACCCTCCCGGAGACAAGCATACGGAGTACGGAGACCGTGAAGCTGGCTGAGACCTGATGAATGCTTGTCCGATTCGATTCGGAGTGACATTCATAGCCCAGTGGGGAGCACTAATTTCTGAGGTGGTATACCCATGGTGGAGAAGAACTACTTTGTTATGTGGCAGACCCGTGGTACTCCACAGGAGGAGTACCTCTGTAGGCTATGAGGGGGAGCACTACTGTTTGAGGTGGCAGACCCATGGCAGAGGAGCACTACTTTGTGAGGTGGCAGACCCACGGTACTCGACAGGAAGAGTACCTCAGTAGTCTTACGTTAGTATGTAATACCTCGGAGTCGTGATAGGATCACTGTACTTGTCAGAGACGGAGCTCTTCAGCAGTTACAGTTTCTATAATGATAATCCAAGTTTGAGCTGAGTCTATGACCTTTGTGATTACCCCATTATTGATATGGATCACTTGATAACTTAGGTATATGAATGGGAATATACCTCGGTAGTGGTTATCCATTGATTTCATAATATTTGTGTTTCCCCATGATTGAGATGGGTTACGTGATAACTTAGGTATAAGTATGAGATTATACCTAAGTAAGGGTTATCTGTTGAGATCCTTCTTTGTGGATATCCTTGTTGGATTTAGTGAGACCTTTAGGGTCTCGGGGTCCCTACTGAGTATCGTATACTCGCCCCGGCACGGGATGTGCCCACACCTCGTTGTGTTGGTTGTAGACGATGGGCAGTGCTGACGGAGGCCGAGTGTTCGAGGACTGGACGGTACCCGGTGGTGGACTTCACGATGAGACAATAATCAGAGGAGTTTGATGGGTGAGAGCGTTTTGGAGGATATATGTACCTACCCTTCAGGTAGGATCCGTGGTGGACGATCCAGGAGCTACGCTATCTATACCTACACTTCAGTTAGGATCTGAGGTGGACAACCCAGGAGATGCTTTTATTCTTCAAGTTGTTTGTCTTTTATGTTGTACTTCCTTTCAGTTGTAGCTGTACTTTTCAGTTGGGTTTTTATTCAGGACCTTTTTAATTTTCAGCACTTTCTTTTGTACTTAGTGTATTACTTTCGCTTGTACAATGTGTTGTTTTGTTTACTTTTATAAAGGAAATTCCTTCACAGTTATCAGGATTTACACCTTTGGTGCTAGTCTCCAGCCCCTGGCCTATGGAAGGCGGGCTTGGGGTAGTCACAACACGGGCCCCAAGGACGGGTCATGAAAAACTAGTATCAAAGGAGTCAGTTCTACCACAAAACATATAACTCTAATATTTTCTTCTATGAAGATATATTGTTAAGGGTACCATGTGTGGTTTCTAGTTCAGGGAGTCCACTCTTGGTGCGGGCGGCCGACGTAACCATACACCAGGACCCTGACAATTGATTTCTAACTTTGTGTATGAAAACACTGATTGCGTGTGTGTTTCAAAAAGTTTTTAAATGTAAGATCAAACCAGGTCAGCTCACCAGGTATAAATTGTTTGACCGTGTCACGTTTTTTTCTTTCAGGATGCCTCCCTGTGGACAACCATCTAGAGCCCTGAGAGTAGTACGTACTGACAGCCTGCTGAGAGGCATGGCCTCAGTACAGGTCCCTATCCCAGTTGAGGCACCAGTGGTACTACCACCCGTTGCGCCACCGATGTCACCAGCTCTAGCAGTAGAGGGTGCACGTCGCTTGAGTGCACTGCATGAGTTCCAGCACCAGAGGCCACCCAGGTTCAGGGGAGAGAAGGACTTGCAGGCGGCTGTGGATTGGATGGAGGCTGTGGTGAGAGTCCTCAGGCTAGTGGGGATGCCAGCAGACTTCATGGTGATCCATAATGCCATCCTTCTTCTGGCTGCAGTAGGTAGATGGTGGGGCCTGATGCTCCAGATGCATGACTAGGCGACACTTCTGTGGGCAGACATTGAGTGCTTGTTCCGGGTAGAGTTTGTACCAGCCCCCCTTCGAGCGGTGCGTATACAGGAGATACTACATCATCACCAGGGTATCGTGATGGTGTAACAGTACTCAATGAGGCTCACAGACCTCTCACGCTACTCCACAGATATGGTACGAGACCCATTCTTTAGGGACCGAACCTTCGAGCAGTGGCTTAGGAGAGAGATTAGAGCTTCTGTTGTTTATCACAACATCCCGACGAAGACAGGGGTGTCGGAGCAAGCCCTCTTAGTGGAGAGTTTTTTTGCTGGGCAGTCTCCAGTTGTAGGACCCACCACTAGCAGGCATGGGGAAGAGTCTTCTGCATTGGGCTGTAGGCAGATAACGCAGAGGTCCAAGCTGACCAGACCTACAGTTGGTCGACCGCATGACTCACGTTTGGTAGTGCGAGGCACCCAGCGGAGTGATAGACCCTAAACTATCATGATATGTTACACATGAGGAGGGCAGGGTCACATGGCTCATGACTGTCTGACCCACCGGTTGGATTATCAGCAGATAAATGAAGGACCTCCCAGGCAGAGGTAGAGGTTCGATCGAGGTGGACAGCAAGGAGCATAAGGCCGATGGAGGGGAGTTGATCGTGCTGTTGGAGGTGGACGACGCTTCGAGGTGTTGCCACCACCACCAACAGGAGGTCCACCCTGACCATTGGGAATAGGTGGACATGGGAGATCTCAGCTTCAGGCAGCAGAGGCATACGACTACGGAGATCTGGAACCAGGTGGGGCCCACACGAACCCCATCCTTTCACATTCCCCATAACTCCTCAAAACACCTCTTAAGTTGTATAACTCATCTTAATTAATAACCCCACTTTTATGTTATATAACTCTCTCACATTAATATCATGCCAACTAAACATCTAATTAATTAGAAAACATATGTTTAATTATTTAATGGATTGCTTTTAAAAAACTTGAAATGCATTCCATGCCTTAAAAAAATAAGAAGAGTCTTATTTTATTGGTTTTTGTTGTTTTTTGTGTTGTGAATTGAGAGAGAGAAATAGTTCTTCTTCTCTTGTAGAACATAATCTTCTTCGACGAAGAAAATTCTTGACGAAGAATGACCCTCAACCCTTCTTTTCCTCCGCGTCAAAGGAGGAGACGCCAACTGTGGTGATCATCACCAATGACAACGTGCCTTCCTTCTTCATCTCCACAACAAGTAAAGAGACGTCATTTCCTCCTCGAATGCACCCCGACGTCCACGTAATCGACGTTCGATCTTCTCAACACAGTTCTCCGCGACGCCCGACGTGCAACGTCAAATATCCAAGTAGGGGATTAATCTTCGTTCAAGTTTTATTTAACAAATTTCGTTGATAATTGTTGGCTGCTTCATATCAATATAACGGGAGGAGGTCGACCCACACAAAAAAATCCAACCCTCCTCACCCTTGCTTTCATACTCGTTGTGGCTCGAACGAAGGTGACAAGGTTCTGTTGCACCACGCAGAAATAAGAAGGAACACGGTGAAGAAGCGCGGCACCATCGTGCCGCACTATCGAGGCCGAACAAAACCGTGGTCGGAGTCGGGACCGCATAGGTGATTCGAAGACTCCAAAGTTTGTTTATTGATGTGCAGATTGACGGGCGATGATGAAGTGGGCCACAATGGAATTTTAAACCTTTCTTAGTAATGATCGGGTCCCGGGAGGACTGCTGGTGAAGACGGCGAGTGAAATGGACCACCGGAGCGCGTCTGGTGGTCCGCGGAAAACGGTGGCGGCGCGCCTTCGGAGAAGAACCGCCGCGGCTGGGCCGCAGCGGTGGAACAAACCGAAATGACCTAGCTGTTTCAGAGGCAAGGAGGTGTGGCTTAATGATGTGCTGGTTTCTTCATCTGGGGGGTTGTAACCCCCAGCTCGACGTTGGCCCCGCGGACCGGCCGCACCAGGCCGGGCCGCCCAAGCCGGGCCGCCCAGGCCGGGCCGTGCAGCACCGGCTGGGCTAGGACGCCCCCACAGGGCTGGGCCGCACCCTAATGGGCTGGAACCTAGTCGAGTCGACTCGGTTCGGGCCGACCCAGGGCGGTATCGGGGCTGGGTTGGACCGGGCCCGAACCCCCTATTTTCGGACAGATCCATTCTAACGCCCTTAACTTGGGCTACGGACACCCGATAGATGCACCATCTGTTGCGTTGAGACCCCTATGACGAGGAGGTCCATTGAGATACTTCTTCGTGGGACATTGTGATACTTGGAGTATCAACTTGTAGCACTTGGAGGGGACCATTCCGGAGATGAGCGTACGGAGTATGGAGACCGTGTAGCTGGATGAGACCCGATGAATTCTTGTCTGATTCGATTCGGAGTGACATTCATAGCCTAGTGGGGAGCACTACTTTGTGAGGTGGCAGACCCATGGCGGAGGAGAACAACTTTGTGATGTGGAAGACCCGCGGTACTCGACAAGAGAAGTGCCTCTGTAGGCTATGAGGGGGAGCACTACTGTGTGAGGTGGCAGAACCATGGCAGAGGAGCACTACTTTGTGAGGTGGCAGACCCATGGCAGAGGAGCACTACTTTGTGAGGTGGCAGACCCTCGTTACTCGACAAGTGGAGTACCTCAACAGTCTTAGGTTAGTGAGCAGTACCTCGGAGTCGTGATAGGATCACTGTACTCATCAGAGATGGCGCTCTTCAGCAGTTATAGTTTTGATAATGAAAATCCTGGTTTTAGCTGAGTCTATGAGCTTTGTGTTTACCTCATGATTGGGATGGGTCACATGATAACTTAGGTACATGTATGGGCATATACCTAGGTTGTGGTTATCTGTTGATTTCATAACTTCTATGTTTCCTCATGATTGAGATGGGTTATTTGATAATTTAGGTATAAGTATGAGCTTATACCTAAGTAAGGGTTATCTGTTGAGATCCTTATTTGTGGTTATCCTTCTTGGATTTAGTGAGACCTTGAGGGTCTTGGGGTCCCTACTGAGTATCGTATACTCACCACTGCACGGGCTATGCCAGGTACCACCAGTTTCCCCACAGATACGTGGGTCCCACCCCAGGTCTCACCCACGTGCCTGAATGGGTTATCTGACTAATGACAGTCCCACAGGCCAACACAAGTCTTTTCCAGTATGTTTTGTCCTCACTCACACACATCCAGGAAAACTTCCCAGAAGTTCACACATCCTAATCACTACTCCAGGCCAAGAACGCTTAACTGTGGAGTTATAATCAGGCAGGCTCCCGAAAATGAAGGTGCACCTTGTTGACATGAGTCATATCATTTAGTAATTTAACTGTTTATCATTTAGGGATGTTAAATCACCCCCCTTTGGAGCACAACGTCCTCCTTGTGGGCCCTACATCTCAACCCATCTAGTGCACCACACTTAAGGATTGGTTCTTGCTCTGATACGAAATGTAACAACTAGGCCCCGGTGACAGCACAGACACCCCGCCTTAACATGGCCGTCAGGTCCTAGCCCACCAGGTACCACCAGTTGCCCCACAGACACGTGGGCCCCACCCTAGGTCTCACCCACGTGCCCGAATGGGTTATCTGAGTATCATATACTCACCACTGCACGAGCTATGCCAGGTAACACCAGTTGCCCCACAGACATGTGGGCCCCACCCTAGGTCTCACCCACGTGCCCGAATGGGTTATCAGAGTATCATATACTCACCACTGCACGGGCTATGCCAGGTACCACCAGTTGCCCCACAGACACGTGGGCCCCACCCTAGGTCTCACCCACGTGCCTGAATGGGTTATATGACTAATGACAGTCCCACATGCCAACACATGTCTTTTCCAGTGTGTTTTGTCCTCACTCACACACATCCTGGAAAACTTCCTAGAAGTTCACACATCCTGATCACTACTCCAGGTGAAGCACGCTTAACTGTGGAGTTCTAATCAGGCAGGCTCCCGAAAAGGAAGGTGCACCATGTTGACATGAGTCATATCATTTACTCATTTAACCGTTTATCATTTCAGAATTTTACAATCACCCCCCTTTAGAGCACAACGTCCTCATTGTGGGCCCTACATCTCAACCTAGGCAGTGCACCGCACTTAAGGCCGGGTTCATGCTCTGATACCAAATGTAACAACGAGGCCCCGGTGACAGTATAGACACCCCGCCTTAACATGGTCGTCGGGTCCTAGCCCACCATGTACCACCAGTTGCCCCACAGACACGTGGGCCCCACCCTAGGTCTCAACCACGTGCCCGAATGGGTTATCTGACTAATGATTGTCCCACAGAACAACACATGTCCTTTCCAGTGTGTTTTGTCCTCACTCACACACATCCTGGAAAACATCCCAGAAGGTCACCCATCCTGATCACTACTCCAGGCCAAGCACGCTTAACTGTGGAGTTCTAATCAGGCAGGCTTTCGAAAAGGAAGGTGCACCTTGTTGACATGAGTCGTATCATTTACTCATTTAACCCTTTATCATTTCGAGCTGTTACAGGTTTCTCATGGGGTCTCATGGTTAGAAAAATCATCATACTATTATAAATGTTATGAAACAAATCATATCTGAACTCTTTTCATGTTTTATAGTTTACCTAACTGTGTAAAAATTGTGCGCCACACCCACAAATCACCAAGTGTAAAACCTCATGACTTTACAAACATTTTATTTTTATAATACACTTAATTTTTCTCCTAGATTATATCATATGAAACAATAGGTTATAATAACACAAAATGAAACATAAATATCATATTTCTCGACATGGAACACCATGTCTAACTTGTATTACATGAAGGACTGACTTTCCTCAATAGCTTATGCAATGCACGATACTGAGTTTTTCCCTTCAATAATATATTATTAAGAATATATCTATTTAATATATTAAGATAAATAATGGATGGTAAATTTATGGAGATTATTATGAAAAACTAAATTATGAAAATATAAAGTCTAATTCATTGGTATCATATTAATTATAAATAAATCCATAATCCTATTGAATTTAATGGGAATGTTATTATAATAAACTAATTTTATACTCCAAAAGTATTCTTTTCCTAATAAATTAGGTAAATTACAATTATTGATTGATATTATTATAATATATATATATATTATATAATCAATCATATATTTTTACATTAATTAAATAAATTTATTTTGCATAAGATAAAAAATAATCCTAATTTTAATCAATAAATTATATAGTTTTAAAAAGGTAGTTTTTTTCCACCTAGTTTTGGAGCTGCAATATGAAATAGGAATTTTGACACTTTTATGAAATTAATATATAAAAATATTTTTTTTTAGTTTTAATCATTAAAATTATTTTATGGTGAATTTTTGGTATTTTTTTAAGTTTCAATTTTTTTTTGATGAATAATAAAAATATAATGAATTTTAAATCAAAGCTGCAATTTCATATAATTTATTTATGGGGTTGAATTATATTTTTTATTGGTTTCAAAGCATAATTAGATAAATTTTATATCATTAAATCTAATTTTGGCCATTTGAATCATTTTATATTTTATATTTTATTTAAAAACATATTAAACAGTTGAACATTTTTACATAAAAATATGTTGTTGGCTTTTCTATGAGATTAAAATTAAATTAATTAATTCCACTTCAATGATTATAATTTAGGTAAAATTATTCCATATTTACAATAATAATAATTAATAATTTCTAATAAGTTCATCTAAGTATTTGACCGAAAATATATGTTAATGTAATTAAAATTAATTACAACAATTGTGGGATTAGTTAGCATAATAAATGATTAAAATACAAACATTAGAGCCAAAATGACCTATAATCATGTCAAAAATTGATTTAATCATGATACTTATACCATATCTCCCCTTTTATAAAATTTATACCATTATTGGATCTTCTTTTCACTGGGAAAACATGGTTGGAATTCCCTTTCAAAAAATTAACGAGAATGACACTCCTCCACAATTATAAAAATGCACTAAACTATCACACTTCCTCACATATTTCAAGACACTTTTTATGGTAAATAATTTAAAATATTATTTTCTAAAAATCCATCCCTTCATCCTAGATGCCTCACCTTAGGAATTAATTCATCCATGAAATCCCTTTTCTACAAATAAAAATTATTTACCCGAATAAGAGGTAATATTATTTTTCAGGCTATTTAGTTGTATTTCATTCTACCAATATAAATATATACTTATTTAAAAAATATATAAAAAACATAACCTCAAAATAATGATTTTATTTATGTTAAGGTATTTGTGAAATGTTATAAACACTTCTATACAATGTTTAACAAACTTATAGTTCTTGTCTATGAAGAACTACGACATCATGCAAATTAGTTGTTCGTTTGTTCCTTTTCCACATTTCATGGTTCTATATTATGATGACCACTATATTTATATATTATATTTATTATATTTATAATTTATTTATTCTTCTATCACTTTTAAATAGAACATAAATTTATGTTATCCAATTTTTTAGAATAGGATAACATCATTTTTGAAAATGTGGACTACCACATCCCCAAAGAGATTTGATTTAATCATGTGATTCATGGAATGCATAAAAAATGGTTGTAATTAACCATATTTGATATAAATTAAAAATATTTGGTTTTAACTATATTATTTTTTTTTTGAAAAATATAATATATCATTTTAATTATAACACTTTTTACACACTAAAAATTGATAACATCGATCCTAGATGTGTACACCATCTCATCCACAACACAATTCCATTTTTTTACATAAAAATAATTCTATATATAAGTATATAACATTAAATAACACAATATTTATTATATTCTGATATATATTTGATGATAAAATGTTACATAAATTCTTTCCATGATGTTCATTGATAAATGATAACATTACTAATGCATTCTTATGGTATACCATTTCCATGATTGTAATGTTTGTTCATTTTTAAGAACCATATTTAATAATTGAATTTAAAATTATAATTGATGTATATATATTATAATTATTTCAAAAATATTATTCTTTATATTTTTATATAATCTCTTATCTGACCATAGATGACCTACCAATATCGTTATTGACCCATAAACTGGATTTTGTTAAAAACACTCGGAATACACTTAGTTGAAACATGAGTCATTATGTTTTTTATAATAAGTATAGTAATAGTAATAATAAAAAAGAAAATGTTTATAAAAAAATTAAAAAATTAACATAATTTTATTATTCAGGAATAAACAGACACATGTGATAAGTCAGACTAATGGTAGGGTATGTGTTCCGCTTTCATTCCATTATTGCATATTTTAATGTTATACACCTTGTTTATTTTTTATGGTGTGTATACTACCATTTGAAACAATATATAATAAATATCCTTATTCTAATTATATTATATTTTTTATATATTCTTATACTTTCATGGGGTTATGATTCCACGTGTTTCAAAGTGTTATGGGATACTTTGGAATGATTAAAGATTATTTTCCTCAAGAAGGTGTCAAATTATTACCTGTTCAATTTCAATTTATTTTGTGACTATTAAAATTCTCTTGAAAAAATCACTTTCTTATGATCCTTTTTATGGTACACTAAATTTTTCATAAATATACACATTCTCAAGCAATTTATATGATAATTTATGATACAATTTACCATTTTACATATTTTTTTACTTTTCAAGTTATTTTATTATATGAGGAATTATAGATATATACATATCCTATATTCTACGGAGATATTTTATAGGGAAAGTTTTTCTTGAGTTAAATCGATGATTAGATGTATAATGGATTCTTTAGATATGAATGACATGGGTATGTACTAGTTATAGATATCCCCTTAATGCATCAGTTCTATCATGGGATGATTTAGATGGCCAAATTAGTTGGGGTTTTACCATATATTCTAAACCCTATTGTGAAATATATTTACGGTAAAGGTTCTATGTACCTATGAAACATGGAAACCAGTAATTAATCATTTTCCTCATTTAGAATCAATTATTTCTTATCCATGATATTTTTTCATTTAGGTATCTCTTGATTAATTCTATTATTGTTTTATTGATTAAAATGAATGTGTTTAGTTTCATACCCTTCATTATTTACATTTTCATATCTTGATATTTTAATGGAATGTGTCATTAATAAATTATTTTTCTATGTTTACTATTATAATCATTTTATTATTTATTCTTATTTACAAAACCATTTGGAACATTTGAGATTGTCATTATTATGTTCCCTTTACCCTAGATATGAAGATGATTCCGTTGAATGAGTTTCAACGATTCTATTTATATAATTTTAATATGTATCATGTTATTATTCCCCTTTGCATTTTGAATATTATGTATATCAGGTTTTACAAAACTACTAAACTATTCAGTTAACTAGGATTTGAAACTTGTATCAATGCCAATATAGTAATATAAGTAACCAGCCATGGGTTTCTGGGATGGGGTGTTATAGTTGATATCAGAGTAGGTTTAACCACAAAAATAGAAAATATATTTGGAAAAAATAGTTGTGGAACAAAAAACTAATATCAAGTTTCTAGATATGTGTTGAAGAACATATTTGAATTTTTGAAAGGTAGTGGGATTATATTGGTGTTCCTAAAAATTGAAAACATTCACGATTATATATGTGGATGTGGTTATAGAAAAAATGTACCTAGGGGTAACAACTCAAAAAAGGTACATTGGGCACAACTCAGCATGACCTGGAACAGAACAATTGGTGTTATTGCAAACATGGTATGACCAACCTAAGGGATACGTTTAGGATAATTCACACTTTCTTTGTATATAATTATGAAGAATTTAAATGTAATCAAACCCCTAAAGAAACCAGGATTATTATTAAGAGTGTAGTTTTGGAAAACATGTTCAATTTATGGGTTGTTTTTTACTATTTTTAGGTTATAAATTATGGCACATAATTTTATGATCTATTATATAATATTTAATTATTTAGAAATGGTTCCTGGAATGAAGAATGGTATTAGTACTCATGAAAAATATAGAGATTTCTCCATTGAGGAAACCAATACAGCGGTTATTAGAACTGATAACGTTATGGATATATTAATAGAAACATATGGAGGTTATGAAAAATAACCATTCCCTGATGGGAGAACCTATTCCTTAACAATATTTTCATATTTTGGATCACTTTATTTGATTGAGGCCCCCATCATTTAGTTGGACTACTGAACCACTAGAGGCATGTCAATGTATTAAGTCTTTGGATAATATATTTATGATATTGGGATATGGTTAAATGTATATGGTTACAATTTTAGAGTATTATATAAATGGTTATGTGGATAAATGTTGTCATTGATCCAAAATATAAGGAGGGAGAATAAATAGGACTCATAGAGTGTAGAACTTTTAAGGAGACATTATTCAACAAATTTATTCTTCTTGATCAAGAAATTGAGATGATGATAAAGATAAAAATTTTAATTCAAAAATAGAAAAAATGTTTTGTGGATTATAATGCTACCATTACGCGGTTATCAATGTATGATATGAATTTCTTACACAACACTAAATTCATGGTTGATCATTTATTATAAATAATAAAACCAATTATCTGGAGGGAGAAGGTGTCTTAAACCCTCTATTAATATGATGAAATATTTTTATGTGATATCAAGAAAGACCAAAAACTTTTAGTGTCCCAGGGATTCAAAGGGAAGTAATATAAAAAAAATAAAGGAAGAGAAAATGACTTATAAATAGAATAAGGGAATGAAGTATTTTCCAACATGTGATAAATGTAAAGATAATTAGCCTTCTAAATCCTTGAATGGATTGAGTGTTTTTTCTAAATTATGATAAAATAGAAACAATGTTTTTCATTTTATAGGAATGAAATAAAATTTCAATGGTTCATGCGTCCACTGTATGGATATGGGACACTATTTAAATAAATATATCATGTGTTAGGGAAATATAGCACAAAATAGGACAATGAATTATTTTCATGATTATGTTACTACCATAGATGAAGTGTAATGATTAAGGTTCTTTTTTGGGATTCATGAATTTTGTAATTTTATTATTTTATCAATGATTCATTTGTTATAATAATTATAGAATATAATAGAATTATACTGCAATACATTTTTATTAAGGGTTTGAGATCATATATTGAATGGTAGTAATAAAATTTAAACTGTTGGAAGTAATAAATTTTAGAAAATCTATGGATGATGGGATGAAAACAATTAATATGTTCCAAATATAAAGATAAATTTTTTTGAATAAATAAATTGTTATTTTTTTATAACTTAAATAGGAAACGTGTTGACTACCATGGAATTAATTATTGATTTATCAATAATGTGCTTTATGCTATCATTGATGGATTTTACATAAGTTATGGATTTACGTAATATATCAAATAATCTATATTCTATTTATTTGATAATGAATAATTCATGTTTTCATTAAGGTTTGGTTAATTTATGTTATTAAACTATTCACATGTTTGGTATATGTTGATTAAAAGAAACTTCATGTCATTTGATAAATTTATTTCCAAATTCATTGAACTTCCTTCAAAAGTATCAAATATTATTATTTTGGAAAAGTTATCGATATATGAAATGGATTAATTATATGTTTTAAATAATTTTTAGAAGATAATTTATTACTTCACCATAAGAAGAACTTTGTGCTAAGAGATGAAGTAAAAATTGTTCATGGGGAAATCATTTGAAAAAAATTTGTTTATTGAAACATATATTAACTTATATACATAGAGTGTGAATGGATTTCTCAATTATAGGAAATGGTTTATAAAAAATATCCTATTATTGTGAGTTCTATGATATGGATGAACATTTTTAAAACATCTAGTTTATGGTATTGTGGTCAATAAATTTCTAATGAACATTTTATCTATTACTTGTGATCTAAACACAATAGTTATATTTCTCTTCCATAAACATTTTTTAACTAATGTTTATCTATTCAAAAGTATTTATTTGTGGTTACCTTATCATTTAATTTTATAAATTAATAATAATATATTTCATTAAACATATTCATGATGTGGTTTTTCCCAAAAAATTGTTTTTAAATATCAATCTCTTGACTACCGAGAACAAATTTGAATTGTGAGGACACTAATTATTTAATATTGGGATAATGTAACACCCCAAGACATTAATATTTTTTACTTTTAAAATAAATAGTATCTTTTATCCTAGATTAATTTAAATGAAACCCCATTTAAGGATTAAATTACATGAAAATTAAATAATATATTTCTATACACTGAACACTGAGTTTAGCATTTGTAATACACAAGACTGTATTTCCTCGATGGATTTTATAACATGGAAGACCGTGTTTTAATGAAAAATAATGTATTATGAAAAGTATTATTTGTTAATATAATAAGATACAACCAATAAATTAATTTATTTTTATGAATAGGATTAAATATATTATGATAATATATGGTTTAATTAATTTCTTACATATTAATTATAAATTAATGTTACAACCAATTGGATATAAAGGGAATGTTAAAAAAACATTTTATGCTCACAAATTAATTTTACCAGAATAAATAAAATTAATTAAATTTATTGAGTGGTTTAATTTAATATATATATATATTATATATTCAATAAAAATATTTTTACATTCATTTAATATACATTATAGGAATAAAATAAAATCAATCCCAATTTTACGCATAAAATACAACATTTTTATAATGCATGATTCATTATTATTAATGGGGAACCTATTTTAAATAAAAATTTTGATACTTTTATAAATTTAATACTACAAAAGGAACATAATTTTTGAAATAGAAGCTTAAATATTAGGTTAAGTGGAAATTATTGTATTTTTCTACGAAGATTCATTTTTAATGAATAATAAAAAAATATGAAAATTTAAATCAGAAGTTTTTTTTTAATTTATTTATAAGGTAAAAAAATATTTTTTTTGGGATTTAAAATATAATTATATCATTTTATGTCATTTAAACCAATTTATTAAAATTTAATCAATTTAACATTTATATTTAACATAAAAACCCTCTAACTTTTGAACATTTTTACTATAAAGACCCACTTTGTTATCCCATATGTGAAATTAAATTTAAATAAATTTCTACAACATAACTTATTGAAATTAGAAAAATTTATTCAATATTTTCAATCATAATAATTTTTATTATATAATAATTTCATCTTAGTTTATTCCCAAAATTATTAGTGAATCTAATTAATATTATTTACAAGGATTAAGAGAAAAATTCGCAAAATAATGGACTAAAACCTATATAAATATGAGAAAAAAGTTAAATATAAACTTTTATAAATGTATATATCTATATATATTTCAACCATATCCTCCCTTTTCTCAACGCTAGATCATTATAGGAGTTAATATCCATAGGAAATTCATCAGTGGAATACAATTTCCAAATATTTATATGAATTTCACTTGTTATCCATTATATAAAGCCACCCAACCCACCCACATCTCCATAACTCTCAAGAAACATTTTCTTGACCATGACCGTATCTTCACATTTTAGAATCCTATAATTGGTAAGAAATACATCCATCCAATCCCGTTGGTGGAAACTAAAGGGAGCACCCTAAATAAGAGGTAACATCATTCCTCATATTATTTAGTTTTATTTCTTAGTCCACTATTTATATTATAATTATTCATTAATTATATAAAAAACAATATCATTAATATAATGATATTTTTCATATTAAGGGTTAAACATACAATTAAACAATATTTCATCTAATGGGAATCAAAATTTAAATTCCTGTGTATGACAAACAACCAGCTCATGAAATGCAGTTGTTACTTTTTCTAATTTATAAACTTTCATGTTTGGGAATTATTATGAACATGTTGTTTATATATGATATATAAAATATTTAAAATTATTTTATGCTTCTATAGTTTTTATGTAGAACATACTATATTGTTTTTCATTTTATGATAATACAATATCATCATTTTTTGAAGTGTGAAATATAGCCTTTCCAAAGCGATGTGATTCATTCACGTGATACACGTAATGTATAAAATGGGGTTATAATAAATAATATATTCCATAAATAAAATATATTTGATATGAAGTTCATAATTACACTTCTTGATAAATAATATGTCATTTTCTATTCTACCCTTTTAACACAATAGAATGTTATAATGTCGGACGTGGATGTATAGACTACTGGATCCTTGATAAAATGTGATTCCTTTTACATATCAAGAATTATAAATATGTATATTTGATTAAATAACATGGTATTGATGATAAAATTATAATTATATAAATAAATAATCTTAGATACATTAGTTCAATAATGATCATGAAAAAATGGATATGTTACTCATGCGTACGTATGACCTACCATCTACATGATTTTAATGTTGGTTTATTTTTCACAATCACACATCAAGATTGGATTTAAAAATACAATTTATCTATAAATATGCTAATTATTTAATGAAATTAATTCTCGATATTCTTATATAATAATCATTTTGACCATAGTTGACCTTCAAAATTCATTTTCTGATATAGGAACTGAATTTAGTCAGAAAAACCTGACATAAATAAAAATGTATGTTTAGTTTTATAAATAATTAAATAAGTGAAGTAAAAGTAATAAAAAAAATGGAAATTTTTCTAAATAAATTAACTAATTAACATATGTTTATTATTTATAAATCTAAAGACACCCGTGACATGTCAAAAATAAGGTAGAGGATTTCAACTCATTTTAATTTCATTGAGACAAATTGTAATGTTTTGAAGAAAGTTTCTTTTATATGATATATATATATATATATAATTACCTTATTAAAAATTATATCAATAAAATAGTTTTTATTATGTTATTATTTGTTTCATCTGATTTACTTACTTCAAGGGGATTATGATTCCAAATATATCAATGTGGTTTGGGATTCTATGGAATTATTAAAGACTATCTTCCTCAAGAATGTGTAATGATTACTATTTCAATATCATATTATTCTGTGATTATTTACATTATCTTGAAACAATCAATTTATTTTGATCAATTTTTGGTGCTTTAAATTTTTCATAAATATCCATTTTCTCATGTAATGGATATTATTATTTATTAAACTTCTTTTATTATATGGTGTTCACTTTAAAAATTATATTATTAATATGGAATTATTTATAAATACATATATTTTATTCAATATAGTTATTTTATAAGGCTTATTGTTCATGACATTAATTCATTATTTGATACATTTTTAATTATTTGGGCATGTATGATATGGGTGGGGCATGTTTATCGATATCCCATCGATGCATCGGAAGTCTCATGTGATGAATTAGTTTAACAAATTAGATGATTTTTACTTGATATGATGAACTATTATATAAATGATCTTAATGGTAAATGATAGATGTAACTACATAAAATGGAATACAATAAATAATAAATTTCATGATTTATATTTAGTTATTAATTACCCTTGATGTTTATTTTTTTAAATATATATAGATGAATTATATTCCCTATTTATTGATTATATATAATGTATTTTAATTTCTTACATTTACACATTGATATTGCTTTATTTAGTTGTTTGAATGGAATGAATTATATGTTATTTTCATCTATATGTTTATTATTATCATCAATTCATTATTACTCCTCCTTTACATTCCCTTACTGGGCATTTGAGCTCACCCATATAATATTTCCAATCCCCATGTTATGAAAAATATTCCTTTGGAAGGGTTTCAAGGATATAGTTAATTTCATTTTATTTTGTATCATGTTTTTATTTCACAATATATAATCAGTATTATGTCTGTAATATGGTTTTACAAAACTACTAAATTATTCAATCCATTGGGATGTAAAGATTTTATCTAGGCCTTTGTAATAAATCAAGGCACTATCTCTGGGCATCAAGGGCTGGGTGTTATAGGATGTTCATAGCTTATCCTTTGAATCACGTGGTTATTAAAAAATATGTGGAAACCCATGTACCCCAAACCATTTCAATTAAAAATGAACTCCATTAAGGTATTTCTTCACACATTACATCTAATCATGTTCCATAAATTGGAAAATAAATAAACATTCAAATCAGTACCTGTTGTGGGACAAAACACTATAAAAAATTAAAACGACCACAAAACTTATAAAATAATTTTCCCACTGACATGGTGGGTGTAACATAATCTAATTTCTCTAATTTATATCATGGAATATTTTAATGAATATTTAAATTATAAAATATCACTAATTGGTTGTACAACAAGAAATACCAATTCCCCCTCTAGACCATTCCTAGTATAACATCAATTACTAGTAAGTGAAGTGTTTTAATATTTATTGTAATATTTTTAAATAATGGTTCACTATGATGGTGTAAAATATTTGTTATGGGGAAAATTAATTATTTAATATTTTCACAAAAAGATATATATCCATATTTTTTGGGTGCCTCAATAGTTCTTCAAAACATGGATGAGATGTAATAACGGGTAAAACGAGACTCAAATAGTTTCTTTACTATTATTAAATGAAATAATAGCATACGTGTCACCACATAATTTCTTTTCTCCACATAAAAAATTGAAATATTATGAAACCTATATTAATTAATTGGTCTCAGATGTTGTTTTCATTTATTATCCATGAAAACCCATTTCTCTGTGAATTTTTTATAATATACACTTTTATAACACTTGAAACAATTGACCACAAGCTGAGTATTTATTGAGGAATTCCTTATATCTATCATATTTTTAGGATTACTAATCTATCATATATATAAATTGGCTTTTTATCCATCATCTATAAATAAAATATTTTTCATTTTCTACTTGAGATAGTTTCTAGGAGGATTCCCCCAATACATTTTTCATGTCAAGTGCTGGGTCTTTATAATACCATAAAATTTATTAGAAAATCCATAATAATTATACTCTGTTATTTTATTTTTATCCAACATCCCCTGATAAAACATGTAATCCAAAATAAAATTCATTGTATTTAGGTCTCATCAAACAAGATTATCATATATTTCTAATTCACAAATTTACAAATCCTATCATAGAATCCACACTATCTAATTATTTAAGTGTATAACGTTATTTGTATTATTGATGAAAACACTATAGGGGAATCATAAAATCCGTAGTATTTACTACTCATATGTATTGGAAGATTAATCCAACTCTTTCTTGAGAACAAGGAAATCTATCTATATTACAGGATCACGAGTGATATTAAATTATTAATTGATAAATATCCTATTAAATTTAACCCATTTCAATGCCACTATGACTTAGTTAAGATTCATATATCTTATTTGTTTCCAATAGAGATCGATTTCGTATATAAGTTGATAAATAAATAGTATCATATTAAATTTCCAAAATAATTTAAGAACATATAATATTAACATAATTAAATTAATGCATTCTTAAATAATTATATGATCAAATGATCAACTATAATTTGGAGGTCCTTACCACATAAATGACTTAGTTTTTTCATTAAACATCTTTATAGTAAAAGGGTTTCCAAATAATTCATGATATTTTTCATAACATGAGTTAGTTATTCCATGAATTATAGAAAATTCATAAGTAAATATGTCAATATTTTTCATCATATCAATAGGAAAATCTTCATATTTAACATTACATATGTCATAATAATGGTTCCTCTAATTTCAATACATTTCTTAATATATAGGGTTAATTATGTATGTGAGTATTTATACTACCCTCTATATAAATGTTATCAAATGATCATAGAAGCGATAAACTATAAATAACATATATACCCTCTATTATGAATTTTTTTTTATTGTAGTACACCCATGAGCTATTTACTATTTTGTTAAAAAAAATAGAATTATATTCAAATCCGTCTGAATAGTATGTGATATAAATGTGGACTGACCAAATCATACCGAATAAGTTTATCTAGACATGCATACTTTCTTAATTCAACTCATTATAAAAAAAGTGAACATTGAGTTAATAATCAAACTAAAAATTCAGAAGTGAATTCCCATAATTGCATATTTTCATAGTATAATCCATATATAAATATCCTATGATGGTTTTAATATAATGATAAATAATATAATATATAATAATACAGAATTTCTAGATGTTTTACTATATATAGACTTATCCCACGGTTTTCTCTGACTAGTAAAAATCTCAAAATATTCCAAGAATATTATCTTATACCATATATACAGACATAAAAAATTTAGAACATTTATTTCATGATTTTTTACATAGATTTATAACTAATAAAAAGAAGTAATCAGTATATCAATTTTATTTGAGAGGTTAAGCACATAAATTCTTTATCATAATAATAAATTATATCCTAATTATTTAAAATGTAATTAATTTCTTCTAACACCAATAGTTATTTCAAAAATTGTATAGCTTTTACTAGTTATATACATAAATTAAATTATGATCAAGAAATCCTCTTATGGGAATAATTAAATTAATAAAAAAATTATACTTCACATAAATGATAAAATTAAAAGAATTATATACAATAAACAATTATCATAATAATAAAAAATGGTACAATGAAATGATATCAAAAGAACATGGAATAAAAAATATGTGGGAAAAAAATCAAATTTATATATAATTTTATACACATTTTCTGTTTTTAATTAATAGATAAATTTATAATATCTATAAATTTAATTTTAGTTAATATAGGTTATAATTCGATTCTTATACAACTTTTTTTAATGTGTTTTTTTATATGTATATTAAAACATGAAATCACTTGTATTAATACAAGTTACCATATATAAAAGTAATAGAGTAACATATAAAATTGTACTAGTAATGTCCTAAAAGAATGTGTACAACATGTGTCACATACTAGAATGAGAACCATAGTAACCCAATAAATTAGTCGATCCTTACAGAGCCTAAAAAACATTTTGAATCCCCAATGGTTTTTGACTAGAACCTGGCATCATGAAAAATAAAATGAGAAAAAAATCAAATGACATTGTGTAAGTAAAATAAATATCAAAATATTTGTATCAAAAGTAACTCCACTAAGATTTATTTACTAGAAGTCAACGAGGCATAAACAAGTACTAAGAACCACACCAAAAGTACCAAAACATTGAAAATATCATATGTCTCCAAGGCATCAACTCACAAAGTCAAAGGGTTAACAACGAGATCCAACTCCAAGAGATATATTTCCCTTCCGTAAAACATGGAATGATAGAATCTAAAAACAACCAAAGGCACATATAGGGTGTGATCCAATGCCCTATAGAAATTCACGAAAAATTACATAATAATATGCCAATATAAAATTAACCAAAAATGTTCTTTCAAATTCTAAATAGTCATGTTTGGAATGTAAAAAACCTATTTTTTTTAAAACTCATACTTAGAATTTAAAAATATAGAAATACATTCCCAAAGATGGAATTTACCTTTAATCAAAAGGCTCTTTTCACAAATGGCCCTTTTCACAAAATTAATTAAATTAGAATTTTTTAGAAAATAGCTTATACATATTCTGATGGATTTTAAAACAATTTAAAATAATGGAATATATACATTTTAAATATAAAAATTGAAGAAATAATTTCATGTTCCAAATATTTAAGATAATTTCATGATATAGGGACCCGATACTGTGAAATTGAATGGATGCACATATTCCTCTTTGAGCCTAAGAGACATGGGACTCATCACTATCAACTATTGAATGGGATGTGTTGATATAATTTTCTTGAATATTTTAAATTTTAATGATTTTTCTAATATAACACACTACCTTCATGTGGCTTGCATGTTCTCTAGTAATAAACTATGGTAAGTTAATGTGATGAATTTTTGAAATATAATTAATTCTCATCCCCCAAATTTTAAATATTCTAATATTCTATCGAAACCTCATGACATGTTTTTTATCAAAAACATTCCTTTTCAAAAGATAAACCCACTAGGTTTCTATTGAAACAATTTTAATACATTTTTTTTAAAAATGAAATTTGAAACCAAAACATAAATTTTTTTAATAAAAATTATATAACTAAATTCAATAGTTTTTTTTTCAAAACAAAATTACTTCCATTCCACAAACATAACAAAATTCAATGGAATTTGGGGTTTTCCAAATATCATTATAAAGAAATCCAAAACCCCATGTCAATGAAATTATTTTTCTAATAAAATGATTCAAATCTATTTATCTAACAAATGAAATTTAATTTTAAATAATGCTGAATTTTAATCATGAAATTAAGGGTTAATTAAAATGGAAACCAAAGGCGAAACCACCAATATTCTATTTGGAAGCACAACATCAGGAATGAAAACATCTAATAAGATTGAGGGAAAAAATATAGGAACTCTATCTTGAGAATAGATTCATAAACACTTATTTTAGATCCATAAATATCATAATGATCCATCAATGACCATGTATGTAATTGAGAATGTGATGCTGAGGGATATAGAACACTTTCCCAGAGCGACATAATGTGATGGAACAATGATCAAAAGATGAACAGAGCCACCTGGATGGGTTTGAGGGCTCCAATTTGACCTGGTAAAGACTATATGATCGAGAGCATGAGATATTTAAAAAATAATAGATAATATTTATTGACAATACTTTTTTAAAAATAATGATCAGGGTATTACATGATGTGTAACCCCATTACATGTAATGAAATTTAAAATTACCATAATTTATGGAAAACATGTCACCTCTTGTTTAAAATAGATTTTATTTTATTTTAACAATTACATTGTGTGTAACCATATTACAAACCATGAATTTTATCTGAAGGTTTCATAAATGATCGGTTAAAGCTGAGAAACCAACAAATCTCTTAAATCCCTATTATAGGTATGATCCCAAAGACATATCAACCGTACCGATACAAAAAAATGTAAACAATAGGAAGGATTATAAAACACCTGGTATAAAGGTAAAATCATTATACAACCAACCCACAATATGAACATTATATACCTAGAAATACTATGAAAATATTCCTTGTGAAAAATATGAGTCCACTACTCTCTCATCATTTCCTCCCTCTCCCACATCTCAGGAAAATCATAGCTATTCTTCCATATCACTTGAATAAAATGTATCATCATCCCTCAACGATCCTTGGCTTCAGAATCAATTATCCAAACTGGTCATTCAGTCACGAAATAATCACATTCATGTTCATGATCCATCTAACTCAGGACATGATATAGATAAAACATATAATTCTAGATATGAGATAAATGAAATACATTATGTTTATACATTATCTATGGGGGTAGTTTCAAATGATACACAACTTAACCTATATTCTCGATAAACTCAAAAGGTATAAGAAACGATGAGTAATATTACCTTGCCCCCCAAGTTGTTGATGACCCAAACATGGTGAAAACATCAAGAACACCTATTCCACAACTAAGAACTCCATAGTTCTATGATAATTACCAATATAATAATTATGTCGACTATTTCTAATTTATATTTTTTGATGAATTCACTAAATCATTGAGGTTGTATATTTCACTAAACTTGATCCAACCAAGTAACATTAAAAAATATCCAACCAAAAATTGATTTATAAGTCCATCCCTGTAAGGCCTCAAAGGGTCTATCCTTATCAAAAACGTGTAAATGTTGTTATTAGAAAATACAAAAAGTACTAAGTAATCATCACATTCTATACCAAATATGAGAACACAAGAATGATGTATATCTTCAAGTATCTATATAGAACTTTCATTCAAGCCATTCAAATATGGATGGTTCATTGTAATCAAACATACGTGAGACTGTAGTTCCGGCAGAATTCCTCTCCAAAAGTGAAAAGTGAACTGAGTATCACTATCAAATAATATAGAAGATGTAACTCCATTTGACCTAAGGATATCTTTTTTATCTAGGTTTTCCAAATCCTCATCTTATTCTATATCAACCAATTGGTTCATAGTGAGCCGATATGGTCAGCTGATTCATCACCGAACATATCACATTTATATTCTTCTATGAATGTGGAAACCTAACCATAAACTACATATTTATCTCATCCCAATTCCATGTTGGGGATGGATGTCTCTAGAGAAAATTCAGGGTTTCTGGTTAATGAACTTATCTTGATAGCATGCATAAAAATGAGAAACAAACTCATAAATTCCCCATCTCATATCGGGACACTAGAGTAGATACTACATGTCATAGAAAATATTTTTCTTCCTAGGTTCACTACCCACTAGAAAATATGGAAATCCCCCAACATAGATTTACATACTAAATACTATTCCACAAAAGGATTCTGAAAGAATAAATTTCCTTGGATAGAGAATGAGAACTAGGTAACTATCTCCCTAATATTAAAAGATTAAATAAATCCATGAAACACCTAATCAATATGTTGTTCTTAATTAATCAATTTTAGAATATATGAGGTCATATAAATATTAGAAAAAGAAACATCGACCCTTTTCTCCTATAATATAATATAAAAATTTTCAAATAGATCCATCCAATCACACTCATATGAATATTATTTCACTTTTTGGGAGGAAAGAATCTTTTTTAATGAATAAAAAAATTAAATCCCTTTCCCCAGGGTACAGTTTATTTCGAAATAGATTAACTATAGGTATTCCCCCAAAAACCACTTTTTGATGTTCAAATATTATTGAAAGAATATATAACTCAATTTCTCATGATCAAAAAATATGGAAAATGTTTATCCATAAAGGTATTTCCACAATATCTTAAGCATGTTCATCACAAATACATGTTCAAGGTTATGGTTCAGATATATTTTCTCATGTTTCCTTAGATAATGAGAACTATGTGAAACGACATGATCACCTTTCATAAAAGACATAGCCCATGCCGGAACCTGATGCATCAAAAAGACTACACATCCCTGCACGACCACTAGAATTTTCAACAGTAGAATAGTTTTCAAAATGAATTTCAGCACAAAGAAATAATATTGACCTTTAACATCCTTATAAAACGTCAACTCCTTCCATGTTAGTGTAGTCATCAGATAATACATCCTCATGATGTCCTTCAAAAATTAGTGACAATATACGGTTAAGCCTAGGAAACATAAAATATGAAACGAATTTCATAGTTTCTATCTTGTCATTACATACTCCACCATATAAGGATAAACATATATTCCTTCGATGGACAACAAATGTTCAAAAAATATTACTTCATGAATCCCTAAATTTCACTTTGAATGATTAACATAGAGTCGATGAATTATCATCAAACATATAACTATTCTCAGTTGATGCTCATAATTCTATATTGACATAGAGAAAATGGGGATGTAATCATTAAATAATACCATTAATGTATTGAGATACTCATGGAAAACCATGTTCATTAATTCCATGTAAACAAAAATATCCATGGTTAGAATAAAGGGCATAATATGGTACTCATAATGATCATATCTTGTCTTAAAATGGGTTTTCAGAATGTCTGATACATTTATCCACAAATGATGGTAACCAAATAGATGACCAATCATTGATAACCAATTTTTCATGATAAACTGATCAAATTGACACCCAATATGTAGAAACAGATAATTTTTCTTTACCATCACTCAATTGAGATTTCTGTAACAAAAACTTTGGTGTGGTGATGAGTTAACATTCTTACAAAAGATAACTATCATCGTCCAAGGTTACACAATCATGAATATAAATAATTTACCTAAAATATTTCCTAATAAGGATGTCAATGCATTCATTTTATCTGGTACTAGTTTGTAATAAGTAATATAAAATGCTTGAGAACTAGGCATTAAGACACTAGAAAACTCGATCTCCATTACCGATGATAGACCATAGATTTCAGAAGGAAACCCATTGGGAAACTCGGAGACAACTGGAGGGAGATCACCACCCAAAGATTCACACTATGAACTAGTGGAAAATATAGATATTACATTCCCCAACTCTAGATAATATGGTCTTACAGTACTCGACCTTTGGTTCCTTTCTCCATGAAATACACAACACACACAACTGGGTGTGGTAAACGAGACTTGATAAGATAAATATAATTCCATGATTTATTGTTAATGAAAAAATACATCCTGAATATTACATCAAGAATTTTCTTGTCGAGAAATAGAAAAATAAACGAAATATCTACATCTGATAGATAGTAGATAGAGGGTGTACTATAGAGACCCTTACATCTCATTGTACTATGGGGTGTTGTAATATCCATAGTGAAATATAAAATCTCGAAAGTAAGATTAAGAAGATTAAAATAATAGGATACAAAATCAATGAGATGTACTAATATCAAATACAGTGGTCACTAATGAATAATATATAGTAATGATACCTCTCAAAGTTGTTGGACCTGTATCTGATTCCTCTAGAGAATCATGTACTACTTGAAGAAGATTTGTTTGGGATGTCTGTGGCTGGAACCCTTTTTCATATGAAGAATTTGATTTCCCTATAGTTATAGGAGTTCATGATCTTGTTCCAATATATGTGGTAGAATAAAAATAGGTGATGCATTGTATGTTCCTTGAATGACTATAGGAGCCACATTTATTGGGTGCATAAATGAAAATCTTCTTTGAATACCTTGTATTTCCATATTAGTAACAATAAAAATATATTCTTCTATTAACTAAAAGATGTTTTGATAAAATCCTATAATATAGATCTACCATAAAAAACATTACACATCCCACTTACCTTATATTAATCCACACATCCATTGGGAGAGACTCAAAATCCCAAAAAACACTATCTTTCTAGCCATGTCTATTTCATCCATTAGTGATCAATCAAGTACATCAACGTAATAAGGAAAAATCACCGAAAAAAAGGATAACAAATATATTTTCAATGTTCTATCTAAAAAATTCAACTATTCATACTTTGATTTAATACTATATCAGGGGTTAAGTGCATGATACCAACAAAATGGTATGAATACACTATAACGGTTATGTCGGACTATTTGAGTTTGAATAATATAGTGGAATCGAATAGCAACATCAACTCTAGACAGAACTAATTAATTTGAATTACCATCACATCCTTCTACTATATGACCTTAGGCTTATTCACTTTCACCATAGTGTACCATTATCTCCAACTCAAACCATCTAACATGATTGCAGAACATGTATTTTTGATTTCATCAAGTGTGTCCAAAAACCAAAAAAATCTAGATTCTAATCAAATAGTCTATATCTTATTAGGGATAGTTTGATCATAGGGAAAGATCTAGCTTCTAGAGAAGGAAATATTGAGAAAACATATTGAGAACACCCCTCTATAGTTCCACAAGTGGATATTGAATGGGAACTGGAGGTGGTGCCTATCCCAGAGCATGGATAGTGTGCCTGATCACCTTAATTATATTTCACTCTATGAAAGGATTCACTAGCTATGGATTAGTAGAAGCTTATTCTTAGATCTTATTTGAAATAACGTTGAAGGCATAATGCTACACAATATCATCAAAAAACAAGAAGAGATTAGATTAACAATCAAATAATGAAATGAGAAATTTATTCTAATAGATAGAATAAATATGATTTGTATTTAAATGAATCCAAATCAAAAAAAGAAATATACAAAAACTAATCCACAATATTTTTTTCCTTAACCACCCTAGGTTAGATGAGGTTAATTGTGGAGAGATATAGTCAAAAACTCAGTAACAAATAATGTTTATGTCTATAAAAGATTACAAAAATTCATACAGACTTCAAGACAAAATATCCACATGAGCCTCCTACGATAAAACATTAACTTGATCTATCCTAGGTACACTTGTAACCCGATAACTGAGATGGTTCTATTATAGACCGAAGGCATCCCTGACCTCACAGGATGATGACTGGAATTTGGAATCATATAATATGAAAGTGGGAATGATAGTTTTCACTAATAATGCATAAGTAAAAGAAAAAAAAATTATGAATATCAAAAGAAACTCCACAGTGAGTAATTTACCAGAAGTAGGTGAGGCATAAAAATTCCCAAAGTATTATAGACAAAGTACCAAAATAAGGAAAATAGACCAACTAGAAAGTTACATGACTCATAATTTCCATGATTCAATATCTATATCCACATCCAAGAGATCCCTTTACCACACACAATCCTATAAGGATATATTATATAAATTCCCAAATGAACAATTTTGGCATTAACCAAATCCTAGTAATATTTCACTAAAATATTCCATAATAATATTCCAATATAAATTTAACCAAAATGCCCATTTTTATTTCTAAACTAACAAGTTAGGAATATAAAATGGATTATTTTATCAAATCATTATTTACATTTCAAAATATGCAAATAAATTTGAAAACATGGATTTTACCTTTAATCAAGGCGTTATTTACAGAAATGGACAATTTCACTGAATGTATAAAATAAAAAAATTTATATAAAACATTTTATATAAATTCTTAAGTCATGTAAAACAGTTTAAAATAATGAAATATATAAATTTGAAACACAAAAATTCAGGTAACATGGTCATGTTCCAAATAGGTACAACAGTTCTAGGATATAGGCACCCAACACTATGAAATTAAAAGTATGTAAATAACCCTCTTAGGCCTAATGAAAAGTGTACTCATTAATATAGAATATGGAATGGTATTTGTAGATATGATGTTTTAGAATAATGCGAATGATAATGGTTTGTCCAATATAACACATTATCCACCTAAGAATTTTATTTTCTCAAGTACAAATAAATGATTGGAAATTTATATTACTACATTTTAAAATAAACATAAATCTCATCCACCAATTCAAAATATTCTAATCTTCTAATTACAAACTCGAACTGATTTTTAATAAAAAATTATCTTTTTTAAAAGATTAAACCACTCAATTTCCATTGAAACTATTTTAATCATTTTTTCATAAAAACATTGATTTTAAACCAATTCATGCAATGTTTTTAAAAAAATTATAATTATATTCAAAATATTAATTTTTCTGACAATTTACACACATTATACGAGATCACCACAATTCAATGCAATTTGTGGTTTCCCCAATTTCACACAAAATTGATACAAGTCTCCAATTAACAGAAATTAGTATCTTAATAAAAAAAATTATATAAATTTATCCAATTTAAGAAATTTAATTATAAGTAAAACTGAATTTAGGTCTTGAAATTAACGGTAAACTAAATTAGCATCCACTGATGTAACCACCTATCTTATCTATGGAATCACAACACCAGCAACGAAACCTTCCAATAAGAATGAAGGTACAAATGATCAAATAAATCAACCTACAAATGAGATTCATCATCATTGGGATTAGATACTTCAATATAAAAATGATACATGATTACCCAAGGATAGAATAGATAATGATATGTAGAGTCATAAAGAACTCCTACCCAGAGAGACACATTGTGATTTCATAATGACAAAATGCTGAATGAAACCTCTCATAAGGGTTTATGTGCTCCAAATATGCCTAAGAAAGCTACTGGTGTTGAGAGAATAACATTTCAAAAGGAGTTAGAAAGAAAATTCATCTGGGACCCATTTTTAAAAATGAGGCTCAGGGTATTACACGACGTGTAACCCCCTTACATGTTATGAATTGAATGTTTCAATAATCTCTGAAAAAACCACATCCTATGGATTAAAAAATATATTTTCTTTAGTAATTACATTTTATGCAACCATATTACACAACGTTAATTTATTTAGTAGGCTACAGAAATGACCTATTAATGTTGTGAACCCAAAAAATCTATTCCTTAACCATTATTAGAATTCTCTCAATACATTCTTAGCCCTACCCAAAGAAAGAAAATATGGAAAAGAAAATAAGGTTTATATCATACATGATATAAAGGTAACACGATGTTACAAAAACTGTGTAAACAAATTTCTGATAATTTATAGACCTATTAATTCCACAAAATCTAATCACAGAATTTTTATCCAATTACACTTTAATTATGTTATATAATCATTGATAATTGATGAGTGATTACAAATTATGCAATATTATTCTCTTATTAAAATATAAGACATCAATTATTCTAAAAAAATATATCATTCAATGTAGTCCTTTAGAAATTCCATTTTTTCCCTCTATAGAACCGAAACCCAAAAAATTGGCCCATGTTCACAAGTTTTTATCTTAATAACATCAATTTCGATGGAAGTTCCATTGAAATGTTGAGTCTCTAACATTAGTATTATGTTATTCTTATGTTTTTACTCAAATTAATACTCATAAAAATATCATATAACCATAATAGTGTCACACATTAAGTATCATTTTTATATTTTTATGTTCTTATGATAACGACACAACCATTTTTTTCATTTCCTTGAAAAATGAAAAATGAAGGAATGTCAATCGTGTCTCTGTAATATGGCCTATATGTAGAATTGGGTTTTCTAGTTCTTCTAAATTTTAGTTATTTATAAAAAAATTAAACAGTTTTTCAAATTTATAAAATAATATATAAAATATCATCATTACTAATTTATAATTATATTATGTAAAAATAAAATCATCAATTACTATACTTACAAACGAGTTATGGCACGTTCAATTTGAGTAATTTTTACCACCAATATGAATGATGATATAATAAAAAATTATGGATGACTAAGAGAACATGGGAAAAATATTATTATAGTATAATGTGAAAATGATGTTTGCATTATTTTTCATTATATTTTAATTTAAATATTTATCTTATTATTTAATTTTAAAATTCATTTTCTAAAATTTATTAAATAAATAATTATCAATTCAAATTTCACGTAACGTAACCAAGAGACCTATGGATTTAAAAAATAAAAGAAAATTTTATTATATGGTATGGATTATTTAATGATATATTATAAATAAATAGTGGAAATTTTTATCAAATGATGACTAATGATTTTAAAATTATTAATAATGTGAAATTCGATATTATTTATTAACACCTAATAGTCACAATGTGCTATAACTAATTAAAATAATATTTAAAAAATATAATAAATATTATAAGGGGGAAATATTTATATTTAATTTCATTTAATAATATATTACTTTAGTAAATCATGATTTAAAAAATTTTAGATTGTGACTAGATAAAATTGAAACAAACTATAGGTTTCTATCTCAAAATAGATCACTTTGATAAATTTTTTGTTATTATAAATTTTCTTATTACATGTATATAATTTATATTTCATATTTAAATTAATTAAATATATTTTAATTATATAATTTTATGTTTAATTACAAGACCTATTTATCAAGATGTTTTGATACGAATGACTCAATTGATGTATAAATTTATTTATTTCAAATCTAAATTTAATATAACAGAATAATGATGTAAAACATGTTTTACCTTGTTTTTAAATTATTTAATTTTTTATATTTGGAACAATGATCCTATTAAACATCATGATATTCAATATTATATTAAATTTTACTTCTTTTTTTATTGTTTTGAATTAAAATATTAAATTTTTTTTTTTGGAATTTCATGTCTCAAATATATTTCTTTTTTTCATAATCACTCTTCATTTATGATAATTTATAAATATTGATATATATTAACCTATGATGAATTAATGATGAATATACACATTCATTACTATGATAAAAATAATCACACTAAATTCTTTTCCCTTGATGTACTTATTGGTTTTTCATAACGTATTTTTTCTAAATATTTTATGACTTTTTAAAATAATTTTCAATATGTATTATGTTTTTACTTACTATATATGTTATCCTTTAACTAAGGGGTACCTAATAACATATTTTAATCATTTGATCCAATTAATTTCTTTTAATTATTTTAAAAAATATTTTCTCCATCTATTAAATTATATGGGTTTTCAATAAGTATATTTCAAAAAGGTCAATTTTTTCATTCCATACGAAAAATTGCTCATATCATCCATTATGTATTTTTATTTGATAATATTTATGAAATATTTAATTTTCCACAATTAAATTTTTCTTAAATTTAAAATTTTTCAGTGAATTTATAATTTTAATTTTGAATTAGATTTTCTCTTTTCCACGTATCTATTAATAAAGTCTCATATCAAATATAAAAGTTTCAAAATATTTCAAACCTATCATTTTTAAAAACATATTTATTTTTAATAACATTATATTTTTAATAGTTTATAATAATTTTTTAAACATATATTATCATTAATATTCCATAGTTTTTAATCTAACTTCACTTCATCTTTTGTATCAATGCATCAATATGTTCTGTAAAAACAATTTTATTTTCATGTCATATATTTCCTTCAATGTTTATCCATCCTGATTGATGTTTCAACCATATAATATAAGATATTTTGCTTTAATTACTTTTTTAATCTATATTTTTATGATTTATAATTTTTATATAGTTTGATAATATTTATAAATCCAATTTATTTAAGTGGTTAATTTTTTTAATGATGCTTAATTTCATGTGAAAGAAAATATATGATTGATGAATGGTGGGGTGATATGAATAAAAAATATAAATAAGTCTAACATAATATGTTATTAGATATTAATGTGTGTATTTATTGTGTTTTTTTATAGAAGTATTGGATTAATGGTTTTTATCACGTTATCATGTGTGTTAATAATAATCGTGTTCCCAGAAGCATGTGTATAATCAGTTTTCCCACATAGGATTTTATGGGTTTATAGTTGTGAAAAAAATTTAGGATTATAATTTTATAATACATTTCTAAATTTTTCATCATGTTATGTTAAATTTTTAGGGTATGATTCATTTCAATGAATTTCCTTATTTTCCTGAATAAGTATAAATTTAAATGGTATTGTACTTTGTTCTGTCATTCTCTAATGTTTTATGAATATTATAAAATGTTATGATCCCAGTCATATAATCGAGGATCCCATAATTATATTTTCATGTTATAAATTTTGTATAATATATTAAATTAATATTATATAAGACCTTATGTTATTATATTTTGATATTATTTCACCCTCATGTTCTTCTTCACATGAGATCCTATTTTTTCCTTACTAGATTTTTGATCTCATGCCATTCATATTTTTTTGAAATTAAATGGTCATGATTAAACTAATATCATTTGAGATATCTACGTAAGGGTCTACATGAAAATTATTATATTTATATATTCATACATGAAATAAAATATGATATTTATATAAATAATGTCAAGGATAAAAAATGTTTTAGTATTTGTATTGAGAGACCATATCATGATGTATTATTTAATTTTTTTTTTAAAAATATACTATTTAGGTAATGTTTATTTTGGGTATATATATTTTATTTAGTAAGATTGATTACTTATTTTTGATATTATTCAGTTATTTTGAAGATGATTTATTAATATTTGTAATTATTCTTGAAGAACCATTGTAAAAAAATGATTTCTGTATATTTATTGTTTTATATCCCAAAAAATTATTATTCCATAAGAATTTGGGCTTCCCTAGAAATAAATACATATATGGGTACCTAAATATCATGACTGTAGGATAATTTAACCTAGGGATAATATCTCTAGAATGGGAGTGTTGGGTATGAACGCAACCATCAACTAGTTCATGGAAAAAATATTGAACTACACTCCATGTTTTTTATTAATGTGTTACAAGATTTTATTTATTTAATCACCCTTATAATGAAATATAAAGGTATTAGTGTGAAGCTACCATGAGGGACAATTTTGACATTTATAACATATTATCTACAAAAGTAATATAGTAAAAATAAAGAATGTTTCCTAATTAACGAAGTACGACATAGATAAACTGAATTCAATATAAATTATACTAAACTGTTATGAAAAAATAAATATTAGGATTCGGTTTTATTATTAATTTTATATAAATATTTTACATATTATCATATCATTATTAGTTTTTAAGTGGTTGAAACCAATAAAAGAAAATTGAATTTGTTTAATTTATATCCCCAAAAAATCATGAGAAGAACTTTTTTGATAAATAGTTCCCTAGTCCAATCAATGATAAGAAGGTTGTTATATTAGTAGACAATATATCACTAGTTTCATATAGATCTCAAAGATTATTTCATGTTAATGATTAATTAAAATAGAAATGAAAAACTTCATAAAAGCAGGTACACTATAGAGACATTAGATTTTGGATCCATTAAAATATAGAATATGTTATATAAATACCTTCACATGAAACACCCAATTATTACATACCAAAAAAAATAAATAATTTATTGTTAATATGACGGACCCCTTAACACAATGAAAGGGGAGGGTTGAATTAGGGTGTCAAATTATTCATCAAAAGATATGGATCTTTTTCCCAAGTTGGGAAAGAACATGTTGAACTGCCCAAAAATTACCCACATAGATGAAACACATCAATTTTATGTGGTTAAATATTAACAAAATGTATAAGGAGAAAACACCACAAATGTTTTAGTTGTACAAAAATCCCCTAAAATTTTACAGTTTTGGAGTACAAATGTTTAGATAGAATCACTCTATTCTAGGGAAACTTCCTTTTACAATATTTTATGGATATCTAACTTCGTCCCTCGAACCACATATATTGAGTCCCCCATGCTCACTTCATTAAGAGATGTATAACATATTTTGTTGAATTGAAAGACAATTTAATGAATTGACATTAAAGTAATTTTCCCTAACATAGGACGAGACTGTACCTGCACCATATAATTGAGTTGATTCACTTTGAAAGCCTTTCCACTTAAAAAATAAAGTTCAACACTAATTTTTTGCAGAGCATCAAAGAAAAGATCACTGACTTCTAGAATACAACTACATTAATAAAACAAATTGTTCCCATGAACCTCAAATCCATCATAGAACCAACTACATTCATGAAGCTCACATAGTCAACTTGAATGACCCCATCACCACAGAGGATACATTAATCAAAAGGATTGGAATCTATCAAGTCCTAAAGTATTTTCATGATGACCAATATCTCATAGAAACCAGAATCCTGAAGATCCCTTATATTCGTGAAATCAGAGCATTTCTAGATTATCCTTGAAATATTCATTAGAGGTGAAGAGCAATAGACTCATATTTATAGGCATGGATGTTCGCAAGGCACCACATACTCTTAGTTTATTTTCAAGAACATTCATCAAAATCTTTGTGGTTCTCCTCCTATCAAGAAGCTCCATTGAAATTTCCAATTCCCGATGCTTATCAGATCCACATAGAATTCCCTTAATCCATCAAGCTCTGTGATGCTTCAATTATCATATTTTTTTAGATCACTATCACTGTTCATGATGGTCTAATTCTTCGTTGTTCTTTATCTCATTGTTGTCACATAGATCACTATCATCATTCTTTGATCCTTCATAAATTACAATTCACAAAGCCCATATTTTTAAAACTCATGTCTTTTCCATATTTGTATAAGGCATTCAACGAATTCAACTTTTTATGAAGCAAAGACATCCTGAAAATTTTGGTCCCAAAATATTTAGAAAACACTAGGAAATGATACCACCTTCATTGTTCTTGTCCGCTTGAACTATAGTAACGATTCCTTGAAAACAACATGATCATCCATGTGAGGATTCACAACAATCAAAAATAATACTACATTTCTAGAAATGAAGAACCTAGTTTCCAATAATCTCCCCTTTTGGATTTTTTGGAAATATAAACATAAATTCATCACACTTATTATACATGTGAAAATATTAGTGTAGAGAACCAGAGGAGAATGAATTGGGTTCTTGTGTCTTGGAATGCTTAATGATGTCCATGAAAATATCTGCATATTTTCCAATAATACCAATGTGTTTTGGGTATTATTTTTCTCCAAATTTGAAGCTCATTCTCGATAATTGTAACTCATCCTTATACCCCTTGTTAACTCATTGAATTTTTCAATTCTCTGTTCTCCTATAACTAGAAAACCACAATTTTTCATTACAATTTTCAATAGCCACTATTTTATCATTGAACCATTGAATTTATATATTATTTTACATTGAAAGGAAACACAAAGAGACTAATAATGACTTTTACATCTCATGTCATACTTTCCAAGGATCATTTATCCACATAAACTAACACCATTTCAACAAAAAATATTAATGTAGTTAATTCTGTTGTGTTGAGGGGAACCATCGTAACCTCCTCATGCACTATGAGGTAGTGGAACACCGAGGTTCAAGTAATTATTTACAAATACATGTACTGAAATTAGATTGATCAGTATATAAGAAACATGATCATCAATTCCTACCTAATCCATTTTCATCATTCTAGGTTCAAATTTTCCTTGATGATGTGATATCAGATTTCAATGTGTTTTGCCTAAGAATGTTGAAAAAGATTCTTTATATAGCCAATGTGATATTTTTATCACAATGAATCACCATTAGATGTTTCACCACATCACCAATATAAGTCCACTGTTTCTTTATCCAAAGTAGTTGAGTGCAATCCATTATTGCAGAGACATAAATAGATACATTGGTATTAAGATAATTATATTCATATTTCTTACTCAACCAGTTGAAAATTATCTTGCCAATAATTAATTCTTCACAACTTGTGGCCTTTTAATCAACCACTTCTCTGGCCCTGTAATCATCATAAAATGTTGATGGTTCACTAATTTTTATTGCAACAATTTATCATCTCTAATTTTGTGTACTTTGAGTATACCACAAGAATTTTTTTATTTCCACCATATGTTCTTCATTTAGATTAATTTTAAAGAGGGCCACGATGCATAACGAGAATACAATATATAGTTGTCTCACTGATAGGTAAAACAATTTTCCAATTATTATTCTTTACATTGTGGGATCTACATAGGTCTCATCATCTTGCTTTCCATGTTATTTACAACAGAAATTAGAGTCTAAATGGGATTGGAATCATGAATAATTAATTATTCTGAAACTCTCCTTCATAATTTTCATGAGAAATAAAAGTCTGGCTTTTCAAATGAATCAAATTCACCCCTAATAAGTATATGATTTTACCAATCCTAAAAAATATAAATTCTAATTTCATTTGATTGTTAATATTCTCCCATTGATCCTTTACTTTTTCTACCAAATATAATATCATGAATATACACCAATACTATGAACTGATCATTCTAAGAATTATTCAAATTAATATTTTTTCAATCCTCTATTTAATTTGATATTCATTAGATAAGAATAAATATAGGAGTACCACAACCATGGTGTCTGTTTTGACCACAATGTTTTTTCTTCAATATACAAACCACAATTTCATCATTAATAAATAGAAAATCAACTATTTGGTCATTTTTTACATCTTATTCAAGAAAACCATAGATGAAATATATTTTTACATCCATTTGATACAATTTTTATCCTCTTTAAATTTTTATTGAAGGGAAAATATTGATTGACTCTAGAATTTCTGTTAGAGAAAAAGATTCTTCAAAATAAACACTATCAATCTGGGAATATTATTTACACACCAATCACGCCTTATTTATTATCATATTACCTTTCTCATTAAATTTATTCTTAATGATTCACTTTTTACCAATCACATTGTAACTTTAGGGTCTCATATCAAGATATTATATCTTGTTCTTGTCAATATGATCTAACACTTCATTTGTGGCTTTAACCCATGATTCATCCTTTGCAGTTTATTCAAATGAGGATGGTCCCAAAACTAATACAAAGTATAAATGTGCATTATTCTTCATTATCCTTGTATGTATAGGTGCTTTCCAAACGATAATTATGTTAGACTGATCAATATATACTATATGATTTCTCTAATAAGGTTTAGAAGAATTATATTTATATATGGTTTCCCCTACTAATTATTTTTCTATTAGTGAAACGTTTTTAGTCTTTGTTTATTGTACAATATTGGAGGAATATTACTTCATATACTGTATCACCATACTTCCCTTGAATTCCACTTTGTTTTAGTTGAAATATTTACTTTTGAAATAGTAAAATCATTGAAAGTGGGATTCCTTCAATGAGAAAATTAATATTTTGTCTTCATTTCACCCATATAAATCCCTATGCTATTTTGAGTATATAATTCAACTTGAACATCCTTTTTCTAGTAATGGGGAGGGATACGACTCTCAATATGCATAGTCCTGGCCATATTTTTCACCTATATATTCTTGTAATCAATAACTCTATTTTCTTGTGGAGTTCTCATAGTAACCTCCTCATGTTGAATTCCATGTTTCCTTAGGTCATTTTTGTACTCAATGGATGTGTATTCCCCTCCATGCCAGACCAAAGAACTTTTATTGTATATATATTATAATTCTCAACAATTTGGTGATACATGTTCATTCATTCAAGGACATTACATTTTATTTATATAACCCTCACACAAGACATTCTACTTGGATCATCAATAAAAAAATAAATACCTCTATCCATATGTTCTAGCTACATTTATTGGTCCACATACATATGTGTGGATGAGATCAATGAGATTCGATGCCATTTTATTCTTTGGGGATAGGTACTGCAGACTATCTTTTCTCATATACATGCATCACAAGTATTCTCCCGTTTATGCTCTAGATTAAGGATATCCATAAAAATCCTCATTTGAAATATCTTTTTGTTATTATGTTGATTAATGTGACCCAATCTACGATTCCAAAATATTTTGTCTTCTTCAAGTGTCATGTAACAAATTTTATCTTTACTATCAACCAGATATATGATTCTATATTTTGTTCATCCATTCAATTTGAGAATTCCACATCCTTCCCTTTAAAGATAACCCATATTGATTGAATGTTTCTATAAGTCTGGATTCACATAGTTGACTCACACTCAGGGGATTAAGATAAAACCGTATACATAATGAACATTTAATTTTCAGAAGATTATCACTTTCATGTTTAGTTATCCAAATTCCTTTTATCTTCAAACCTCCATAATTGCCAAAACCATCTAATCAATATACATATTTCATTACATTCTTTAATAAATCATCATTTTCAATCATATGGTTTGTGAATCCGCTATCAAGAATTTGGTTGCAACTATTATTTGTAGCACTGAGTGAGCCTTAACCAATATTGGATTTCTCAAACATCTTCTTCTCCTTCCATGAAATATTATATTTAGATAAAGATGAATTTGGAATTTCGAACCAGATTTCCTTGTGTATTGGTTTGTCAAAGTCATAATCTTCATTCGTAGGAGAAAAACTTTTTGTAAGAGAATCATATTCTAGTTGATGAGTATTGGATTACCTAGGAATTCTGTGGGAATTTTTCATTCCTTTACTCTACCTGTAATAAAAAAATATATATCCAATGCTAAAAAATGAATACAATATCCTTAAAAATTATTTCATCTATAATTAGTAGGATATGAATTTATTTTTCCTTTTTTACTTCATATATATTTTCCATTCAAATATCTCCTTGCCTCTTCACTGTATGACATGGTACGTCCCTGGTAGCCACATAATTGATATTTCATAAAAGAAAATTACTTTTTAGTTTTATTTCACCTCATGTTTCCGTCCTTAGAAAAATATTTTAACTGACAATCATTTATGGAAGTATGTGGATTGTTTTCAGTTCATTAGTCAGTTTTATTTTGGGATTTATTTGATAAAAATTCATGAGACATTCTGATATTTCCTAAATTCAGATTATCTTTATTTGGGTTCATATTTCTTCTAGTATTTGATGTTTTAACATCACAACCAATTCAAATTTTCCCATTCATGTGGATGTTTGATCATCCAAAGCTTTCTCTAATCCCGTAGAACACTGATTAGCTCTCTCTATAAGCTCATCAAATAAGAATCTTCCAAAATTTATTTTCATTTTTTTTAATTTGAATTTGTTTCACTTTCAATTTTACTCATATGAGTAGTTAATTCTTCTTCACGATCCTCAACTGTCTTGGACTTTCCCACAAGTATAAATGTATGGTCATTAAAAAATATTTCCTTTTATTCAATTCTATTGTTTTGTTCTAATACAACTTCTTTACTTTCAAGTGTTGTTAACTATTATATCACTACATCTTACAGTCCTTTAACATCATCATTAATCTAATCAACATTTTACGATGATTCTTCCCCAACATCCCTTTAAAATTTTTATCTGTTACATTTATTATCAATATTTTATAGGAATCTTAATGTTGCAACTTTAGATCATTATTCGAAATTAGTATATTTTCTCTAGATTTGTCTTTTTATGATTCTAACATTTCAAATGTTGCCGTCAGAGATGTATCGGTTCCAGTTTTAAACTTTTTTTCTTCATCTAAAAAAATATAATTGTCCTTAATATATTATTTATAAAAATAACTCATTATATGTACCTTCCTTCAATAGTTCAAGTCTCATTTTGATAAAACCTTTTATGAGGCATCTTGGAATTTCTTTCTTCACTCTATTTATCATTGATCGTCCTTTAGAAGTGAGAGGAAATGCTATCGAATCTACTATAATGAAAACTGGCTATGAGATGATTTCCTTAAAATCTACATTTTCCTCTCATGAATTTTTTTAGTAGTAGAGAAGGAATTTAATCTTAATCATGATCATCATCAACTATATCTGTAAAAACATCAGGTATTTCAATGTATTTGAAATCTATTTCCTTTCTTAAACTAATCATTGCATCTTCAGGATTGACTCTACATTCAAATTCCCCCAAACTAATTTGATAATCATAAAGAAAATGTTTAGATATATCCATTTATTCAATTGATGGAACCCTAGAATTTTATAGTGGTGTTATCCTTCTAAATATTTAATCACAATTTCAATGTCTTTGATTTCATCTCCAAGTCCATATATAGCTCCAAAAACATAAGTAATTCTATTATAAAATTTATCTACATTTTCATCAGTATATATTTTCATATAATCAATCCAATTTTGCAAGACTTGATGTTTTTCCTTCTTCACATTGTTGTCTCCTTCCTAAATATTCAAATGTTTTTCCACAAAGACTTTATTTAATTAAAACTCATAAAATTCAGATATATTTTTTAGAAACATATATTGTGAATGAATTATGTTCTTTAGTATCTATATCATGAATTTTTCTAGCTATATTTATCCCATGTATCACTATTGAATCAATGGCACGTGTTCCTTATGTAGTGGAAACGTGTAACATCCCCGATAAATAATTAGTATGAAATTTTAAAATTTAATAATATTGGTGAATTAAAAATTAATTTTACTTTAAAGTGGATTTTATGATTCGATGTCATACCTAAAACACAACAATGGGATTCTTTGAAATAATATGTTTCACAAAATGCTGAGTCATACTGAAAATTAATAATATAATATTATTATTTTAAATAGTAGTCAACGCCTGGCCATTGTAATTCGTGAATGAATAGAACTAACTAAAATATTATTATAAATTTTTGTTAAATGTTTTTACATTTATCCAATAAATTCTTGAGCCTTAAAATAAGTAAATTATAATTTTAATCATAAATACTATAATATTATTCAAAAGGTCAATTTATTGCCTTTTAATGGTTAACCCTCATTAAATATAATTTTGGTCACTTTTATATTTTCAATTTGACAAAAAAATTATTTTTTTGATTCAGGACATCAAAATTTACTACGTGTGAATTTTTGGTATTTTTCTGATAAAATTCATTTTTTAATGAATAGTGAATAATATTGTATTTTAATTCAAAACTGTCTTTTAATAAAATTTATTTATATGGTTATATTATCTTTATAATTGGTTTTCAAGTGTAATTAGATTATTATTTTTACCATTTTATCCATTGTTCGTCACTGGTGTCACGCCCCATCCCCTGGGGCCCGTATCATGACTACCCAAAGCCCACCATCTTTAGGACAGGGACTAGCGACTAGCACTAAAGGCATAAATCCCAAAACTGGGAAGGAATTGAATTTATAGCTATAAAAAAACACATCAGAGTACACAATTGGAAAGAAAACAACAAGTAAAAATGTATACAATAGAAGTGCTGAAAGTAAAAGGTGGCCAGAAATACAATCCCAACAAAAAAGTACAGGTTCAACTGAATGAAAGTAAAACTGAAGAAAAGTAAATAAACTATTGTGTCATCCTCTAGGGTTCCTACATTAAGTATAGGTACATATGGCCTTCTCACCACTCTCGTTCATCATTCTCCACCATGTACAGTCACACCAAGTGGTCCACATTTGTGTACCATCCAGTCCTGCTACTCTCTGCCTCTGTCAACATTGTCTGTTGTCTGCAACCAACACAACGAGGTGTGGGAATATCCCATGAAAGGGTGGGTATAATGTTACTTAGTAGGGACCCCGAGAGCCTCAAAGTATCACAAAATTAAACAAATATAAACCACAATGTATGAAATCAATGAATAAACATTACTTAGGCATATTCCCCATACATATACCTATGTTATCTAGTAACCCATATCAATCACGAGGAAAACACAAAAGTCTTTGACACAGCTCAAACTGGGGTTTGCATTATCAAAAAAATGGCTGCTGAAAAACTCCACCACTGTCGAATACAGTGGGCCTGTCGCGACACTGAGGCACCTCTCACTATCCTTGGACTGTTGAGGTACACCTCCTGTCGAGTACCGTAGGTATTCTATCAACTACCAGGCGCTCCTCCACTATGGGTCTACTGAAAACTACCAGGGACTCCCCCTAATAGCCTACAGAGGTACTCCTATTGAGTACCACGGGTCTGCAGCCATCTTCCAGGTGCTCCTCCGCTATGGGTCTGCCGCCAACTACCAGGTGCTCCCAACTGGGCTAGTCGAATCACTTCGAGTCGAATCGGTCAACCAGTCATCAGTTCTTATAGCTACTAGGTCTCCACACTCTATTTTATAGTCAGTTGTTGGATCTTCTTCATGAGCTACCGGGAAATACTCCAACTATCGTGAAGTTCCATGAAGAAGTATCTCAAAGTTATGCTACGTCATAGGTGGTATCAATGAAATAGACAGAGTGTCAATAAGACGCCTGGTCTCTTAGTTATTAGCCTTCTAGACCCGGGGGCCCAGTTGGATTCAGGTAAAATCCAACCTGACTGTAACTCAAATATACCCTAAAATCCTGTGGGGTAATCTCAATAGGACAGCTTCATTATGAGAATGTCGGCACCGCTGATGGTTCGCAAAACGGACATCTGATGCCAAAAATATGGCCTAAGGAGGTAATGGGTCAGTAATGGGAATGGGCCTGGTCCGACCCGGTCAGAAAAACATGGCCCAACCCCGACATGGGCTACTTGGTCTGGGTCGACCCGGTCAGCCATGCTGGGTCTAGCCCAGCCTGTTTCACGTGTCAGCCCGTTATGTTTTGTCCTGGTCTGCTAGCCCCATCCCAGTGGACTACGATGGCGGTTCGGCCCGGAAGTCACCACGTAAGAGACTCAGCACGAAGGACAGGGCTAGTTTGGCCCAAAGCATGGTGAGGGTGTGGAACAGCATAGCTCGGGCCAGAGGGCGCGAGTGGGCTAGTTCGGCTAGGGCACCGCAAGGGGGCTGGGAAACAAGCTCTGTCGGGTGGCCTTGAGGGAGTCGAAAGGCCGCAGAGGCACTGGGAAGGGCATGTGGATGTTGGAAAGGGCGTTGTAGGGCACCGAGGGTGTCGGGCAGGCCGCGGCAGGGCACCAGTCAGTGCGTGGGAAAAACACGGGGGCACCGGGTAGCACGCGGGGGCGCCGACAAGGCGCCGCAAGGCGCCATTGGTGCGGGGCAGTGCGCGAGTGTATGGGAAGCATGCGGTGTAGTGCACAGGGGCACAGAGAAGCATGTAGATGGGCACCTGGGGATCGAGGCAGCACGTGGGGTAGAGTGGTGTGGTGCGGGCAGCGCGCAGCAGGGCGCCGGGGGCACCGGGCAGTGCGCAGGGCAGCGCTCGGGGGCGCGGGCAGCGTGTGGGGCAGCCCGCGGGGTCACAGGGTAGGGCACCGAGAGGCCGGGGGAGGCGGGTCGGGCCCCTCTCCACCCATGGTGTTCGTCCGGGAGCAGCGGTGTGCCGCGGGGATGGCACGACTCGTAGAGGCCTCAGGTAGCACGGCCTTCATCGTTTCCCCCTTCGTTGCCTCCTCCTTCATCGCCAAGCTAATGTTCAATCAAAACATGTTCGGTGGAGGAGTCGGGCTATGTTCGTTTGGCCCACACCCTCCACATTTAGAGTGGTAACAATTGGTTCATAAGAACGAAGCACACTATTACACCTGTAAAAGATGAACATCGTCATTCTTCATTTTTCTAATGGAAGAACATGATGCTTAAAAGAAACTAAACCCCTACCTTTGATTTTCTGCTCGATGTTCATTGACGGAGTTGTGGGAAGAAGGAGAAGTCATCATTCTTCACTTTCACTGCAAACTTCCACTTCTAAGCTGCGTCAGCCGTGGAAGACACTCCACGTTGGTTGGATCCAAGGGAAGAAGTCGAAGGAAGAATCTTCGACGGCGTTCTACTCATTCCTCATTGGGAGAACATCTTTTTCCCTAGATTTCCTCCTCTCAAGCTCCACCAAATGCCCAACAAAATTAATAGTGGTCTAGTTTGTCTATTATTTTGTTGGCACAACAAAAAAAATGTAAAATTTATTATCCCATCTCCACCAAATTAATTGCACGAGTGGTGTCACATTTAATTTGGAGCATGTCAAGAGGCTCCCTTAAATTTATTCTAATGCGTTGGTGCAATTAATTAGGGGAGATGGCACAAAAAATATCAAACAAGATGATTTTACAAATTAATTTGGGTGGTTGTGGAACCATTAATTGCTATGGGAGTGGGCTTCATTAAGGTGAGGGGTCTTCAAGATGTTTCTCCACCTTAAATGGGGAGTTCCAAGGGGTTTCAAGCCTGCATGGTCCCCACTAAAATTACCCTCCCAAGGGAGGTTATGTTTGGGTGGGCCCCACCACCATAACCTCTCATAAGTGGTTAAGGTGTGGTGGCCACCACCTCCAACCTCCACTTGGAGAATTTAACCACCCAACCTCCACATTGCAGATAAAATAAAATAAAGTGTTAGATCACATTATTTTATTATTATTTTTTATAAAAATCCAAAAAATAACTTTTATTCTTGACCAAACGCCATTGAGGTTAATGACTTATTAAGAGAATACCGGCGTTGTGAGTTCCATAGTGCCCTCAGATTTCAATTCGGAGCACTATTTCAAAAGATATAAAAACTCACTTGTACGTTTACTGAATGTACTCAAACAAAACATCATAAATTGATTCTTGGCACACTGGGCCTCGAAATCTAGTACCATAAAAACTTGTCGGCTCGTAAAATCCCCATGTATTTTAGAAAAAAATTCCATAGAATTTCTAGGCCTTTAAAACTGGAATTATTTTCACATTCATATTGTACATAAATAAGTGTTAATCTTTTTATAGTTATTGTTTCTTAATGACACGCTATTTGTTTTGACAACGAGAAATTATTTTAAATTAATTAATGCAAATCATATGTTTTGAATTTTGTAATATACACATTATTGTTGAATTCCAAATATCAAATATATCTTAGGCTGATTTTTTTGTATTTTTCAGGTAAACATAAATTTATGATGAATAGTGAAACCACTTAGTATAAATTAAAAAACTGAATTTCTAATTTAAATGAAATTTTACCACATCTATGAGTTGAATTTCAAATATATGACATATATGTTTATTATTTGTATGTATAATTTGGTTCAATAAGATGAAAATAATTTTTTGTGAATTGTAAATATTGATTTTTATTTACCACGGTTAGAGGTAAATAGGGTAATTAAAAGAAAAACGAATATTATGATAATACACAGTTACCTTAACAATTGTTGTAACATTATTGGATGAGTCATGGCCGACCAGAGGCATCCTTAGTCTATTTTGAAAAACCATGGGGAAACATAAGAGGGATAATGAAAAATTATAACAATTATGTAAAAGTAAAGAAAAAAAATGAAATTAACAAATATCTTTTAGTATATAAATTTTTACATGGGGTTATATAAGTCATATTTTCGACTATAAATATTTATTAAGAAGCAAATAATATTTCCCACTTGATGGTATTTTTTTATAATTTTTATACATTATATAAATTAAATTATTTATGATACAATAATGAAGCAGTATTTACCTCATTAATAAATGATTTAAATAAATAAGATAATTAATATTAATAGAATATAAAAAACCAATCCAACTCTTATTGGATGATTTAATTTCGAACATGAGTCATCATATCTTCGTCCTAATGAGTTTTGGACCTTTTGAAACTGATGATAAGTTTATAATAATATATCATTTTTCCACATTCCTAAAGATCCCCTCCTCTCCCTTATAAAAGGTCACCACTTCTAACCCATTTGTAACACCCCATGCTTCCACAGTGTGCTTCTCTTTGAATAATAGAATAGTGTTTGTTGTATGCAACTTCATGTTCTAACACACCACAACCAATCAAACTAGCAGTTATGAATAGTAATACCCACTTTTTGAAATTTTATAAATTTTATCTTTCAAAATGGAGTTCATTTTTGGATTCAAAATATCGAAATTATCTTAGGGTGAATTTTTGGTATTTTTCTGAAAACAGTAAATTTTTTATAAATAGTGAAACAAACTAAGTTATTGTTTAAAACTGAATTTTAATTTAAATAATTATTTAATTTATTTAAATTTATTTAACATCAAAATATTTTCCTAATAACAATATAAGTTAAATTTAGTTCATTGGATTCAATTTATAATAATTTTTGTTATATCAAATTTTATTAAACATTTCACCGTCTATTACTCACCTCCTAGGAGAATTTTCAAATTCACAGAAAACATAGTTTTACTACTTGTGTGAGTAAAATTTCAAAAATATTATATACATAGTTGATATCAGTATGGAAAATGTGGTTCAATAAGATGAAAATAATTTTTTGTGATTAGTAACTTTTTACTTTTATTTACCACGGTTAAAAGTAAATAGGTTAATTTAGTGTAAACATGATATTATTATTACCCTAGCACATGTCCTAATTCTATTTGATAAGTATAATTCGACCAAAAAACCTTCGGAAGAAAATATTAACCTCTTTGGTCCACATGGATTAGATTAGGACACTTATTATTATTTTATTTAAAGAAGAGTTAAAAGAGTTAAAATCAATGTTTAATAACTAAAACATTTTTAATATAGGGTTACACATAAGATAAATTAGACTATAAATATTCATTATAAATCTAAAAATACTTCCTACATAATTGTATTTTATATGTAATTTTTATAAATTAAATAAATAAATTTATTTATGACACAATGATGATGTAGTAATTACCTAATTAAGGAAATATTAAAATAATTGATATTATAAATATCCAAATGACTATAATTTGAGACTTTTTATGAATTACACTAATTTTTTTTGATTAATTATACATTTTAGGGTTAGTTAGATGAATTTTTTTCTATGTAAGAATTTTGTTATAAATTCAGAAAAAAAAATACCAAATAGTGTCAACATTGACATAAAAGAGTTTTTAAAACAAATACTATTTTATTAATTTGTTCTATGTTCCTAAAAATCAATTGTTCTGCAAAAAGACTTATATAATCATAGGTGTATCATTAATCAAACAATTGGGGTCTACATGGATGTTTATTGAATGTTTATTAACCATATAATATTAAAATACAAAGAGACATGGTAAATGTAAGACTATTTAACTAAGAGTTAAATATAAAAGATCAAGATAATATAGTAACCCAAACCTGTCTAAAACCAGTTAGTTGAGTGGTTTTTGACCCATCACCACCTTTTCCTTTAATGAATCCATTTTTTAGCAATTAGAAACTCAAAATTATTTTATTATAAAATAATAATTATAGCTTTTCCTAAGGTGCCGCTCACCCGTCTTATAAAAGGGAACTCCCCCTTCTCTCTAATTCACTCCTTCAAAGCCATTTGGCTCACCAAAACCCTACCAAAATACCCTATCAACTGTCCTACCCTAATCCTATAGGAATTCCATTATTCATAAAGCCAACTTAAGAAGCCCTTTTGATCAAATCAAAAGGAAGAACACGAAGAAGAGGTAAATATTTCATCATCTCTTTCAAGTTGCTTTCTTCTTCCACATACTCTTTCTTTGTTGTTTCAATTCTATAATGATAACTGTATTATCATCTATAAAATTTGAAGTTATTATAAATATGTTACAACTGTATTCATTATTCTGTCTATCCTTTGAATGACATGTCACTATACGTGCGTACATATGGCTTACCGTCTCCACGTCATGGTGTAACTGTTATTCAATACATCATTATTTGGATGGGTATAATAATGATGTTTAATTTATGTAAATAATAAATACAACATTATAATGATTCTGTATATATGATATAACATCCAATTATATATTATTTTAATATCAAAATAATGATATTGTCACTCATGCGTACGTACGGATTACAGTCCACACGAACGCGATGAGATTCATTCCCCACTGTATCCATTCAAGACTAATTTTCATTAGATGATTAAAAAGAATATTTAAAGTCTTAATATCATTCCGAATATGAATATGATACATTATATCCATAAGAAACATTACTTACATAACAAATCATATTTAGGAAAATGAATCAGTTAACACTCGAAACGACGATAATACTAAGATATTATTAACAAATCAATGTTAAAAGATCATATATGATATAATGTTAATATATATGATTCTTATATAATTTAATAAAAATTATTTCACCATTATACATGAGGTTAACCAACCCTTAACAAAGTAAAATTACAAGGTAATGGTTAATTCTACAATCTATTTATTATCCGAGGTTGTTTTTAGGTATCTACTAGGACCTCTTTGTCATCCACATCCATGTTTTTTAAAAATGTATTCCAAATCATTTTTACTATTTAATAGACTATGGGTTAAATCAATTTATACCTTTTTTGACTTTTTAATAAATGTTTCAAATGAATTTTTCAGTTGTTTTCTAAAACAAGGTACTTTTTAACTTTTTTGACAAAATTAAGGTAAGAATGATTTTTTTAACTTATACGGCGGGTGCGGCTATTTTCTGCTGTTATAACATCGTCAAAGCTTCCCTAACAATATTATAAGAATATTTTCAAATTTAAATGTTTTATTTTATAATTACGTGTCTATTAAATGATTTCAATATAGAAATAGATATTTCTCTAAAAAGGTTTTGATTTCATCTATGTCAACATCCGTTGATTGATTTTAAGTCCATTTGAAGTTGATTTATTAAGATAGAAAACATCCATATTGTATTGAATATTTTGTGATATTTTTTATTGTGGATGTGTTATTTAATACCATTCATGGTTTATGGATAATGTATTGATATTTTTTATGCTAGTTTTAATACAAATGTTTATGTTATGTTTAAACCTTTCATATGGGGAATGCATTGGACTTAGTATGTTATGGGTAGAGCCCACTATAGCTCCTCGATTAATCAGTAGGATTAATGAGAGAAACTAGTGTTTTGGAACAAGGCCTTGACCATATCTTATTTTTAGTCTTTGAACAAGGCCTTGAATATGTGGTTATGAAAGTCTGGTATTATGCATTCCATCATTATGAAAGTGGCTATTAATATTACATGTGATTATTCAACTAGTAGAGTATCTATGTGAGTAAGTAAGTGGAATTACATGATTTTATCTTTTCCATATTATGATAAAGATCAATTTTAAAAGGAATTTGTTTTAGTCTTAAACATTTCCTTAAATTTTTATGGTTATTTATTAATGTTTCTGCTATATAGTTTTCTTTACGGAGCATCTGATCTCACCCCTTTCAATGTTTTATTTTTCCCAGGATGTGAAGAAGTGTTTTATGACTGACTTACATGGATAGTTTGAGGGGATATGAGTGTGGTATATGGAAACAATGTTGTTGTTGATCTTTATTTTATGAGGTAATTTAGACATTATAGAATGTACCTAGTACTTCTAAGGTTACTAAACTAATATGTCTTTAGGGACTTGATCTTTTGTGATCATGAAAATGTTATTTAATAATGCACCGACTCTGGGTAATTGGGGTAGGGGTGGTACAGTTGGTATCAGAGGAATTTTATTACAATCCTTGGAAACTAGATTTAGATAAACTCTGATTAGAGCACTTTACCCTAAGAAAGAATTTGAGGATTATTATATAAGAACTTCTAAGAATTTTGGTATTTTAGGGATTTTTTGAATTTTCCAAGAAATAAATCATTTTCTAGATACAAGCAGGTAGAGGTGGCTTTGGCATAGACATAACTAGGGGTAAAACCTTAAAACACCACCTTGAGCTAGACTCGAATGGGAACTGGTGCATGAAAATGGGCCTTGATGCAATCTTGGTTATGACACACCCGGGGGATATACTTTGGATAATTCTCATATTCATTACAAACCATTATGAAGGGTTTATGAGTATATACTTCCTCAATTTCAACATTTTTATGATTATGTATTATATCCATAAACTATTCAATTTATGTTAAGTGTTTTACAAGATTGGAATTATGTATTTTGATTCAAAAACTAATCTAGTTTATGCCATTTTTTAGAAATGGAATCAAGTGGAAGGAATGAAAACAATATCCTTGTATGCACTCCCTATAGGGATTTCCCCCCTACTCAAGATAATTATTGTGAAGCTGGTGACACAACTAGTTCTTATTAGCTAATCAACATACTAGGATAATTCACTCAGGTTATGAATAATAAACTTACTCGTATGGAGCACCCTGATCTACAACGTGGAGGATCAATGTTAGATCGCTTAATGAGACAACAACCATCAACCATCAATGGGGGTAAAAATCCATTAGTAGTTGAGAAATGGATAAATTATTTAGAAATAAATTCCATGCCTTGGGAAGATGTGAAAGGGAGAAAGTTTTCATGGAAATTTACCGACTCACTGGAGATGTTGATCAATGGTGGTCATTGATTCAAAACATAGAGGAAGATGATGAGGTATCTAATATTAAATGGAGGGATTTTAATGAGATTTTCATAGAAAAATACTTTCCTTGTGACCGTTGAGTGGATATGGAAAGGAAATTCTTGAGTCTAAGGTAAAAGTAGGATGATAATGTCACAAAGTATGATGCGAACTTTATAAGGTTAGCGAGGCATGATGAAAATTATATACATAACCCAAGAAGTGAGATTGATCATTTCTTTCATGGGTCAAAACCATTTCTCCGTCGAGAATTAGTCTCTCAATCCTTCTCGTCATACAAAGATATTGTCTCATGTGCTATCAATATAACAAAAGAATTCTCTAAGTATTACAACTTTAAAGAAAAGAAAAAGAAGTAGTGATCTGCTTAACACTCTGAAAATGGAAATAAAGGGAAGCATGGAAAATTTGAATATCAAAACTATAGTAAATATTGGAAGAAACATCCTGGTACATGCCTTAAGGGAATGCGAGTCAGTTAAATGTGTGGTGAAAAAGGCCACCAAGCTCATGATTTCAAGGGGTAGAAAGAGGTTGTCAATGTTGAATGCTAAAATTTTATAGAAAGGGGGAATTATGTGAATGAATTTCCTAAGAGTCAGGGGAACTTACCTCAAATAATTCCAAGGGATCAAGGTGAAGCTTATTCTATCACTACTGGTGAGGTTGAAGCACCAAAAGATATTGTTGCAGGTAATTTAATGTTTTCCTCATGTTTTTAAAATGCTTTATTTGATTCTGGATCATCACATTGTTTCATATCTTCCCAGTTTTCTAAGAAAATTATATATTTCTAATTTGATTTACCAAGGGATTTTTCAGTCAAAACTTTTAAGGGAAGTATCATCACAAATTTTTTTTGTGAATCAGTCCCCATTAGAACATATAAATGTTCTTTATCTACTGGTCTCATCGTCATACCCATGATTGAATTTTATATAATCAACAGTATAGATTGTCTTTTGGACCATGATGCAAAAATTTATTGTAAGAAGAAAGAGGTTACCATTTTGGATGATGATGATAGTGAACACCTTATATTTAGAGCAGAATCATCACCACCTAATTCTTATCAAGATCCCCCTAGTATCTCAACTAAATTCAATTATTGGGGGAGGGGGAAGAGAATGAAATAACTATGGTTGAGGAATGGAATGTTCAAATAGGGGATGTACCTATTGTGAAATAATATGTTTATGTGTTTATAGAAGATTCACTTGGACATCCTCTAGAACGATAAATTGAGTTTTCCATTGATTGAATTCCTGGTTCATGACCCATATCAAAGACCCCTTATAGAATGGCCACTGTGGAATTAGTGGAACAAAAGAAACAACTAGAGGAATTGGGTAATAAGGGATTTATTCTCCCTAGTGTTTCTCCTTGGGGATCCCTTTTCCTTTTTGTTAAGAAGAAAGATGGAACTATGAGGTTGTGCATTGACTACAGGGAGATCAATGATTTAAAAATAAAGAACAAGTATCCCCTACCTCGCATTGATGATGTATTCTACCAACTTCATGGAGCTAAATACTTTTAAAAAATTGTCCTTCGATCTCGCTATCATCTGTTGTGTGTGAAGAATGAAGACATTCCAAAAACAGCATTTCAAACCAGGTATGGGCATTACGAGTTTATAATAATTGCTTTTGGGTTGACTAATATACCCTCTTTCATCATGGATATAATAAATAGTGTTTTTAAGGAATATCATGATTACTTGGTTGTGGTATTTATTGATGATATCTTGTTATACTCCAAAAGCAATAAAGATCATGAAAATCACATGCGCATTATCTTGAAGACTCTGAGAAGACATGAATTATATGGGATGTTTAGCAAGTGTGAATTCTGGCTTCAGGATGTTTCATTTCTTGGACATATTGTCTCCGTGTATGTAATCTCTTTTTATCCTTCTAAGACTAATGAAATCCAAGAATGGCCACCACCGATGAGTATAACTGAGGTACACAGATTTATTGGTTTAGTAGGTTATTATCGGTGTTTCGTCCATAATTTTTCCTAATTGGATAACCCATTCACCAAGCTCACACATAAAGGGGTTAAATTTGTGTGGAAGAAAGAGTGTGAAGAATTTTTTGATGAACTGAAGAGAATATTAGTCAATGATCCTATATTAACTCTACCATCGGGGAATGATGGGTTTGTTATTTATAGTGATTCATCAAAGAAAGGACATGGTTGTGTCCTTATGCCGAATGATAGGGTTATTTCCTATGCATCACGACAGCTAAAAATACATGAGAAAAACATTCCTTATCATGGTATGGAGTTAGAAAATGTTATAATTTCTTTGAAGATATAGAGACACTATCTATATAGTGAGAACCATGATATTTATACTGATCAAAAAATTTTGAATTATATTTTCTCACAAAAAGAACTCATCATGAGGAAAATGAGATGGCTTGAACTACTCAAGGATTATGATTGCATGATACACTACCACCTGGGGAAGGAAAATAAGGTGGTAGATTCATTGAGAAGAAAAGATCATGGATTTTAGAACAAGATGAGAAATGAAAGGGATCCTATTCTCATAGATCTAGTAGAGATGGATATGGGAATCACAATGGAAGGTGAAACATCAATACATTTTCAAATGGTTGCCAAACCATCATTACTAGATATGATAAAAAGTTATCATGCTTATGACGAAGAGTTTCAAAATAAGATTAATGCTGTGAATGATTGGATATGGAGGGACTTTGTGTTTGAAGAGGGAATTTTAAAATTTGGGAAGAGACTTTGTGTTCCCAATATACCTGATCTAAAAAGGGAATTGTTGGATGATGCTCATAGTTCCAATTTTTCTACACACCCTAGTAGCACCAAGATGTATAGACAATTAAAGGAACATTTTTGGTGGGACAACATGAAGAAGGAGATTGCTGATTTTTTTTCAGGATGTATGGTTTGTCAACAAGTGAAAGTTGGAATGAAAAATCCTAGAGGAGTCATGTAACCTCTTCCCAAACCTAAGTGGAAATGGGATAATATTACGATGGAATTTTTCATGGGACTACCAAACTCTCTTAGAAGAAATGATGCAATATGGGTCATTTTTTATCAACTTACCAAGTCAGCACATTTTCTTGCTATAAGAAAAGATTTACCAATTGAACGTTTAGAATTATTATATATTAATGAATTTGTAAGGATTCATGGAGTACCACTATCGATTTGTTTCTGATCGTGATCCCCATTTTAAATCAAGATTTTGGAAAAGTCATCAGAAATCCCTGCATACTGACCTTCATTTGAGCACTGCCTACCACCCCCAAACTGATGGACAATCAGAATGGACTATTGAAACCTTATAAGACATGTTGAGATATTTATCACTTGACTTTCATGGTATTTGGGATTAATACTTACCTCTGGTATAATTTCCCTATAAATATAGCTTCCATTCATGTATTCAGATGGAACCATATGTAGCGTTATACAAAAAGAGATGTAACACACTAATATATTGGGATGATGTTGGTGAATGATAAATTGTAGGCCCAGAACTTGTGTAGGAAACAATAGAAAAGGTGAAGGTAATCCAAAACCACATCAAAGCAGTTCAAAGTAGGCAGAAGAACTATGCTAATAATTGAAGGATGGATTTGGTATTTCAGGTTGGAGATTAAATTTTCATGATGTTATATCCATGGAAGCGTGTTATACAGTTCAGAAAGAATGTAAAATTGAGTCCCAGGTATATCGGACCTTTCAAAATTCTTAAACGAATTGGTGTTGTAACTTATCATTTAGCAATGCTGCCAAGTATTTCCAAAGTTCACGATATATTCCACGTATCACTGTTGGGAAAATACATGCCAAACCCAATGCATGTACTCACCTATGAGGAATTATAATTGGAACCTGATTTGTCATATTTTGAAGAGTCTGTCAAATTTCTTGATATAAGAGAACAAGTTTTGAGAAACCAGACGACTCTTCTGGTAAAAGTTCAATGGAGAAACCATATGATGGAAGAGGCAACTTGGGAACCCAAGGAACATATGATGAAGAACCACCTGAGTCTTTTTATGTAGTAATATTCTATAAATTTTTAGGACGAAATTATTTGAAGGAGGGTAAATGTAACACCCCAAGATTCAATGGTATACTTCTTTTTGAATAATACAATAGCGTGTGTTGTACGCAACTTCGAGTTCCAACACACCACAACTAAAAAAACTAGCATGTATGAATAGTAATACCCACTTTTTGATATTTTTTACAGTTTATCTTTCAAAATGGACTTCATTTTCATATTTGGAATATCAAAAATAACTTAGGGTGAAATTTTCGTATTTTTCTTAAAACATTCAATTTTTGATGAATAGTGAAACATAGAGAGTTATTGTTTAAAACCAAATTTTTATTTAAATAATTATTTATTTTATATAAATTTATTTTATGTCAAAATAGATACATAATACCGATATAAGTTCAATTTAATTCATTGGAGTCAGTTTATAATAATTTTAGTTATATAATAATTTTCTTGAACTTTTCACCGTCTTTTAACCACCTCCTTGGAGGATTTTCAAATTCACATAAAACATAATTTTTCTAATTTTGTGAGTGGAATTTTAAAAATCTGAGAGAAACCTTTTATATCGCTAAGAAAAATGTCGTTCAATAAGATGAAAATAATTTTTGGTGAATAATATCTTTTTACATTTATTTATCACGGTTAAAAGTTAATAGAGTAGTTAAGGGTAAAAAAGATATTATTATTACACTAAAACGTGTCCTAATTCTATTGGATAAATATAATTCGACCAAAAAATCCTTAGGAATAAAATATAAACCACTTTGGTTTACATGGATTAGATTATGACACTTATTATTATTTCATTTAAATAAGAGTTAAAATAGTTATAATCAATGTTTATTAACTAAAACATTTTTAAGAAAGGGATACACAAAAGATAAATTCTCCTATAAATATTTTTTATAAATTAAAAAATATTTCCTACATAATGGTATATTATATATAATATTTAGAAATTAAATAATTAATTTTATTTATGACACAATGATGATTCAGTAACTACCTAATTAATGAAATATTAAAATAATTGATATTATAAATATGCAAATAACTGTAATTTGAGACATTTTATGAATTAAAATAATTTCCTAGTTTAATATGACATGTTAAGGTTGGTTAGATGAATTTTTATCTTAGTAATAATTTTCTAATGAATATAGAAAAAACAAAATACCAAATTGTTTCAAAATTGACATAAAAGTGTATTTTAAACAAATATTGTATTATTAATTGATACTATATTCCTAAAAATCTAAGGATCAGCCAACATAATTATATAATAATATTTTTATTATTAATGAACCACTTGGGGTCTTCTTGAGAGTTTATAGTAAGTTTATATACTATATAGTATAAAAATACCTAGAGACATGGTAAATGTCAAACTATTTAACTAAGAGTTAAATCTAAAAGATAAAATTAATATTGTGACCCAAACCTATCTAAAACATATTGGTTGACTGTTTTTTTACCCATCCCCACTTTATCCTTTAAATAATACATTTAGGAGACATTCGAAACAGAATAGTTTTTCATTATAAAATTATATTTCCAGCTTTTCATAAGGTGCCCCTAAAACCTCTTATAAAAGGGAACTCACCCTTCTCTCTAATACACACCTTCAAAACCATTTTTCTTGGCCAAATCCTGCCCAAATACCCTCTCAACTGTCCTACCTTCATCCTAGAGGCATTCCTTTAGTCTGTAACCCAACCTCTGGGGCCCTTTTGATCAAATAAAAAGGAAGAACCCAAAGAATATATAAATATTTTATCACCTCTTTCATGTTCTTTTCTTCTTCAATTTCATCTTTCTTTGTTGTTTCCATTATAAAATGATAACTCCAGTATCATCTATATACTATTTTTTTATTATAAATATGTTACAACCATATTCATTATTCTATCCATCCTTTGAATGACATGTCTCCAAACATACATATGTACGACTTACTTTCTCCACGTCGTGGTGTAATTGTTAATCAATACATTATTATTTGGACGGTGATAATAATGATGTGTAATTGATGTAAATAATAAATATAACATGATAATAACTCTCTATATATGACACAACATCCAATTATATATTATTTTAATATCAAAATAATGATATTGTCGCTTGGGCATATGTACGGATTACCGTCTCCACGAACACGATGAGATTCATTCCCCATCATATCCATTCAAGAACAATTTTCATTAGATGACGAAAAATAATGTTTAAAGACATAATATCATCCTAAATATTAATATGATACATCCTATCTAGAACAAACATTACTTACATAACAAATCATATAATGGAAAATTAATCAGATAACATCCGAAATGACGATAATACTATGATATTATTAACAAAGCAATGTTAAAATATAATATATGATATCATATTAATATATATGATTGTTGTATAATTTAATAAAAATTATTTCACAATTATATAGGAGGGACTCCTACCCTCCACTAAGGAAAATTACAAGGTTAGGGTTAATTCTAAAATCTCTTTATTATCTGAGGTTGTTTTTATGTGAGTATCTACTTGGACCTCTTTATCATACACATCCATGTTTCTTAAAAATGTATTACAAAACATTTTTACTATTTCATAGACTATGTCTTTAATTCATTTACACCCTTGTTTGACTATTTATAAAATGTTTAAGAGGAATATTTCGGTCCTTTTCCAAACAAGGTTCTTTTTAACATTTTCGACAAAATTAAGGTAAGAATGTCTTTTTTTAACTTATATGGTGGATGTGGCTATTTTCCACTATTATAACATAGTCGAAGATTCCTTTACAAGATTATAAGAATAATTTCAAATATAAATGTTTTATTTTATAATTATCTGTATTTTAAATGATTTCAAAAACAGAATGAGATATTTTTTTTAAAAGTTTTGATTTCATCTATGTCAACATCCATTGATGGATATTAAGTCTGTTTGAAGTAGATTTATTATGATACAGAAATTCAATATTTTATTGAAGGTTTTTTTATATTCTTGATTGTAGATGTGTTATTTCTTACAATTCATGGATTATTGATAATGTATTGACATCTTGTATGCCATTTTTAATACAAATGTTTATGTTATGTTTAAACCTTTTCATATGGGGAATGCATTGGACTTAGTATGTGATGGGTGGAGCCCACTATAGCTCCTCTATGCATCGGTAGATCTCATGAGGCAAACTAGTGTCTTGGAAACATACCATGAAAAAATATTATTTTTAATCTTGGAAAAATGCATCAACTATGTTCTTATGAATGTCTGACATTATGCATTCCATAATTATGAAAGTGGTTATTGATATTACATGTGATTACTCAACTAGTAGAATATCGATGTGAGTAAGTAAATGGAATTATTTGATTTTATCATTTCCATATTATGCTGAAGTTCAAGTTTAAAAGGATTTTGTATTAGTCTTATATATTTCCCTAAATGTTTATTATTATTTATGAAAGTTTCAGCTATATTTTTATCTTTACTAAGCATCTGATATCACCCCTTTCTCTGTTTTATTTTTCCCAGGATGTGAAGAAGTATTTTATGACTGACTTGTAGGGATATTCTGAGGGGATATGAGTGTGGTCTATGAAAAAAAAAATTGTTGTTTTTTATTTTATTATGTAATTTAAACCTTATTAATGTATCTAGTACTTCTAAGGCTACTAAACTAATTGGTCTTTCGAGACTTGATCTTTTGTGATCATTCCAATGTTATGTAATAATGCACCGATTCTAGATTACTGGGGTCAATGATTTACACATTCCTCACACCTCTCAAACCACTTGGCTCATCCAAACCTTACCCAAATAATCTCTAAAATTCCCTCTCCCCATCCTATAATCCTTACCTTTGGTATAAGGCACTTCAACCTGTCCTTTTGGTTCTATCCAATGTGGTTTACCAAAATTAAATGTAACATTATCTCTTAAATTCATTTCTATTATTTTTCTTCCCCAACCCCAAAAATCATTTTATTCCTTCCTTTAATAACAAAAATTGTGTCTTAAATATACTAGGATATTGTTATGAAAATTATTAGAACTACACTTACACACACCTCCATCTAATGGGTGAAGGACATATTGTTTCTGTTTTTGGAAAACTAACGCCCCATGAAGTGATGATTGTTCAATTATCTCATACCGCCTCTCATGGTTTACATTAAGATAGAACTATATTTATATATGATATATATTATGTCTTTGATTTCTATAATCTTCTGTAATTAATATTTACAATCATGCCATTATGCTTTCTGTTACGAGTAAATGCGATAATTTCATTTGAGGAAATGCAGACTACCACCCCCTCAAAGTGATATGACTCGTTTATACCATACGTGGAACATATAAAGGATGGATTTTTTGAAATTTAATATTATATTATACTGGAATTATAATATTTCTATGTATGGTTATGTTTTCATTCATCTAAAATATGAAATAGAAATGAATGTAGCATAATGCGTACGTACGGCTTACCGTCTCCACGAATGGTGCATTTCATTTCATATCCACAAATGTTATGTACTGTTAAAATACATATACATATATATATATACAGGATATATATGATATATATGATTTCTAAATCATGAATATGATTCTGGAGATAATGTAATCTTGACCACATTGACAACTTGTAATTATAAGGGTTTCAATTTTTACAAAAGTACCAAATATTGACATGATGACCATTATTAAAATTAATGATTAATTATGGTTTATAACATGGTTAAAAGTGATATAAAATGAATAAGAACATGAAAAATGGATATTAATGAATTATAAATTAATTTATGTTTATTATTCCGGAAGAAAAAGGAAGAAACAAGTCAAGTTGGACACGAGGTAAGGGGTTTCTTATCTCACTTTTAATTCTGTGAGATTCTCATTGTTCACCACTTATTTATTGCGTGTGGTGTATTTTCCACTTCCATATGATATATATTATCATGATTCTCTTTCTATTCATGGTATTCTATGTTTCATTTCATGGTTATTAAATTTTTGTCAGATGACTCGATTGATTACAAGGTGATAAGGGGTTTTCACCTCACTTTTTATTTCGGTGACATTCATGTTATACTGCCACTATTTTCTTTTGTGTAGTGTATGTACTACCAATTATTGTATTCATTATGTACTATACATTAATTTATGGTTAATGTAATTTTCATTTTATGATCCTTCTTTAATATGGTGAATGTTTCATAGGTTACCAATACGTTAAGGGATACTTTCACCCTCTTCTTTTTTAAATACCTCTTTTTTTCATGTCTTTTAATTTAGATCTTATAATGTTGGGATATGTTCTTCTATATCCTTAATTATGTAAATTTTATGTTCATTTAATGAGATACTCTTTTCTCTCTCATTAAATTATTTTTCTATATTTTAAAGTGAAGCTGTTAGGCAGTCGAATTTCTGTAAGGGAACTTCTTAACCCAATTTCAATTCTTTGGGTTAAACGTACACTTCATAAGTATGTCGTGTTATAAATATGTGGGAATGAACTATGATTGTTTCACACTTAATATCCACTTATATTGAGTGTATTGTAACTTGTTACACATAATTATGTAATTGATATATCATAAATCTAAGGATACCGTCTTTATAAGGGATTTCTTCTCAATTTACATTCCCATGCGACTTCATTGTTGTTATGGGCCAACTCACATTAATATGTTGTATATACTGACCTTTGGAACATTATATCATGAATACCATTGTTATCATGATATTATATGTTTTTTATTCTATTTATCAATTATGTTTATTCAAGTGTTTATCAAGTGTTACGAGACTCTTTAACTAAAACATCATTTTCAAAGCATTAATGAATTATTATTGTAAATATCTCTCATTAATGCCCATGTTTTAAAAATGGTTTTTTGTATTTATTTTTATGGATATTAATGTTTCAAAAAATTAATTTATTTAAAATAATCAAAGTGGTATGGTACACTTTGATTAAAAAATCTATTTATTAAATGTTTTAACTAGTTTTAAAAATGGTTTGATAAAGCATTAATTATGTCTATGATATGTTGTGATTGAAATGTGGAAATGTTATTTTTTCCCTTTATTCCTGTCTAAAGTGTTATGAATATTTTATGGTTCTTGGTCATTTTTTAAGTATATGGGTGATTCCTTGATAAACCTAGGGCGGGTGAGCCCGAGATAGCACTCAATGCTTTGGGTATCATGACAGAGGTAAAAATTATGTTTCTCTTAAGAGATTTAGGGAATATACTGTGATGGTTATTCCAAATGTGACTCCCTATGTATCTGTTATAGCTACAATGTATGTATTTTATGAATTCCATAAGTTATCTATATGATTTATGATTTGTGTGTATTATTCATAAATCTTATGATTTCGTAAAGTATGTTATGATTGAAAATAATGGTTTCATAGATTTTTATTTAATGATGGGGTAATGTTTTCCTTCATTATTTTATAACCCTTACTGAGATTTTTATACTAATACCTTGTTTTTTAAATGTTTTCCACATGACTTAAAGATGAATAGGGTCAAGGATGGGATTAAGGAAATGTCATGCAGCCTAAAACATGGAACTAGACATGTTTCTTTTTAACAGTTTTTATTTTATGAAAAATGGATAATGAGTACTAGTGTCTACATGTAATTTTGAAGTTGATATGTAATAGTTATGGACTAATTCCATTAAAACACTAAGCCTAAAAAGATCCTAAATATGAATTCTTGACACAATTCAAGATTATGTAATGTTTAAGGTTGGGTCCGAATAGTTGGTATCAATGGGAGGTTTTGAAAACTTTAGAGGTTAGTGTGTTATTTAATCATAAGTGACATAACCAAAATGTTTATCATATTAGAAAGAGTCATGGTTATTTTAGACAAATCAAATGAGTTTAAGATAACATGAATAAGAATATCTAACTATTTACCCTCCTCGGAAGATAATATATGATGATTTTACGGATAAACTCACATTGACCTTTTTTATTTTAGTAAATGGTTGGATCTAGCAGGAACCAATGTAACAATAGATGAGAAAGAAAATGTAGTGGATTTCTTAATGATATATTGAATGAAATGGTAGCTATAGTGAAAACTATTTTTGGTTTAAATAAGTAATGGGTATTTTTGAGGAATATATCTCATTTTTGGGAATGTAATAAAATTATATGGTTTTTGAAAAATGAAAACCTACAAGAAGGGTGACAACCCCTCGCTTCCGGCAAGGCTATGGGAATCAAACCCACAACAGAATGGTGACAAGGTCGCATCACTTACCACTGGCCTACTTGAATTACCAAGTTAATATAAATAATTATTATTTTTAGTTAAATTATTTTATGGATCAAGAATAAGTTGATATTATATTTTATCGAATTGATATCCATATTATATAAATGATTTTGTGATTAAGTGATAATGGTTATTTTATAAGATGTTTTCTCTATTGGGGAATTATATATACCTAAGGGAAATAGAATACTATGGGATTTAATTTGTGGAGTAATGGTTTAAATATTATTTTTGAGGAATCTATGTTTTATTTTCGATATATAGATATTTGGGTTATTAATGGAAATGATTAACCTGTCATATAGAATATTTGATTTGGTTAATTACACTTTAGTATGAGAATTTAAAAGTAGTCGATGTTATTTTCGGATAAATGTTAAGATTTACTGTGAAAAAATATGGGATTAAATCTTTCTGAGTTTTGGTTTTAAATATCAGTTTGGATTATATTGAAGAATTTTACAGAATTTTGTTTATTAAATGGTCTTTGTTTATCTTAGGGTATTGTTTTTTTAATTTTAGAGATTAGGAATATTATTTCATTTTATGAAGGATTATGATTTTTGGGGATTATCTGATCTTTTACTAACCTTTTTGGTTTTGGTTAATGTCTAAAGACATGGGAAATATATGCCTCATCATTTTTGGAAGATGTAATTATAAATATGTTGATTTTATTACTTTAGGGGTGACCAAGTCATCTTGAATACTCATCATTTAGAGGAATATGTGTTTTTCGTAGATTGTTATTAAAGGATGAAACTATACTTGATAACTAAGTATATGTCCCTATGTTCTTATTCTACGTAGTAAAATTATTCCTCAACATAATTAAAATAAACATAAAACAAAAACATTGTCCATTTACTTTTCATACTGGGAAATCTAATACCATTTAACCTATCACAAGATTGTGATTTTATCGTGGTTAAATTTTTCCTAACCATGTTTTCTATCACACTCCATCAGAACGTGATGGTTTGTTCTCACTTCCATATCCATGATTTCCTACATAGAATCCATGTATGTGATTATATCGGGTGACCTTTGTACATTTCTTTCCTTCTTTTAAAGTGATATATGTATTGACTCTTTTTTCGATGGGGACTTTCAATTAAGGTTCCAAGCCCTATTTTAAAATAGCGAGGATGAAATTTAAAAAGGGGGAATGATGTAATATCCTAGGTAAATAATGAGTAAGACATTTTCATATTTATTAATATTTGTTAATTATATATTTATTTTACTTTAAAGGGGATACTATGATTCGATGGAATACCTGATACGAAACAAATTGTTTCTTTGAAATCATATGTTGCACACAATGTTCAGTCATATTGAAAAATAATAATATAATAATAGTATTTCAAATAGTAGTTACCGCATAGCCCTTGTAGTGGGGGGAATTAATAGAACTAACTAAAATATTATTATGCATGTTTTTTAAATGTTTTTTCTTTTTTTCAATAAATTCTAGAGCCTTAAAATAAGAAAGACTCTAATTTTAAGCATAAATACTCTTATATTCTTTAAAAGGTCAATTAACTACATTTTAATGGAAAACCCTACTTCAATCAAGTTTTGGTCATTTTTATGTGTTCTATTGGAATAAATAAAATATTTCTATAGATTTGGTACAACAAAATTTACTTTGGGTAAATTTTTGGTATTTTATGATAAAATTCATTTTTTTAATGAATAGTAAAAAATACTGTATTTTGATTCAAAATTGTCTTCTAATCTAATTTATTTATATGGGTAGATTATCATTATAATTAGTTTTAATGGTTAATTAGATTATATTTTAACCATTATATCTTATTTTGGTTAGTGTAATAAATTTCACTTTGAAATTGTACATAATCAAGTGTCAATATATTAATAGTTATTATTTCATAAAAAATGTATTTGGTTTTGACAAGAGGAACTGATTTCAAATAAATTAAAGAAACATTTTTGTTTTGAATATTTTTAAATATACATTTTTTTTTGAATTCCTAATATCAAATATATCATAAGCGGAATTTTATGTATATTTCTGAAAAACTTCAATTTTTTATGAATAGTGACACCACTTAGTAGTAGTTAAAAAACTGAATTTCTCATTTAAATGAAATTTTACAACTTCATTGAATTAATTTAAGAACTCAATTTTTGCAATAAATGACTTTGGAATATTCTTGATGTTATTCCAGAGTAGCACCTTTAGACAGCGTGTGATTCCGAGCCCCAGTGTGGCCGGAATTAAATTTTCAGTGCGTTCACATTGGGCACGCAAAATAAGTGGGATAAATCCTAAATGGTAAGTCAGATCCAAAATCTGATAGTACAGATGGGACTGAAATGGGGAGTTTACCCTAGTAACGACATAAAACATGTCGGCGCAGGATGTTGGGACCCCTCGCCCGTTGACGAAACATTAAACGGATAAATAAAATAATTAATTTATTCATTTAATGGTTAAATGAAAGTATCTCTTAAACGGTTTTTTAGATGGGAAAACTGAGGTCACCGTTGAGTTAGGAGTGTGTATTTTACCCTAGGATGGGTATGATTTTCATAGGTGCGGGCCTTCTGTTGAAAATTCCACTAGAGGCGTTTCTGTAATTTAGTATCCTCAGTCGTTAAATTTTATAACTTTCGAGAGGGGTATCAGATTAAAATTCTGAGACCTCTGTTGTGCTCAGGAGGTGGTTTTTACCCTAGGGGAGGCTTAACTTAAACTTTGTCTAGAGTGTCGGATGCAGGTTAATTTGAGGGTTTAAATTAATTAATTTTTAATTAATTTTTTTCCATTATATAAACCTAAACCCATCACCTTCCTCCTCTCTGAATCCCCCTGGAGAAACCGCCTCAACCTCAACCTCCTATTCTTATCCTCATCCTCCTCCTCCTCCCAATTATGGTGGAAGGGGAAATGACGAGGGTGGATCAGCGAAGAAGCTTCGGGCTACGCCCAACAGGATAGGGGTTTTCATGTTTGCGTTTTTAATTTCGAACCTCCCCCTTTGAATTGATATATTTGTGTCGAATTTATTTTTTTTCTTTGAGAGAAGACCATAACTGCTTAGATTATTTTTTGAGCTTTCTTAATCACTTTTTGGAATTGAAATCTGATTCCCAAGGCGACCGTAGTCGTCCGACGAAGTCCCTGGAATTTTTGGGTGTTTTTCCGGCAGATCTGGGCACTCCAGGTGTCGAGCGTAGCGGTCTGGAGAGCAGCCGCGGCGGGTGTCCAGGACGAGGCGTAGTCGGCCAGGCGGTCTGTGGAAGCTCGAAAGCAGGGCATATGAGACTTCTTCCCAAACAGCGCAGGCGGTGACAACACCTCAGTGCGGGCGTCTCCTCAGGCGCGGCTGGCAGGAGCCTCCTCAGGCAGCATCATGAGAGAGAGGCAGGCATGCCGAGCGGGCTAGAAGGATGTAGGAACCGGGGTTGCCACGTGACCCCAGGGTGTGGGGAGGACCCACAAAGTGGGGTTCCATGTCAGAAAAATCCGGACTGACCGAGCCGGTCTGCGCGTGGACGGGCGGTCCGCACGGTGAACCGCGGACCACCGGTTCAAGGAGTGGGTGGGCCGGCCGAACCGGCCCAGCCCACCTGATTTGGATCCATCAACACTAAAAAACCCCTTTTGGAAAACCGTATATCGGATTCGAGTTCCATCTACAACTAAATGTTCCATGGACCGAGACAGACCTTTTGAGATGGTCTTGAGGATTTTTAATTTCTGATACGGGGGCTCGGCGACCCAAAGCGTTTGCTAAGTAGTATTTAGCGCACTGTCGAGATTTTGTTTCAGATGGCGCGAGAGCGTCTGATGTTTGATTTGACCACCATCAGCAGCATTGAGAAACTAGAATCAATACGATGATTTCCAAGGGGTTTTCAAGCATTGAAGCTGGAGTTGAATCGTGGGCCCCACGACCCGTCTTTTAAGCTGTGAGTAGCATTTTGGGACTTGTTCATCAGATGTCCATTTGGGGCATGCGAGTAGTCGATTCTGAGTATTTTTCCAAGGGCATTGCAATGATGCAATCCTACCTCTTTAATTCTACATGATGATGAGGGACCCACATGGGCCATTTTGGGATTTGGCTGTGTTTTCTATCTTTATCACCGGGTGTCTGTTGCAGACAAGTGGTTTGTAAATGTTGTGTACATTATCGAGAGGTTCACAATGGTGTGATTCGTTCTTTGTGCTTCGGGACCGGGATGGAGGTCCCACTAATCAATGCTTGTGTGCGGTACGGCGAAATGAATCATTTTCTTCGTATATCCATCACACTAAAGTGAGCAGTCAATTTGACATGTCTTTCCGAGGAGATTGCAATGAGGGGATGCGCCTGACTATTTTCGGGGCTGAGGCTCAGGACCATGGGATTTCATTCAAGTGTAAAGCAGTGTTGAATGACTTTTACGTCGAATTTCTGTTGGAGGTGAGTAAATAGTCTATCTCACATGTTTTTCTGTAAGGATTACAATGGTATGATCCATTTGGATTTGCGGAGTCTCATTCGAGATCTCATTAAATGAGAAAGGATGAATGGTGTATCGGTGGTGGTTCTTCCTGAGGTGTTTGTAGGGAACCCTTGGCTTGTGATCGCATTCAATCCTATGAGAGTGAAGCTAGTGTTTAAAGAGATGTGGTTGGCCATTCTAGGTCCGTGGAGGAAGCGGGTTGGAGAAGTTAAATTTTTTCCCTATTTTGTTGATGTTGGACATCGTGTGAAGGATAGCCTTTGGGCTAGAGATGTGGTATGCTTTGGGAGTGTGCGAGGATTCTTGGAGGTACATGTTGTAGTACCTGAGAACGTTTCTGTGTTTGGTTTGAGATGATATAGAGCCACATGTTGTGTGGGTCCGTTGTGTGTGTCGTGTTCTTCTTTACATACCTTTGACCTCTCGTGACATAGAGGGTCCTTCTGTTCTCGATGGTTTTGACCCACCAGATTGAGTGGTCTCCCCTGGCTTTGTTCTGGAGTGTCTTTGTTGCACGATACCCACTCCATGTTATATTGGAAAGTGTTGTACCATCTCGTAGGGATGGCCATAGCAGTTTTGGGTTTACCCTTCAGCAGAGACTGGGATGTGGGTTTCTCATCGACTTCCTCGGGGTTACCCTCTAGCAGAGACTGGGTAGTGGGTTGCTTCCTGACCTCTTCGGGTTTACCATAGAGCAGAGACTTGGAAGTGGGTTGCTCACCGACCTCTTAGTGTTTACCATCCAGTAGAGACTGGGCAGTGGGTCACCCGATGACCTCTTAGTGTTTACCCTCCAGCAGAGACTGGGCAGTGGGTTACCCGATGACCTATTAATGTTTAACCTCCATCAGAGACTCGGTAGTTGGTTACCTGATGACCTCTTAGGGTTTCCCTCCAGTAGAGACTGGGCATTGGGTTACCCGATGACCTCTTAGGGTTTATCCTCTAGCAGGGCTGGGCAGTGGGTTACCCGACAACTTCTTTCAGACTCAGTCCTTTCTACTAGGCTAGTCTGTGGCTTTTCTACATGACAACCGGAGCGGGACCCTTGGTTGTACGGGTCAGTGATCTGAAATCTTTGACTTTGAGAAGAACTCTCGACTATGTGATAGTAACGATATAGATTTTGACTTCTCCCAGAAACCTTAAGTACGAGGGGTCACTTTTCCCACCAAAACATGTCCTTACGTTGCGACCTAAAAGTTGTGCAGGCGAGTCAGTGCCGCCCAAAGTGGATTTTATCAAGGTGTGGTGATTGATCCCCTCTAACTTGTACCTCCTAGGTTGAGGTTAAGGACGTTAGGGTTCAGTTTTTCGATATCCTTTGAACTGTTGGCTTCTCTTTTTCTTGGAATGAGCTACGAGATGGAGATCCCCTTACGATCTTTTTCGGGTTTCTTCACTAAGCATATAGATGTTTATATACCTTGTTCCAATACGATCTTCTTGGGTTTTGGTTATTCTCTTTCTAGGAGAGCCGAAGATGCGCGGGGTATGCCACGTGATTTCTGGGTCTATCTTCTCTTGGTTCGATGAGTCTACTCTCCCGCTATAGGTAGCTAATACTAGCCGGAGGTTGTCACAACCCTCAAAATTACATTTATTAACCTACACTAGAACAGTGGTGCAGGGTCGATCCACAGAGAAGGTTGATGATTAAATTCAAAGGTTTTAAAACTAAAGACCTCACCATTATCAGCAATGAGGTAAACATCTTTTTCTTATTAGTTTTTAAACAATGAAGTAGAAGCAAGATGATGAAACAAGTTTTTAATAGAGAAGCTAAAATTTATAATATGTACTCTTAAACTAAGAAATATAGAAAACTAACATTAAGCAACAATGACAAAGGATCTAAGATCAACAAAAGTCACTCTGGAAATCTAATCTACTAGTTAAAATAATTAACTTATTCACAACTTTTATTGAATCACACCTAAAAAACATGATGAAGAATCTCCCTCCCCAAGAAATTCAATAGGAAGAAGATTAAGTTTAGGAGTTCACCACACAAAAACTTAACCAAACTGCTAGTAATTTTGAATAAGAATGAATTTGGAAATAAACTAGCCATAAATTTCCAAAGTTAATGACATTAAAATTCTGAAAGATGCATTCAAAAACCACCTTGGCAGTAATATTTGAATGATTAATTTTGAAATCAATTGAGAAGTGAATCAACTAAACATAGAATCACAATTCAATCTCGCAGATTGATTATGATTCTGAAAAATATAAAGTACTTGAAGATGTTTTAAAGATAAACCTGTACAATTGAATTCCAGAGCTAAGAAAATAATAACCTATGATCATCTAGATTATATCTGTGAAAAACATCCAAAAACAGAGTACAAACATAAAGGAAAAAATGGAAGAAGAACTCCCCAAGTACAGCTCTGCGCTCGGGCTCCTTGGTCTTCTGCGCATCTCCTAGGAGTCTGGATGAACATCCCCGCTCTCAAATGGATGTGATCATGGAATTAGTAATGAGTGAGAGTGAATGACAGTCCCCGAATGAGAGTCCCCGAATGAGATCCCCCCCACTAAAATTATACTACTTGTTTCCTTTAAGTAACATACTTTCATAAGCTACATGTCACTACTCGATTTCCACCAACATGGAATTTCATTCATGAGTGCACCGCAAAATGTGCGGTTTTTTTTCGCGACTGGCACGTCACGCTATAATTTCTTTTGTAAGAAACTCCCACTAAGATAGTTGTCTGAACCCGAATGGGGTTTCAACTATTGAATGAACTTGAAAGTTAGAAAATAAAGAAAAATAAATGAGAACGCAAATATCGATAAATATTTATTATTAATATTTTTTAAAATTAAGAGTTATATTACTCATTAATAATTAATGAATGTTACTCAATAAATATCATAATTGATATTTATTATTTATGTATAGAATTTTTATCAAATTCTATTGAGTTAATTAAATTAATAAATATAAATACTAAAAACAAAATTTTAAAGTTAATCATTAAAATTTATCATCATAAATAAGGAATTTAAAATTTAATAATTTAGGATTCAGTAATAATATTATTATTACTATTTAATAAATTTTTTTGTTAGATTAATTAATTAGTTTATTTTAATAATTAAAATTTAATACATAAATTTTAAATATAATTAAGTATATTTTATAGTCTATTTATAATTATTATTAATTATATATTTACTATAATTAGTAAATTAATTAATTATTAACATTTATTATTATGTTAGTTTTATATTTTAATTTATAAATAATCTATCTGTTAAATTTTTATTTGTTTACATTTATCAATTTTACAAATTTTATTATATCCATTTGACTATATTAAGGTTAACTTTAACTTGGATATTCTTTATTTTTATTTTGTTTTACTTTTCCTCTTTACTTTACTTTTATTATTAATTTTATCTATTTATTTTTTTCAATTTTTTGTTATGTTTTTTAAATCCTTCTTCCTCCCAAACCCCATAGGGAAACCATAGGGAGGGTCTTCTTCCTCCTAGAAACCAGCGACTCCCTCCTCTTGTAGTGCGTCGCACAGTGGATAAGGCTTCAAGCGTGGTGTTGAGATCCTCCTCTCTCAGTGGCTTAAGCAAATAGTGTTTCTTCCATTGGATGGACTGTAGCGACCTTCTCTTTTTCAGCGCATTGAAGAGTGGATCTCCTTCTGTACAACAATGGAGAGGTGATGTGGTCTCTTCTTACTTCAGCTCTTAATTCATGAAAATAGTAGAGGCTTATCATCCCCTGATTTCTCAGCTTCTTCCAAAAATTCTCAGTAGCTCAACAACTTAAACGCTGCTTTGGATCGGGTCTGTTTTGTTGTGCTGCTAGATTGTGGTATTAGGTTCAATTTGTAAGCGTTGGTGACAGATGTGATGAGGATTTGCAGCTGCGTTAGACGCTGAAGGAAGAGAAGAAGAAACTGATGCATCGGTAGGTCATTCATAGATAGAAGAAATGGAAGAAAGAAAAAGTGATACCGACATATAGAAAAGGATCGGTAGCAAGTAGTAAGGAAAGAGAATAAGTATCGGCAGCAGGGGAGAAATCTATCAGTGCGTGGGCGGAGGATGGAGGATTGGTGAGGTACACACCGATTCAAGAAAATAACGAGTCACTGATAGAAGAAATGGAAAGAAGGGGTTACTGAGACTGTTCGAGAATTGGGGTATCAGTGTGTCAAGCTAACAGTGGCTTCAGTGTGTTGGTGCCAGGGGTGAGACCGATAGAAAAATGGAATCGGTGAGTTATGAATAATCCTTAAATAAAATAAAACTAATACACCGAAAGATAAAAATAAAAATGAGCCACCAATTATTAAAATATTAAACAGAAATCGGTGAGTCGTGGAATCGATGATGATATAGAAAATTGGTGATTAATTGACTCAAAGATAGACGAAAATAAAATAAGAATCCAAAGTTATAAGAGACCGAAACCGATGGAAGGATCAGAGCATCGCAACAACAGTGAATCACAACTCATAGATAGTTAAAATACATCAGTGTGCCAAGAAACACCGATAGTTAATGAAAATATTTTGTGTGACACAAAACATTAACCATTAATTTAAAACAGATATTAAAATGGAAGGAAATTAATTAATTAACGCAAAAGAGAACTTAACGAAATTGTTTAAGATTAAATAATCAATTGTAACTAAAAACTACCGAAATTATTTAACAAACTAAAAAATAAAAGCAACTAACTATTTACTAATTAAATAAATACTAAGATCAAATAAAAAAATTTCTAAATAAATGAAAAACTCTTAAAATTAATTAACTGCAAACATATAATTAAAAAAAATTATAATTAACTAGAGTTATTAAACATCAAAGCTAATTAGTTAGATGCTAAAATTAAACTTAACATTAAAAAAATATTATTTTATTCAGCATTAACATAATTTATTAACTTAGCAGAATAATTGAATGGGTTAAAATGTAAAGTTAATTTATTTAAATAAATCAGAATTAATTGGTACAGACTTAAATTAAAAGATGGATTAAATAAATTCAAATAAAAAAGATAATTAATTAATTGATAGACAGTTAAAATTATTAACTAGATTAATATTATTAAACTAAAAATAATTTAATATATTTATAATAATTAGAAAGACAATAAAATAGGACTAAAAACGCATATTTAATTATAAAAAATTATTAATTAAAATAAGTAGTGATAAAATTACAAAAGTGCCATTATTTATTAAAAAGTGTAATAATAAATAACTAAATTGATAAAAATTAAATAAAAGATCTTTAAAAACTAGGTAAAAATAGAGCCACATCAAATTCCCCAACACTTAAGCATTGTTTTTACTCAATAAATCCCATGTCATATTTCCCATGAAAAAAATAGTAATGTGTTTCTTGATTAAGATCACACTGTAACATGTCCAGTACTGAAAACAATGGACAAAACATAACAGTAGGCTTGGAAAATGAATTACTCATATGAATCTTGCCTATAAAAAATACTCAAGGGTAATTAAGAAATCTATGAATCATCAAGCAATGAGGATTTTGTGCCTCATATTTGATACATCTTAATGGCTCACTTCAATCCAGCCTTAGGTTCTCAATCCAAAAATGATAGGAGATAAAATATCAATGGAATTTAGATATTAACCAAGGAACTTTGTACTTTGAACGAATCCTAGGTTCCAAAAAATAAATAATTTTTTTTCTAAATCACCTTAATGACACAACCTAAATGATTTCCATTTAAACCAATTGATCCCTTCTTCATCTAGCGTTCATCATTCCCCTCACCTTAATGAACTCATTCATGACCCTATACACTTTATTTTTTCCCACGTCATGTATCATTGTGCTAAGCACTATGCAATGCACTTATTCAAAGTGTGCATAGGGCTTATAGTAAACAGAAACACTCCCAGCATCTAGGGTCTTAGAGACTCACTGTGGGATCCCAGATGCCCAAATTACTCATGATTCAAAATATTTATATAAAATTCATTTACAGTGGCTCTTTAAAACAATTAATTTTAATAATTAATAGAAAATAATGAGCCCCTTATAATTAGAATCAAATTTCCAGTTCCAAAGGGTACGATCATAATTCCACAAAAAGATCACCCATGTCACTCTCAGAAGTAATTACTAAACCACAATTTCCATTAGATCACTAAGAGAGACCACTCAGCAGTCATCCATTATAAAAAAATTAGATTCAAAGAAACTCTAAACTATCATCAATGTACAATCCTTATGAAAGACTCATTTAAGTATAGTGTAATGCCTAAAATTATACAATAATTTGAAAAAGAAATTCGATTTTTTAACAAAAAAGTTTGAAATTGTAGCTGGAATTGATGGGATCTCATTAAATAATAGCTAAGCATAGTCAATAATTGACCCCCTCCCCCTCACTTAAAACCAAACTTTGTCCCCAATGTTGAATTCTAAATATGGAGAAGAAAAATTAATCCATTATAGTTCAAAATAGACTATCAATTAAGTAGATAGATGACATGTATAAAGGCTATCAATGAAGTTCAAAAATATTGTATGCCACAATGAATAAATAATCAGCAGGTTCATTGACATGTACACAAATAAACATTTATTCCAGTGACAATGATTTTAAATTTAACTCAAGATATATCATGTAATTTGTGTATGCACAATTATTTGGGTGTAAGCATGTTTAGAAAAATTAATTCAGGTAGATATTAAATAAAGTATATAAAGTTCATGATAAACACCCCAACATTAATCAGATTTAAAATACCAGCAGCATGTAACCCCCCCCCCCACCCCACACTTAGTTTTAAGTAGTGAAAATATTTTAATAACAATGAAATTCAGTTTCCAGCAGTGAAGTACATACAGATTTTTCTAATTTTATTTAGTAACATGCAGCAAATTTTTTTATACATGAAATTAATAGATCATATTTTCGCCAAATATGTAGCAAAATTATCAACACAAGCAGAATTTTACAAGAAAGAAAAACATGCAGTGGAATTTGTTCCTAGAGAATTACGGAGTAGAAAAATGAAACAAACAAAAACAGTAATATACTTCCCTGACTAACTTTTTCATTACTCCTTCAGCATGGGAATTCCGCTCCCTAAATGACACAACATCATCAACCTAAAAACACATAGTACGTAACCTAGGAACAATGAACAAGTGGTAACTTGTATTCCACTAAAACATAACACAGGAGTAGCATTTTATTCAATGGTAAACCGAAACAAAGTAAATAGAAAGAAGAAGCATAGGTTGACTCCCACGAAGCACTGATTTTAAAGTCTTCAGTTAGACATTATTTAATCAATTTTTATTTATTAACATGAAAAGAACCATGGGTTACCTCCCATGTAGGGCTTGGTTTAAATTCCCTAGCCAGACTCACCTAGAAACAAACTGTAATCACAAGGTGGATGTGGTTTCCTTAATAAGAACCACCAAATGTGTTTGGTCGAATTATTTTTAATATAATGATGAGAATTGTGGGAAACAAAACTCAAAACAACAACTTCTAAATTATCATATCCTGAATTAACACATAAAAAGAACCCTTTAACAGTTTTGGGTATACTGTTATCCACTTCTAGAATATGTTTTGACATTTCATGTTTTGGATTCATATGAAAATACAACATATAACTAGGAGCATAAAAGGGTGTGACATTTTTTTCATTGTGTTGTCTCTTAAACTCAACATTAACAGTTTCAAGTACAAGGGTGCTTGTGGGTGAATACCGATTAGTAGGTTAAAGAAGAGATCCACTAGAGTTTTAAACAGAATCATGTACAATGGAACTCAATTCTAATTCTCCCTCTAGACTACTATCATTATCATGAGAAAGCGCAGAACCCTTCACTGGTGAGGATGGAAGTGATAGGCATGAAAGGGAATTTATTTTATCACTAACAGGTTCAGATCTAACAATGTTATAAATCTCATCCAAAAGAGGCTCATGTGCTAACTCACACTGAACATATACTACTTCTATCAAATCAGCTCTGCCTAACTCAAGTGTGTGCTCAACAGATTTTTCATATTCAAATTCAAGAGGGTTAATTTCAAAAACCAAGTAATTTGAGTGTTGCAATTCAATTTCAGGAGAAGATTTCTACAATTCAGTTTCCAGAATGATCAAATTAAGACAATTCTCCTCAAATTGGTTAACACTATTTTCCATTTCATTGCAAAAAGTTTTAGATAAGTCATTACTATGAGAATAAGGAAATAAAAACTCATCTGTTAGTTTTTCTTCAAATATCATTCCCTATTTTCATCATCCAACAACATTCCAGAAATTATTTCGTTTACAGTGTTAATAAATTGAAGAGAAGTGTTATGTTTAAGATCAAAAATTTCAGATTCTATATTTTCCAGCTTAAGGTTCTCTTCCAAAGTGTTCCCAATATCATGTTCTTCTTCAATGTTCACAAAGTCAAAAAAATTGGGTAAAGTGTTTTTAACATTCATGTTTTCTGTTTTAAGTTTCTCTTCTACCCAAGTGACTTCTTTTTCAAAACACCTAAAACATTGATTTTTTCTCCAATGTTGGAATTATGAAAATAACTGAACATTTATTTTTAATCATTTTTAATTCATCCTCAAAATTGAACAACTCAACTCCATTAGAGTTCTTTAATGGATTTTCAATGTTTTTTCTTGAATTTTTTAGTCTGTAATTTCCAAATTAGGTTCAACAGTATCAGATTATTCATAAAAAAAGTGTTGTTGTCCAATATCATAGTCACTCTCGTCTTCCAATTTATTTTCAAATCTTTCAAAGACATTTTCCTTTACATTTTATTCATATTATTCTTTTCCTTCAACCCTTTGTTTTAATTCCAATATCATATTTTCAAAACGTTTCAGTCTTTGACCTCACTCTTGAGAATCTCTAAGTTGAATATCATGTGATTTAGTTAACCAATTATTAATTCGTTCCACCCTAGAATCCAGTTTAGAATCAATTAAATCAATTTTAGCTAGGGTTTCAGGACTAGATTCAATGTTATCATTTTATTCAATGTAATCAATCCGTTGTGGTTGGTTATAAACACACTGCCAGCCAATATTCCCATAACAGATGCAACATACACAAAATGGCTCAATTTTGTGATTCCAGTCTTCATAATGGACCATTTTTTTGAATCTAAAAATAGTTGAGTTTAAAAACACAAAGTTTCACAATTGATGATGAATTTTAATTTTCAAAAGAAGCAATAGGTTTTAGTAGACATTTTTTTTAAACATATTTTTTTGAAAATATTTTATTTATGTTTTTTTTTCGAACCGTAGACTCTCAGTGTGTGCCTTCCCCGGAAACATCTCCATATTTAGATACAAGAAAGAGGTCATTGCGGCCCTCAAAATTACATTTATTAACCTACAATAGCACAGTGGTGGAGGGTCGATCCACAGAGATTGCAGATGAGAAAAATCTATGGTTTTAAAACTAAATACCTCACTATTGTCAGCAATGTGGTAAACAACTTTTTTTATTATTTTTAAAACAATGAAGTAGAAATAATAAGATGAAACATGTTTTTAAAAGAGAAAATAAAATTTATACTATGTACTATTAAACTAAGAAATATAAAGAAATAACACTAAGAAACAATGAAAAAGGAGCTAAGATCAACAAATGTATCTCTGGAAATCAAATCTACTGGTTAAAATAAATTACTTCTTCACTACTTTTATTGAATCACTCCTCAAAAAAATGATGAAGATCCTCCCTCGCCAAGAAATTCAATAGGCAGAAGATTAAGTTTTGGAGTTCGCCACACCAAAACTTAACCGAATTGCTAGTAAGTTTGATCAAGATTGAATTTGGAAATAAACTCACCATAAATTTCCAAAGATAATGACATTAAAATTATAAAATATGTATTCAAAAAGAACCTCGCCAGTCAAATTTGAATTATTAATTTTGAAATCAATTGGGAAGTGAATCAACTAAATAGAGAATCATAATTAAATCATTTATAATGATTATGATTTAGAAAAATATAAATTAATTGAAGAATATTTAAAGATAAAATAGCATAATTTAATTCCAAAGCTAAGAAAATATTAACCTATGATCATCTTGATTATAGCAGTGAAAAACATCAAAAAACAGAGTAAAAACATAAAGAACAAATGGAATAAGAACTCTCCAAGTTAAACTCTGCTCTCAGTCTCATTAGTCTTTTCCTCGTCTCCTAGAAGTTTCGATGAACTTCCCCTCTCTCAAATTGATGTGATCGTTGAATGAGTAATGAGTGAGAGCAAATGAGAGTCCCCGAATGAGAGACCCTAAATGAGAGTCCCTGAATGAGAGTCCTCGAATGAGAGTACCCCCCCCCCTAAAATTTTGTTGCTTGTACACTTTAAGTACCATACAATCATAATCTTCATGTCACTGCTTGATTTCCACCGACTTGCAATTTTTATCTTGAGTGCACCGCCAAATGTGCATTTTTTTCATGACCGACACGTCGCCCTAGAATTTCCCTTGTAACTAAGTCCCACTGAGTTAGCTACTTGAACCTGGATGAGGTTTCATCTATTTAATGAACCTGCAAGTTAGAAAAGAATGATAAATAAATGAGAATGAAAATAATGAGAAATAGTTATTATTAATATTTTTTTAAAAATTAAGAGTTATATTACTCATTAATAATTAACTAAAGGTAATCATTAAATATCTTAATTGATATTTGTTATTTATGTATATCATTTTTATCAATTGATATTGAGTTAATTAAATTAGTAAATATAAATACTAAAGACTAATTTTTAAAGTTAATCATTAAAATTTAACATCATAAATAAGTAATTTAAAATTTAATAATTTAGTTTGTAGTAATAATTTTATTATTATTATAAAAGAAATTAAGTTGTTAGATTAATTAATTAGATTATTTTAATAATTATAATTTAATACTTAAATTTTTAATATTATAAAGTATATTTTATAGTGTATTTATAATTATTATTAATTATATTTTTACTTTAATTAGTATAATAATTTATTATTAAAATTTATTATTAATTTATATTTATATTTTAATTTATAATTAATCTATTTGTTAAAATTTTATTTGTTAAAATTTATCTCTTTTAAAAATTATATTATATCCATTTGACTATATTAAGGTTAACATTAACTTTAATATTTTTTTTCTTTTTCTTTTATTTTACTTTTCCTTTTTTACTTTACTTTTATTATTATTTTTTATCTATTTATTTTTTTCAATTTTTTTTATGGTTTTTTAATCCTTCTTCATCTAAAACTGCACAGCTCTACCCTAGGGAGGTTCTTCCTCCTCCTAGAAACCGGTACCTCCCTCCGCTTGTAGTGTGGCAGACAGTGGCTTAGGCTTCAAGAACAGCGTCGAGCTCCTCCTCTCTCGGCGGCTAATGTAGCTAGCGCGACTTCCTTCATACGGACAGCAATGACCTTCTATTTTGCAGCGTGGTGAAGAGTGGATCTCCTTCTGTACATAAATGGCGTGGCGATGCGGTCTCTTCTTACTCCATCTCTCAATTCATCAAAACAATAGAAGCTTATTATCCCGCGATTTCTCAGCTGGTTTAAAAAATTCTCAGCGCCTCAACAATTGAAACGCTGCTCTAGTCTGGGTCTATTTTTTTGCACTGCTATATTATGGTATTAGGTTCAATTTGTAAGTGTTGGTGGCAGAAGTGATGAGGATTTGTAGTGGCATTAGACACTGACGGAAGAGAAGCAGAAACCGATGGATCGGTAGGTCGTTCATAGATAGATGAAATGGAAGTAGGAAAAAGTGAGACCGACAGTTAAAAAAGGATCGGTAGCAGGCAATAGGGAAAGATAATAAGTATCAGTAGTAGGGGAGAAATTGATCGGTGTGTGGGCGAAGGATGGAGGATCGTTGAGTTACACACCGATTCAATAAAATAACAACACACCGATAGAAGAAATGGAAAGAAGGGGTTACTGAGACAGTTCAGGAATTGGGGTATTTGTGTGTCAAGTTAACAGTGGCTTCAGTGTGTCGGTGCCAGGGGTGATACTGATAGAAGGATGGAATCAGTGGGTCATGACTCACCATTAAATAAAATAAAAATAATACACCGAAATATAAAAATAAAAAAGTGCCACTGATAATTAAAATATTAAAAAGCAATCGGTGAGACGTGAAACCGATAATGATTAAGAAAATTGGTGAGTAATTGACTCACGGATAGATGAGAATAAAATAAGAAGCCAAAGTTATAAGAGACTGAAACCGATGGAAGGATCGGTACATCGCAACAATAGTGCATTGGGACTCACCGATAGTTAAAATACATCAGTGTGTCACGACACACTGATAGTTACAGAAAAACATCGATGTGACATAAAATGTTAACTATTAATTTAATGCAGATAATAAATTGGTAAGACATTAATTAATTAACACAAAACAGAACTTAATGAAATTGTTTATGATTAAATAATTAACTGTAAGTAAACACTATCCAAATTATTTAACAAACTAAAAAATAAAAGCAACTAACTATTTACTATGAGAATAAATGCTAAGATCAAATCAAAAAATGTCTACATAAATGCAGAACTCCTAAAATTAATTAACAGTAAGCATATAATTAAAAAAAATTATAAATAACTAGAGTTAATAAACATCAATGTTAATTAGTTAGATGCTAAAATGAAACTAAACATTAAAAACATATTTTTTTATTCAGCATTAACTTAATTTCATAACATAACAGAATAATTGAATGGGTTAAAAGTAATGTTAATTTATTTAAATAAAATAGAATTAAATGGTAAAGACTTAAATTAAAAAATGGATTAAATAAATGAAAATAAAAAATATTATTATTTAATTAATAGACAATTAAAATTATTAACTAGATTAATATTATTAAACTAAAAATTAATTTAATATATTTAAAATAATTAGAAAGACTATAAAAAGGACTAAAAATGAATATATAATTATAAAAAATGATTAGTTAAAACAAGTAGTGATAAAATTACCAAAGTGCCATTATTTTTTAAAAATTGTCAAAATAACTAATTAAATTGATAAAAATTAAATAAAATATGTGGAAAACCCATGTAAAAATAGATCCATATCAGTAGTGAAGGCTCAACGAGACGTTCATCATCTGACCATTTCTAGCGCCTTGCATTTGGACAAGTCTAACTTCATTACTCTTTTTGGGTTGATCTGTACTCTTTACTGCACTCTCGATTGTACTCCTTTACTTTTCCATGTTCGATCTACTGTTCCCCTCTTTAGTACCTCCTCTGTTTCTCCCTCGAGCCTTCAGGGAATCCTAATGAGTATTTTTATACTCACCCCTTCTTGGGATTTCCCCACACTTGGTGTGCCCCTGTAGACGATGGACATGTTGTTCAGGACTTAAGTAGAGATTAGGAGTTTGAGAGCATTGACCACATGTGGTGGTCATACTTAGGTTCCTGGTGTGGGACTCTCCCAACTGTTTTTCTTTTGATTACATGTTGCCGGGTTGTGACCCATTTTCGGTTGGGCACATTTTTTCCCCTTTTCTTTTCAGTTTACCTTCATCACATTCTTTGTACTGTTTAGAGATCGACGTAATTTTTGGTTTATATATAGAAGTTAATACATTACTTTCCATTTTACTCTTCACTTTTGCATTGAGTGTGATTTATGTGTGTGTACAGGTATAGAGGAAAAGGCCACCCTGAGTTTCTTATCCTTCGGTTCTTGTCGCCATCCACTGGCCTATGGAGGCAGGCGTGGGGTAGTTGCTGCTCGAGCTCGGGTACGGTTGGGGTCATGAAAAAGTGGTATCAGAGGTGGTTCATTCCTTGGGACATTGTTTAAGATCCCTAAAAAGGAATTGGCTGGGATTTAGGGGAACAGTGTCAACGTGTCTCGATAGCGTCTCTCAGGCTAGAGAGTCCTGTAATGGTGTGGCGGTCGACGTATCCATGCACCAGGACCTTGATAACCCGCATGTCGAATCGTCGTGCTAAGACACATGTTATAGGGAAAATTGGTTTTTACATCACATAATATTGAGTCTTGACTGTCCTTCTTGAGTCAGCTCCCCATTGTCGTTACTTTTATATACATATATGCTCATCTGACCGCAGAACTCCTTGATAACATTTAGGATGTCTCCGAGAAGACAGCCAACCAAGATACCATCTTTGGATTGTGATGACGACCATGTGAGCTACGATGCCTCATTCGAGGACCCATAATGTGAGTACCTTTCTTCGGGCGGGCTAATAGCAGCACCCCCACCTGGTGAGCAGTAGATAGCTTCAGAAGAGTAGACAGAGATTGAGCGTAGTTTCAGCGTTTTCCATGTGTTCTAGTGGAAGAGATCGCTGAGGTTCAGTGGTGAGCCAGACACTAAGGTAGAAGAGGTTTGGCTCGAGATAGTGGTTTACCGCTTCAGGCATGTGCAAAAAACATGAGATATGATGGTGGCTTTGGGTACCATCCTTTTCACGGAGTAGCTAGGCGTTGGTGGATTCTGGTGACTCAGTTACTTGATGAGTCGTCACTTTCATGGAAAGAATTCCAGCTTCTGTTCCGTGAGGAGTTTTACGCCTCCTACATATGCTCCATTCAGATCTAGCAGATCTTGTAGTTTTAACAGGGAGGGATGACTGTGACCGAGTATGCGACCAGTTTTGCAGACCATGCACGCTTTTGCAGGGACATGGTCCACGACGACAACTTCCTAGTATAGAAGTTCGAACAGGGTCTCCATAGAGAGATTCAAGCTATCATAGTACTCTTGTGCATTCCCACAGATTCTGGGGTGCTAGAGTAGTCTATGGTGACATAGAGCTTCCTATAATGCTCCACAGTTAGGGGTGGCAGTAGGCTCGATAGAGCCAAGATGTCTGCCGCAGCTAGCAGGCGCCAGCAGACAGAACCTCGACGCAGAAGGCCTTCCACTCGCCGGTTTCAGAGACATGGTCGTTCACCATTGTGGCAGTAAATTTCAGGGCCTCAGACGAGGATAACCTTCTGTGAGTGGACTTCGGGCCATCTTCGTACACCAAAGTGGCGCCGGAGGGCACCAGGGAAGCCTAGAGAGTGTCAGTACTATGCCTACGATGGATGAGGTCACTTGGCAAAGGACGCCTGACTAGGCGCACTGAAAATTTCAGGCAGGCAGCAGGTGCACCACTGCAGGAGAGGCATCATCGTGATCGGAGTGGTGCCCAGAGAGGTGGTGCTAGAAGAGGAGCATGATGAACTGGTTGTGGGGGAGGATTTTTGAGGTCTTCCCATCACCACTAGGCAGTCCACGTCAGGCTCTGGGAGCTGACAGTTGGGACCACAGACAGCTGCGAGCTTTGGATGTCTATGATCCTGTAGAGTATGAGTTAATTAGAGGTATGCTCTATAGCTCTTCTACAATTTGTAGTAGAATTGTTAGGCTCTGTTTGTGGAATGATTTTCTCCCTTCTCCTTGTTTAAGTTCTTACTAGGGTGGTGCGGGGCGTCGGTGTAACCCTTTGTTGGTAAGGTAAAAGGTGTGGGACCTTCTTCTTTAGTCGGTGGTGGAGAATCATTCACCTTTCAAGCATGTAAGAGAGTCTTGGTTGTGGGACATCTATGATGACCTTGCGTGACCAGATATCTTTGGGTGTTTAACCATATAGATATTCTGAAGGTGGGAATCACCGGGCTTTGTCCCAGGTCCAAACGGTGATTCCAGTTGCTGTGTGTGATGTATGGGATTGATCAAGGAGGTGATCTACCCCCGAGAGCCTTTGGGTCGTTTGAGACCGTGAAAAGGGATGGTGAGGTTCCCTACCGCCTTGCCCTAACCCCAAAGGCTGGTTTGGGTGCATAGAATCTCCCACATGACTCACCTGAGAAGAAGTGTAAGTGCTCCTATGCACGTTATTGGAAAGGGAAAACCTTGTGTGAACAGATCAAAACCTTTGGTCTCTATATTGTGACGTAGGACTGTGCAAGAGTTCTTCTTGGTACTGTAGATCCAGGTTTTTTCTTAGTACCCTGAGTTGTTCACCTAGTTTTTCTTTTCTGGGATGAAAAGCATGAAGGAGGGAATAATGTAAGAACCCGATTTTTTCTATAAAAGAAGTTAGAATATTGTTAAAGTTATTCCAGATTAGCACCTTCAGACAGCGTGTGATTTCGAGCCTCGGTGTGGCATGAATTAAATTTTCAGTGTGTTCACATTGGGCACACAAAATAAATGGGATAACTCCTAATCATTAATTTAGATCCTAAATTTGATAGTACGAATGGGTCTGAAATGGGGTTTTTACCCTAGTAACGACATAAAACATGTCGGCGCGGGATGTTGGGACCCTTCACCCATTGACGGAACATTAAACAGATAAATAACATAATTAATTTTTTCGTTTAATGGTTAAGAGAAATTATATCTTAAATGGTTGTTAGGATTTGAAAACCAAGGGCATCGTTGGGTCTGGAGCGTGTCGTTTTCCCTATAAGGGGTATGAGTTTCACGGGCGCAGGCCATCTGTGGAAAATGCCACAAGTGGTATTTCCGTAAGTCAGCGGCCTCGGTCATTCAATTTTTTAACATTCGAGAAGAGTCTCAGATTAAAATTCTGAGGCCTCCATTGTGCTCGGGAGGTGGTGTTTACCCTAGGGTAGGCTTAACCTCGACTTCGTCGAGAGTTTTAGATGCGGGTTAATTTGAGGGTTTAAATTAATTGTTTTCCATTATTTGGACATAAACCCATCCCATTCCTCCCATATGAATCCCTCTTGCGTAACCCCCTCACCCTCAACCTCCTCTCCTTCTCCACCACCTCCTCCTCCCTCCCAATCATGGTGGAAGTGGCAATGATGAGGGTGGATCAGCGGCGAAGCATCGGGCTATGCCCAACCATGTAGGGGTTTTCGTGTTTTCATTTTTAATTTTGAACCTCCCCCTTTTAATTGCAATATATTCATCAAATTTATGTTGTTTCTTCTAGTGAAGCCCAAAACTGGGCAGCTTTTTTTCTGAGCTTTCGGAAGCACTTTTTGGAATTGAAATCTGAGTCCCTAGGCGACCGCAGTCGTCCGATGATGTCCGTGGAGTTTTTCGGTGTTTTCAGGAAGATCTGGGTACTCGGGTGGTCCGGCGAGTAGGTGCGGCTGCTTCTGTAAGGGTCTAGGTGGATGTGCGGTCAGACAGGTGGTCTGCGGTGGCTCGACAGCAGGGCAGAGGCGACGACTTCCCAGACGGCGCGGGCAGCGACGACTCCTCCTCGCGGTCATCTCCTCAGGCATGACTGGTTGGATCCTCCTCAGGCGGCGTCATGGGAGAGAGGCAGGTTGGCTGAGCCGGTGCGGGCATGAATGGGTGGCTCACGTGGTAAAGCGTGGACCACTGGTTCAAGGACTGGGTGGGCCGGCCGAATCGGCCTGGCCCACCCCTTTTCAGAACATCAACACTAAAATGCCTCTTTTTGGAAAACTGTAAATCAGATTCGCGTGATGTCTATAGAAACATGTTCCTTGGAAGGAGAAAAACATTATGAGATGGTCTTGCAGATTTTTAATTTCCGAGATGGTTGGTTCGGCGACGCAAAGCATCCGCTAAGTACTATTTAGCGTACTGTCGAGATTTTGTTTCGGATGGCGTGAGCGCGTCTGATGTCTGATTTGAGTGTCGTCAGTGGAGTTGCGCCCCTGTCATAAAGAAGAGGATTTCCTAGGGGTTTTTGGGTGTTGAAGCTAGAGTTTAGGTGTGGGCCCCATGACCAGTCTATTAAGCAGCGAGCAGCGTTTATCAAATTTTTCATTAGACGTCCATTCGGGGTGTGCATGTAGTTAATTCTAAGTGTTTCTCCAAGGTAAATGCAATGGCGCAATCCTCCCTCTTTAATTCTACACGATGGTGCGGGCCCCACGGGGGCCGTTTTGGGATTTAGCGGTGTTTTCTATCTTTATCAATGGGTGTCCGTTTTGGACAAGTGTTTAGTCAATCTTGAGTACTTTTTCAAGAGGATCACAACGGTGCGATCTGTTCTTTGTGCTTTGGGACTGGGATGTAGGTCCCATGAAACACCGCTCGTGTGTGGTATGGGGAAATGCATCTTTTTCTCCGGATATCCATTGCACTCAAGTGAGCAATCAATTTGACATTTCTTTCTGAAGAGACCACAATGGTGCGTTGTGCCCAACCGTTTTCGGGGCCGAGGCTCGGGACCACGGGACTCCATTCCTGCGTAAAGCAGTCTTGAATGACGTTTACATCGGATGTCTAATAGAGGCAGGTAAATAGTCTATCTTGCATGTTTTCCCGTGATGATTACAACAATATGATCTGTTTGGATGTCCGGAGTCTCATTCATGATCTCATTAAATGAGGAAGCATGAAAGGTGTACCAATGGTGGTTCTTCCTTCAATGTATGTAAGAAACCCTTGGCGTGTGATCGCATTCACTCTTGTGAGAGTGAAGTTAATGTTTAAAGAGATGTGGTTGGTCGTGATAGGGCCATGGAGAAAGAAGGATGACGAAGTTATGTTTTCTCCCATTTATGACGTTGGACATCGTGTGCACTATTGACTTTAGGCTAGAGATATGGTATACTCTAGGAGAGTTCGAGGATGCTTGGAGGAACAAGTTGTAGTACCTGATAACATTTGTGTGTTTGGTTTGGAGATTATATAGGGCCACACGTCGTGTGGGGCCCTTGTTTGTGTCATGTTCTGATTTACGTACCTTTGACCTCTTGAGACGTAGAGGGACCTTCAGTTCTCGATGGTTTCAACCAGCCGGGTTGAGTGGTTTACCCTAGCCTTGTTCTAGAGTTGGGTGGTTGCACGATACCCACTTCATGTTCTGTTGGCCAGTGTCCTACCATCTTGTAGGGATGGCCAGAGCCGTTTCAGGTCTACCCTCCACGGGTAGTGGGTTGCTCATCGAATTCTTCAGGTTTACCCTATAGTAGAGACTGGGCAGTGGGTTTCTCATTTAATTCTTTGGGTTTAACCTCCAATAGAGATTGGGTAGTGGGTTTCTCACTAACTTCTTTGGGTTTACCCTCCGGAAGAGACTGGTCAGTGGGTTTCTCACCAAACTATTAGGGTTTACCTTCCAATAGAGACTAGGCAGTGGGTAACCCGACGACCTCTAAGGGTTTACCCTCAAGTAGAGACTGGGAAGTGGGTTACCCGATGACCTCTTAGGGTTTACCCTCTAGCCGAGACTGAGTAGTGGGTTACCTAATGACCTCTTAGGGTTTACCCTCCAGCAGATACTGGGTAAGGGGTTTCCCGATGACATCGTAGGGTTTACACTCCAGCGGGGCTGGGCAGTGGATTACCCAACGACTTCTTTCAAACTCAGTCCTTTCTACTAGGCTAGTCTGTGGCTTTTCCCGGTGACTACTGGAGCGGGACCCTTGGTTATACGTGTCAGTGATGTGATGATGTTTACATTGAGAATACATCTTGATTGTGTGACAGTGACGATATGGGGTTTGACTTCCCCCTGAACTCTCAAGTACGAGGGGCGCATTTCCCACCTAGACGGGTCCTTGCATCGAGACTTAAAAGTCATGCGGGCGAGTCAGTGCCACCCAAAGTGGATAGTATCGAGGTGTAGTGATTGAGCCCCTTTGACTTGTACCTCCTAGGTTGACGTGCATGACATTCGGGTTCAGTGTTGGATATACTTTGAACTATTGGCTACTCTTTTTCTTTGGCTGAGCTACGGGATGGAGATCCCCTTACAATCTTGTTCGGGTTTATTGACATAGCATGTGGATATGTATATACCTTGTTCCAATACCCACTTCTTGGGTTTTGGTTACTCTCCTTCCAGGAGAGGTGAAGACGCATGGGGTATGCCACATTCTTTCCTTTTCTAGCTTCTAGTGGTTGGACGAGTCTACTCTCCTGCTATAGGTAGCGAAGACTCGACAATAAGTTCATCTTCTCACCATTTCTAGATCCTTGTGTTTGGATGAGTCTACTTACATCCTCTAGTTTGGTTGAGTTGTACTCTTTAATACACTCTCTGTTTTACTCCTTTACTTTTCACTGTTCGATCTACTGCTCACCTCTTCATTACCTCCATTGTTGCTCCCTCGAGCCTCCGGGGCATCCTACTGAGTATTTTTATACTCACCCCTGCTTGGTCTTTGTCCGCACTTGGTGTGTCCTATCAGAAAACAGGCATTTTGGTCATGAAATTGGTGGTTCTTAGAAGTTCTGGAGCTTCGACCAGGTGTGGTGGGCGTAGTCGGGTTCCAGGTGTGGGACACTCCCAGCTATTTTACTTTTGATTACATGTTGCCGGGTTGTGGCACTTTTCAGGTTAGGCGTGTGTTTTTTCCCTTTTCATTTTAGTTTACCTTCAGCACATTCATTGTACTGTTTAGAGGTCGATGCAATTTCTGGTTTATATATAGCATTTAATATTTTAATTTCTCTTTTACTCTGAACTTTTTCATTATGTGTGTTGTGTGTGTGTGTGTACAGGTACTCTGGCAAAGGCATCCACGAGTTGTTTAGCCTTCAGCGCTTGTCGCCAGCCCCTAGATTATGGAGGCGGGCTTAGGGTAGTTGCAGATCGAGCCCAGGTAGGGTCGGGACATGACCCGCATATCATGAAAATAATACATACATGGTTTTTATTAGTAAATAAAATGTGGTTCAATAAGATGAAAATAATTTTTTGTCAATAGTAACTCTTGACTTTTATTTTTCGCGGTTAAAGGTAAATAGGGTAGTTCAAGAAAAAAAGAATATAATAATAATAAAAAAATTACCTTGAAACTTATCATAACGTTATTGGATGAGTCATGACAGACCATAGAAAACATTGGGTCGATTTTTGGACCCCATTGGGCCACTTAATCGTGATAATGACACTTTATTTTAATTAACATAATGTAAAGAATAAAATGGAATTAATAAATATTTTTACTATATACATTTTTACATGGGATTATATATGTCATCATTTAGACTATAAATATTCATCAGAAACATTATAAAATTTCCTAAATTATGGTATTTTATTTTAGTTTTTGTACATCAAATAAATTATATTACTTATAACACAATAATTATGAAGTATTTACCTCATTAATAAATTATTTAAATAAATATGATTATTAATATTAAAAAAATATGCAAAAAGATTCCAATTTTTATTGGTTGACTTTATTTCTAACATGGGTCGTCTTATATTATTCTTCAATGAGTTATGGACCAGTTTTAAACTGATGACATGTTTATAATAAAATTACAATTTCGAACATTCCAAAAGAGCCCCTCATCTCTCCTATATAAGGAGACCACTTATAACCCATTCCTCACACCTCTAAATCCCATTGCCTCATCCAACCTGAGCTCAAATAAACTCTCATGATCCCTCTCCTCCTCTTAGAATCCTTACCTTAGGAAGAAGGCACATCAAGAAGTCCTATTTATTCCTACTAAAGTGGGTTACCCAAATTAAAGGTAACAGTTTCCCATAACTTCTTTTAATTTATTTTACTATTCCAACCCCTAATCTAATTTTACTCATTTTTTATAAAAAACCTATATAATAAATACAATAGGATATTATTATGAGAAATATTATAACTACACTTACACACACCTCTATCTAATTGGTGAAAAACAAACTATTTCTGTGTGTTGCAAACAAACACCTCTTGAAGCGATGATTGCTAAATTAACCCCTACCGCCACTCACGGTGGCCATAATGATGGCACTATATTTATATATGATATATTCTATTTTTTTGTTTTCTCTATGATTATTTAATTTTTATTTACAAACATACCTTTATGATTTCCATTTTGAGTAAATGTGATAATTTCATTTGAGGAAGTGCAGACTACCTCCCCCTCAATGTGATATGACTCATTCATACCATATGTGGGACATATAAACGATGGTGTTATTGAAATTATATATGATATTATATTATAATTATAATGTAACTATTAATAATTAAAAAAATTTCAACTAAAATATGAAATAGTAATGATAGTAGCGTTCATTCGTATGTATGACTTACCGTCTCCGTGAACGGTTCATTTAATTTCATATCTCCCAATGTTATGTACTTTTATAAATACATATATATACTATATATATGATATATATGACATCTAAATCATGAATATTATTCTGGAGATAATTTAATCTTGACCACATGGACAACTTGTAATTATAAGGTGTTAATATTTACTAAAGTACCAAATATCGACAAAAGGACGATTATTAACTTAAATGAATACATATTGTTTATAACATATAAAAAATTGATATAAAAGGAATAATAAACATGAAAAATGGTTCTTAATCTATTATAAATTAACTTATGTTTATTATTCTGGAAGAACTAGGAACAAACAGGTCAAGTCGGACATGAGGTCAGGGGTTTCTTATCTTACTTTTAATTCTATGGGATTTCCAATGTTGGCCACTTTTTTATTGCATTTGGTGTATTTTGTACTTATAATTGATATATATTATAATGATTATTTTTAAATTTATTGTATTATCTTATTCATTACATGGTTATTAACTTTTTTCAATTCGACCCGATTGATTAAAACGTGATAAGGGGTTTTCATCTCCCTTTTTATTTTCGTGAGATTCAAGCTATATTGCCACTATTTCCTTTTGTGTGGTGTATGTACTATCCATGATTGTTTTCATTGGGTAATATTCAATAATTTATGGTTAATTATATCTTGATTTTATGATCCTACTTTAATATGGTGAATGTTTCATATGTAACCAAATCGTTAAGGGAACCTCTCACCCTCCTCTTTTTTTAATGACTTATTTCTGTTATGGCTTATAATTTACATCTTCTAATGTTGGGATATGTTATTATATATCATTAATAATTTAAATTTTATGTCCATGTGATGGGATACCCTTTTTCTCTCATCAAATTATTTTTCTTCATTTTAATGTGATGCCATTAGGCTGTCGAATTTCTATAAGGGAACTTCTTAACCCAATTTCAATTCATTGGGTTAAACTTATACTTCATGATTTTTCCGTGTTATAAATATGTGTGAATGACCTCTGACTGTTTCACACTTAATATCCACTAATATTTAGTGTATTATTTTTTCACACATAATTATGTAATTTATTTATCAATAATATTAGGATACCGTCTTTATACGGTATTTCATCTCAATATACATTCCCTTGAGACATAATTATTGTTATACCCCAATTTACTTTTATATGGTGTATATACCACCCTTTGTAATATTATATAATGAATACCTTTATTCTCATGATGTTATATGTTTAGATTTATTCTTTATTAAATTATTTTTAGTCAAGTGTTACTCAAGTGTTACGAGACTCTTTAACTAAACCGTCATATTAAAAGCTTTAAATAATTATTCTTCTAAGTATCTCTCATTAATGTCCATGTTTTCAAAATGGTTTTTACTGTTTATTGATATTCACATTATTGTTTTAAAATATTATTTCATTTAAAAGCATCAAAGTTGTGTTGTACACATTGATTCAAAAGTCTCTTTATTAAATGTTTTAAATGGTTTTCAAAAAGGTATGATAAATCATTGATTATGACTATGATTTGTTGTGATTGAAATGTGAAAATGTTATTTTTTCTTTATTCTTGTTTAAAGTGTTATGAATACGTTATGGTTATTGTTCATTTTTTACATATATAGGTGGTTCCGTTATTAACCTAGGGTGGGTGAGCTCGAGATAGCTCTCTAATGCCTTGGGTAATGTGATAGAGGTAAACGTTAATGTTTCTCCAAATAGATTTATGGAATATCCTCTGATGGGTATTCCAAATGTGACATCCTATGTAGCTATGATAGCTACAATGTATGTATGTTATGAATTCTATAAGTTACCTTTATGATTTATTATTTGTGTTTGTTATTCATAAATCTTAGGATTTCATAAAGTATGTTATGATTGAAAAGTATGGTTTCATTGATTTGTGTTTAATGACGGGATAATGTTTTCCTTCCATACATTATAACCCTTTCTGGGATTTTTATGCTCATCCAATGTTTTTGAAATGTTTTACAAAGGACTAAAAACTGAATAAGGTCAAGGATAGATCAAGGAAAATACTTGTTGACTAAAACAATTAACTAGACATGTTTTTAAGAGTTTTTATTTTATGAAAAAATGGATAATATGTAGTAGTATCTACATTTAATTTTCAAGTTGATATGTAATAGTTATGGACTAATTCTCTATAACTCTATACATGAAAATATCCTCAATGTGAATTGTTGACATAATTCAAGATTATGTAATATTTAAGGTCAGGTCTTTTTAAAAAGAGTACTTCCATTCCAAGATATCTTATATAAGACCTCATCATGTTGTTCATTATCTGAATGTTACATCCCTCAGACTAGAGGACTCGCCTGAAATTAAATAAATTCACTATGGAAGCAATGAAGGAAAAATTTATCATAAGAAATTTGTACCCTTTGATAACATTTGATGGAATTTGGAATACCCTGAGAGGAAAGGGGTGAATCAGTGTGTCAAATTTTCTTTAAAAGAGAGGAATATTTTTCCCATGTTGGGAGAAAACTATTAATCCTATCAGACAATCACATTCAAGGAGATATCAGAAGGAGTTTATAGGTTTCACCACATAGGGAGAGTCAATACAGCATACACTTACAGTCTGTTAGATCTACCAAAATACACTAGTCTTAACTGGTTGTGGAGTACAATAGATTATACCAAGCCACTATATGAAAGGCACACTTTACAAAAATATATGGATAAATCACTCCATCCCAAAAAATATTTTGGTAGACTACCCCTGTCTCACTACTTTTGGAGAAGTTGAACTAATTTTATCGACTTGAAGGTCGTTTCAAGGAATTAAAATTAATGTATTTATACATGACATAGAATGAGACTCATCTTTCACCGTATAATTGTGTTGATGATCATTGAAAGTTATATCCTCATAAATAGAGATGTACAATAAAAATTTCATGGGGAAACTATGTCAAGATCAATATCTTCACCAATACCACTACCTTCATAGAACAAACTACCTTCGGTATGCTCACTTACATCTCGGAACAAACTACCATCGTGATGATCACTGAATCAATGTTGAATACCCCATCATTTCAAATCACCCTTTAATAAAAATAATTATAAATTTTAATAAGTTATAGTCTTTTCCTGATGATTGAGATCTGATATAAATCTAAATTCATGAAGCTCCCTTAGCTTTCCAAAATCAGACCATTTTCATATTTTCATTGAAAATTTTGTTAGAAGTGAAGAGTTGTAGCCTCATATCTATTGCCTCAATATTGGGAAATGTTCTGACCCCTCATAGTTGATTTTATAGATCTTCAAAAAACATAATCATGGTGATCATCCTATCATGATGATCCATGTAAATTTTTCATTTGCGATGATCATCGTAATAGTAGGTATTTTCATCAAAACATTACACACTATGATGCTCAAATTATCTTAATCGTGGAGATCACCATCATCATTCATGATGCTTCAATTCATCATCCATCGCAATGCTCATCCATAGAGCATAGATTACCACTACTTTTCTTTTATCCTTCATTAAACACAATTCGTGAATCCCCTATTGAAAATAATCTATCGTTTTTCATAATTTCAAAATGGATTTAAATAAATCCTCTATTTGTGATGAAAATCCATCCTCCAAATTTTGGACCCCAAATATTTGGAAACCACTAAGAAATGATGCCACATTCAATGTTGTTATCAGCTTGAACTGTAATATACCTTTCCTCAAAAACTCCTTGACCTTCCATGTGAGGATTGAAAAAAATGAAAAGTCATACTTCATTTCCATCAAAGGAAAACCTTGGTTCCAACAAAAAAGATACAATATGAAGTAAAATTATAAACTAGTATTTGGTTTTACATCTGTAATGTAAATAATTAATGATAATTAATATTACCAATTTTAGTTTTAATGAAATAATTTTTTATATTATATATTTTTTAATGTAAAAATTTATTTTAACATATTTTGGATTATATATATGATAAAAAAAATTTAATTCCTCAAAAAAATTATCATAAGATGTTTTTTTGACATTTTTATAAAATAATCAATTGTTATGGGGATAGAATAACATGATTATTTTTTCTAATAACATCACATTTATATGGATTTTTTTAAATCACATGATGTAAAAAATTTATATCATAAAATTAAGTAAAATCAGTTGAATTTATTTTTCTAAAATTATTCAACCAATGAATATGAATTTATAAAATTATGTATTATTTTATAAAAATTATTTTTCTAATGTTTCCCTTATTCAATTCACAAATTTTGAAATATTATTTTTGATTTATTTTAATACAATAGAAATATTTATTAAAAATTATATTCTTCATAACACTAGTATAATAATGTAATTTTAGAAATATATTCATACATATATAATTATTATTCCTAAAAATACACTTCTCTAAAAACAGCCTTTTACAAATAATATTCACTACTGTTAAAATTATTTTCCCTACACATAGATAGAAAACATAATGATATACATCATATATTTGAGGAGATAATTTTTTGAGTTTTCATAATGAAATTTGTTTTAAAAAAAATATTAAATTTATTTCTCATTTCCATGCTAATTGTGGAAGAATTACTTTAAAACTATAATTTAATTAATATCAAATAAATTATACTAAATCAACTAAATTTATAACATTAAAATAATTAATATAATATATTATATATGCATATAAATAAATATTTTAACCCTCGTACAATTTTTAATATATAAAAAAATATTAAATATCCATATTTGTAAAAATGACATTTTTTTCTATCAAAAGAGAAATTCAATAAATAATTAGTTTTATATAAAAAATTTCCTTATTATATATTTAAAACGAATTGGATTAGATTTTTACGAAATTTTATTATATATCACACTAATTTTGTTATATAGGTTATGTAATATGATTAATAAATCATAAAATATCATTATTAGAAACAAATTAACTAGTTTAATAATACAAGATTAAAATTCTAAAACACAACTCTAAAAATCCTATAATGGGTATAAAACAAGTGTATAAAAACTTTTCTGAGTCTCTCTTTACAAAAGAACCCTCATAAATCATATTTTTACCATATACAAGTATTTAAATATGAATAGATTTGTCTATATATTGACAAAGATGAATATTTCAACCGGTGATCATTTTCAAATCTTTTTAATTTGTAGAACTTCCAACATTCAAATAAGAAAATAGGAACTGAATTAATACTTGCAAAATATTACATTTTAACCTCCCTAGAATACTGTGAAATATGAAAAATATATTTTTCAATAATATTTGGAACAATATATTCAATTTCAGGTGAACATTCATTTAAAAACAAATCTCTCAATAAATATTATATAATTTTTATTGTTTTCATCTTAATATTACACATAAAAAATATTATAAATATAATAATATGATGGATTCATAATCAATAATATGAACCTATTATGTTATATTAAAGTTACAACATTTATTTTTTAATTTTCATCCATTTAAAAAAAAGAATGAAAATTGTGCATGTGTGTGGTCTACCACATCTACAATGGATTAATTTTCTTTTTTCATCAATATTCCAATTCAGTATACTAACAAATAACCAAATAAAGTTCATTATAATTATAAAATAAAAATATTACCATTAATAATCAATTAAAATGATATTATGTCAGGATACACATGTCATTAACTATACTAACCAACATATTTGACGATGTTCTATTTTGGATAAGTTTAACCTTCTATAGGAATAATGATATGAAAACAATTATGGATATATATTATCAAATGATAAATATAGTTATAATATAATTATGAAAATATTATTTTTATATATTTAATTAAATATAATATTATATACTTAATATATTATTAAGGTATGGTTTTCATATGACAAAATTACTGTAATAAATGGTTATCAATTTGGTTTTCAGATATGGAAACCAAAAAACTTATGGAATTAAATAAAAAAAATTTAAATCATTATAAGTAATGTATCATAAAATAATAAATTATTAATCAATAATTAAAATTTAATCAAATTATTGGTAACGATATCAAAATTATTTAGAATTCACAAAATATTTAATATTTTTAACAACTAATGGACATAATATACAAAAACATTTTAATTTAAAAATATAAAATTAACCAAATATGTTTTATAAAAGATTAATATTTATGATTATTTCAATTAAATGGTATATAATTGTTTTCATATTTGTTTTACAAATATATAGAGTCTGATCTACTATGAAAAGAATCTTTGTATGTGTTTTTTCTTTTAAAATTACTCTCTTTGAGACGAGTTCAGTTTTATCAACCCAATAACATATATATGGGGTATACAAAAAAATATTTTATGTCATTAATTATATTTTTATCAGGGTTTTTATGTGGTATTAGATGTACCTTCTTCATGGGGGTTTCATTTGAATTATTCTAAATCATATAGGTTTCATGTTCTAAAATCTAAATTCCTATAGAAATGTTTGATATATTCACCATGATTCATTTTCAATGGTGTAAATAATATCTTATTAAATTTTTTATAATTATCCTCTTATACTTCATGATATTCAATTTATTATTTTTTTCTTACCTTTTTATGGGTTTTTATTACGTATTTACAAATTTTTCGAGGGGTTATCATGACACAAATATCTTTGTTAGGTTATAATCAGTATTCTTTGTATATTAGTTTTCTTAATCAAAATATGTTAAACTATGATGATAGTATGATGTATTTTACACTTGATAATTTTTTAAATAAATTTTAGACCCATATTATATGTCCTTGATTAATAAACTGTTTCGTTAAAACTAAATTTGGTAAATAATAAATTCCATTTCAATTAATCAATTTTTCACTCATGTCCATATTTTTAGATCATAAAAATGATACCATTTCACATATCAAAAAAATATTTTATTTTTATCTTCAATGATCTATTTATTCTAATTCATTCATTATCCATCCAGTTTTTTTTAATTTTTATTAAATAGGGGGAAATGTATCAAATATTTCAGGAGGTATGAAATAGTGGATCTCAAGATAATAGGCTCTGACAAGGATAAATTTTTTGGATGAATATATCCTATAATAGTGAATATGCTATATAGATTATCAAAAGTATCCCATGATGATATGATTTCCACACTAAGATTACCTTATACCCATGTGTGAGTAATATTGGTGTGTTTATTGAGGAGAGGTATACATCAATGAACTAAGTAGATACTACCCCATAGGTTTGATCTAGGCATCCAAATGTTTCTATATAAAATAGAGGAATTAGTTACGACCACATTGAGGTAGGTATTATGGGAGAGGGAAAAATTAACTCCCCTTAAAATGTCATAAGCTTCTATAGGGTGGGAATCACACCGTCCAAAAAGGATGTTAAAATATTAAATGGAAGAACATATTTTTTTATGAATAGCACTTCAGCCACACATGATACAACTAATGCATCCTCCATCAACATTAATTTTAACTTCATCAATATGGGTTATCTATTGGAACCATTTTATGTTTTTTGTGGTTTCTAAACCATGTTATTAGGATACCAGATGACCGAGAGCATCTAAAGAGATTGGTAGAGTTCCCACATTTTAAGAATATGGATATGCATGACCGTAATGGTACAATCCCTAACCATAAAATAAAATTGTGAACTTTGAGGTACCTCAAGGAGAGATATTTTAAGATATATCCATATAATAAAAGATTATGAAACAATGAAGTATACCCTTTCATTATATTATATACTTCTCTCTTCAGTGTCGTGGAACGATTCACGAAGGAAGTTCTTTCTATGAATCTCTAGATTCCCATTCCAACTAAAAGTGCCAATGAAATTACATATAGAGGCCACCAATTCACCATTAATGTAATTATGATGTGTGTACACTTACTTAGGATAATGAAAATCACTTCATAGGGAAACCATGGGATCCCCCTATGTCTTGGTACATTATCAGTAGGTAATACATGAATGAAAATGCACCATATTTTGATATAATTCTTATTAAGGTCATTTTTTCACCAAAGCTATTCACTCCATTCTTTATGATCATAGATTTCAAATGGAATATAATTTAAATATTTTTTTAGAATATCCATATCAATTAAAAAGTGAAAACAAAATTTTATTATTCTATGGACAACATAATATTAATATAGGTCTCCCATTGATGTGTGTTGAAGAGTGAAGAGATAAAATACTATGCTTTATCATCAAATATTTTTTCATTTGATTAAAATTTTGTTCTTTTTAATGATCCATCATTTAATATTTTTTAAAAAATATAAAATTTAAATTTATTTTCACTTTCCCTATTTAAACCATTTATTTGTTTTTCAAGTTTCTATTAGTAATGATTATTTAAAATAAAAATCAAATTATTTTCAACTATCCATTTTTTATTTTTTGTATAGAGAGAAATGACTATTAGACAAAGTATTACATGATAGTTTTATAAATATAAATTAAAAATATTAAGGTTCAAAAATAAAAGTTCTATTGGAAGATAAGTAATATAAAACCGTAACATGAAACTAAAATAAAACATCTTAATTGTTAAATCCATAATGTTATCTAAAATAGATTTTATATCCGATAACAGCATAGGATAAATTTGGTAATATAATAAAAAAATAATATATTTAAATATAAATAATAGAATAAACCTAAAGTATAAACGTGACTTATTAATCAGAACTCATAAAATTATATGATATAAAAAATGTATTGGTTAATCATTAATGAGCATAATATAATGATAATCTAATCATATGATGATGAGATAAAAATAAAATGAAGAAATATATAACATGATGTCATGATCTTTTTTGGATGACCAAAAAATAACATCACAGGGTTGACAGAGCCCCATTATGGATTAGGTTCACTCCATAATACCATATATAATGTCTAATGAAAAAAAATCATACCCAATTCATAAGAGTGATATCTAGGTAAACACATTAAAACTTTTAAATTATCATGTGTTATAAAAAATAATCATTCATAAGGTATAATCATAATAGTTACCCCTAGAATGAAATGGGTTTTAAATTCCTATGAGATATCATAATCAATAGATATTTCATAAAGAACACATTTTTTAAAAGAACATAAGGCATGTATTTTCCCATAAAATCAAAGGATAATATTCTAGGTATATATAAAATAGAAAAATATTAAAAATTTAGAATAATTTAATGGGATTAAATATATTATTATTGTGAGTTAGAGGGAAAAATTATATAACAAAATATGGGGGGGTTCAAAGACACCCTTCAACTTATGATCCATAATCATTTTTCATGTGTAATTAACATCATAGATAATAAAATTAGATTCATTAATTTAATAATTATGAAAAATATACATAAATAATAAACATAATAAAAACATTATATTCATTTATATACATAAAAATGATACATAATGGTTAATGTTGTTGTTCGGGGAATGTTTGATTCAGGGTTCCATGGATAGATAACTTATGGTTAATTATTCATGTCCTTATAAAATGGGACTACATAATCATAAAAAATTAAATTGTATTAACATACTTATATATATTTAAAATTTTCTAATTATCCATAGAAATTTTATAAAATGGATTATTCTTTTAATAATAATATTAGTGTTATACTATTTTTTGGCAGTTTAATGAACCATTACAAAATAATTTAATTTAATTTAACATTATGAAAAAATATTCACTCCAAAATTTGGTGAAATATTTAAAATACATAAGTAGTTACATATAATAACTATAAGTTAATTCAATCATTCCATTATTTAGGTAGTTGGAAAGAACTAAGCTTATATGAATGTAGGGAACCGACATAATATTGAAAATTTGTAATTTATTTATAAAAAAAGGTGATTGGAATGTTGTAGATGGTATATACCACATTAGACAAATTAATTTCAATATATATATATATATATTAATCTATATTTATTATTTCTTATCATATGATGTTCGGGTTGATAAAGTAGAATAGGAATTAAATTTAGAAGAGGTAAATTGGAAATTTAACTTCTAAAATGTCGTGTCCTTGAATTAGTACTGATATAAAATAAACTTATTATTTTGGAGAGGCCACAAAACTATTAATTGGTCGAGAGTTTTGGTAAGATATTATTTCATAAGTTAAGAAAAATCAATGTCTTATAAAGAGTGAGGAGAAGTGGTGGTATTTATATGTGGGGGAGAGGGGTTTTTTTTATTTTTATGTTTAGTAGTTCATTATTTTAACTCCAAACTTCATATAATATTTATTATTATAAAAATATATTATAATGGAATATTTTTTTCTATATAATAGATTTTTATATCTTAAATTACAGTTAAATTTTTGTATTTATTTTATAATATTAATTACTATATTTTATCGTATTTAACACTTAGCAAAATCAACTATTTTAGAAAAATACAAAAAATTAAAATTACCCATTTATATACACATAAATAAAAAAAAGTATGTCATTTTATTGAGAATTTATTTATATATTTGGGGAATTTAATTTTAATATGAAATCCATTTAAATTTGAATAATATTTATTGTAACATTATAATCAATTTTCAGACCCTTTAAAAATAATTATGGTCTCATTAATTTATCTTAACATTATAAAAAACCGTTATATAATGTTTCAAAGATGTTATATAAAAATAATTTTTTAAAATAATATAATTCATTATAAAAGTTTAGTTAAAATAATTTTGTTTTAAGAGAGTAGAAACTCTTAATTTATGAGTTTTTAAAACATTTATTTACTTGTAACAAGAAATAAATATATCTTATTTTTTATTAATAGGTTGAAAATATATTATTTTACAATTCCAAATTTTATTTTAATGTTCTAATAGGCTGGTTACTATTCATAACTATCACATTACTATTCTAATGGTCATATCAATTTTCCAATGATCAGATTATTGTTCCAACATTCAGATTTGCAATGGAAAAATGGGATCCATGCATTCTAAAAATTCATCTCATTTTATTCAATATTAATTCAATTTTATTTTCTATCACTATTATATATATATATATATGTTAATTTTGTAATTTAATAATATTTTATTTATTTTTTTCATCAATTTTATAGTGTTTTTTATGAGTAAAGTTGTTATCGTTGATTGAGAATATCCAAATCTTCATGTTTTAGGTATCGTAATTTGTATGTATTATTCTAATAAAATTTTCTAAATTCATATATCAATTTTTTCTCTAAATGTAATTTTAAAATTAATACAATATTTTTTTTTATCATGTGGATTCTATGAATTATAAAATAATATATTACTAATAATGACACCATATATATTCAAAATGGAAATTACATTTATGAAATATTGGGTCACTAATTTTTTAATCCGTAATGAAATTACACCATATATATATATATTTTAAAATTTTCATGTGAAATATTGTGATGGTAAATCAACTTTATAGATACATAGGGTTCCCTTGTTTAAAAAAAATACCTAATGTTTCACCTCAGTAACATGACTTGGTGGGTTTAAATGTTTTGTAGATACTTCTCTATATGCTCTATGATCTTCACAAACATATCCTCATAAAATATTTCATATTATAGCTATACCATATAAAAATTCATTTCATGTTATGGAGTTTTATATAATTCTTCAAGAGGGATACTATTAATACATCATTTACTTGAGAAATGGGTAGTGAGAGTTAAATTTGATAGCCTATAGATCTGATGGCATTAAAAATCTATAAGTTCCCAATGCACATGAGAGATAGATTTACAATCATCCAAAACCTCACAACTTTATAACATGGATATATATGGAGTACTACTTTATCTAAGAAAAAAATCCAACATTATAAATGATATTAAACGTAGCTCTTTTGATGAATTTTTTAATCATAGATGTGTTGCTATATTCTCTTGACATTTTCTAAAATTTTCTCAACCATTTCAGGAACCTTATTCTTTAATTTCCAAAAACCAACCCCACATGTTATTATTATGAATGTCTTCCTAGAAATGGTTTCGTATAGATTAATTTGGATGGTTTAGGGAAAAAATGTATTATATGATAACTCAACTAGAGTAACCTTTTTTCATGACCCATCCCTTGAGAACTGTGTCGTGACTACCCCAAGCCCGCCATTCAAAGGCTAGGGGATGACGACTAGCACCATAAAGACATATCTCTATAATGGGAAGGAATTTCCTTTAAACCTGTACAAACACACAATCTAAGAACACATAAAGTTGTAACCATGATGTAAACTATTGTAGTAAAAAGTGTACCGAAAGTGAAGGGGATGGAATAAAAGCCCAACTAGAAGGAAAAAGTAAAAATGAAAAGAGAAAACTTCTCTTGAATCGTCCACTGAGGATCCTACCTAAAGGTTAGGTATAGCTCTCTAACAGTAGACACTATGGTACCTCTCTTCAAATGGTCCTCCACTGAGTATCGTCCAGTCCTGGTTCCCTCATCCTCAATCAATGTTGTTCATTGTATGCATTAGACCCAATAAAGTGTGGTTGTAGCTTGTGAAGGGGTGAGTATAACAATACTCAATAGGGACCCTGAGATCCCGAAGGTCTCACAAAATCCATAAAGGATAAACCACAATGCAAGACCACAAACACAAATCACAAAGCAACAGTCAACCCTACATTGGAATATTCCCATACATATACCAATGTTTTCAATTATACTCATGGAATTCAGGAAAAAAATGGTTCCAAACTTTTAACCATTAGTACAACTATTCCACGAAGGAAGGAACACCAGGAAGTTAACACCAAAAGGGTAAGTACCACAATGTTAACATCGCAGTTAAAACACCAAAAAATTAATACCACGAAAAAGTACCACAAGGCTAAACACTCAGATCACAATTTTTATAAATTAAGTACATAAGTACCAATGATTAATTGTATCACTAGATCATATTACTTCATTGATAAGCTCATCTATTGACCCACACAACATTTATATTAGTTGACCCACACAAGATTCATAGAAGTTTACCCACACATTATTTGTAAAAGCATAACCCCAAATGATTTGTATAATTTTACCCACACAAGATTCATATAAGTTTAACCACACATGATTTTAATGTACATCATGTAAAACAAGCCACAAGGTTCTCCATGCCTAGTGTGCTCATGTTCTGTAGAAACTTCTCCTCGAATCATCAATCGTACCTCAACCATCGCTAAGCTCCACAATGGTGTAACCAAAAGGATCGACATGTCTTAAGGGTCCCAAATCGATAGATGGTGCATTAATTGGATGCCCGGTCTCTATGTTATTAGAATTATAGTGCTTAGGGAATGTTTGGATTCTGGTTCGATCCATCCTGGTCATACTCCAACATTATCCAAATCTCAATTGAAATATAGCAAAAGTTCTGTGTCGATCTAAGGATCTCAGTACCATAGATAGTCTATCAAACATATATTTGGTTCTCAAGATATTACACATTAAGGGTTTCTCGGGCCGATTAGGTACATGTTTGGTCTATCCCAACCTGACCCAGTCTGAGACAGACCCATCTAGACTGGTCCATGGTGAGCTCAGCCCATTAGGCCATGGTCTGGCTCGACCCACAAGAGGGTGGCCCAAACCGTAATAGGGAATGGCCTACTATGTAGGTGGTCCACTGGGCACACAACCAGTGGCTTGGTGGAGCTACCTGCTGGGGTGGGGCCGGCCCAAGCTGTAACCCAGGGGAGTGACCCTCGGTGTTTCTCGGACGACCACGAGGATCATTCGGTAACCTCTACAGCAGCACTGCCACATGGAGCCACCAGGTGTCTTGAAACACCCACTATAGCAAGTCTCGTCTCCCTTCATGTCCGACCAGTGCCGGCCACCATCTTTAGCATCTCGTTATGGGGCGCCGCTTCGCAACCCACGACTGGTCGGTGTGTTGGCCACCTACTTCCATTCACCGAAACTGATGTACTGAGTCCCACATCCTCCGGCGGCACACTGGTCGCACTTCCCTCCTCTTTTGTGGCCGGCCGGTGTGATGACCGCCTCTTACGACCCCCATGGATAACGACTCATGGAAGGTTCCTCCGGTGGCCCTGGTGCGGCTCCTCCTCTGTCGCGGTCAGTCGGTGCTGACAACAACATTGGTCCCTTCTTGCACCAGTTGCTAATACTGTCGTGCCTGCGGCTTTCTACGGGTCACCCGAAGAGCTAAAGTGGGGCGTTTTTTCTTCTAAAAGAATCATTGAACTTCATGGGACATCATCTTTGCTTCTATCCCATTAAAAAAAATTGGGTTCTATCCATCCTGATGAATCGACTGCAATGAACACAGATATTAATCATGATAGTGGTGGGACTAGGCCATTTTTTGGCCCACGCCCTATGCATTAGTTTGATAGCAATATGTTGAAGAGATTGAATCATCCGTAGTTGAAATTAAACAATTTATAATCCCTACCTAAAATCATTAGTGAGTGCTCACATTTGAAGATGGTGGGTCAACGATTGTTGTTCTGCAACAACCTTCAATAGCTGCTCGAACGTCAATTCTCTGTTCTTTGCATGGTGGGTTTCTTCGTCCAAAGGATCTCCAAAGGCTCTCAAATTTTCCTCAATGTGTTCTCCTCCCAATTCAAATATTTGTGTGACCAGGCATTTAATTCCTAATATTTAATGCCCAACCACCTTCGTGTGGTCCCCAACTCCAATAATTTAAAAAGGATGGAAAGAGTTTTATAAAAATAAAATAGTTTTTTTTCAATTTAATCCTCCATGAAAACCCAAAAAACCAAATCTTCCCATTTACCTATTACAGTAGATGTAGAGGCTCCATTAAGTGAATCATGGAACTATGAGTTCAACGATGCCCTCAGATTTCAATTCGAAGCCCTAGTTTAAATGTTAGGAATTATCGATCAGTAATTTTACTGAACATACCTTATATAATGTTTGAAAATTCATTCCAGGCACACCGGGCCCCAAAATCATGCGCTGCCAATTTTTTTAGACTCGTAATAATTCAATATAATTTAAAAAATTACATGGAAAATTCTGGTCATTACATTCTGCCCACCATAGTTTTTTCATCCCTAAAATCCAAAACATAGACTAAGGAAACAGATGGGGATACTGAGTATGAATCTGAGCCTCTCGCTCCAATGTGCTCTCCTGGAGGTTTCCATTATGCTATAAAACGAGCACCAAAGGTATCAATCATCCAAAAAGGACATGATATTTTCGATCCTAAATATCCCCTGGAACCTCTGTAAATGTTTACCCATCTTCGATGTCCATCTCTTCCTAGTAAATGATGTTTGTTGGATCATGCACGTACCTCCTCAGCTATGATACATGAAAAACGTCATGCACCCAGTGCATCTGAGGGGGAAGAGCTAGGCGATACGGAACCTCGCCCACTCTTCTGAGGACTTGAAAGGGTCTATTGAACCATGAAGATAACATGCCACCCCGACTAAATCTCCACAATCCTCATAGAGGTGATACTCGTAGAAAGACATGTCTCCCTCCTCAAACTTCAAAGGTGTCTATCTCCTATCTGCATAAGACTTTTTCCAACTCTGTGCATTCTTCATCCACTCTTATTTTATAGGCACCTTCTCTATGGTAGCCCATACCAAATCAGGACCCACTAGTGCTGACTCACATAGGTCTGTCCAGCATATAGGTGATCTTAACGGTCGACTGTACAAAGCCTCAAATGAGGCTATAACAATGGTGGAGTGATAGATGTTATTTTACCCGAACTCCAGCAAGGGCATGCGACCCTCCCAACTACATAAAAATTCTAGGAAGAAATCATGATGTGTGTCCTTGAGTGTTTGTATGGTCCGCTCTATCTGATCACCTGTCTCAGGATGAAAGGTGGTGCTCAAATGTAGCTGAGTCCCGAATGCCTCTTGAAATCCCTCCCTAAAAAGGGAAGTAAATCATTCATCATAATTAGAGACAATCATTGAATGAACTCCATGAAGACATAAAATATATTGTTTAAAGAGGCGTCCCAAGCCCTCTTCTAATCCCTGCTCTTAGATAGGTAAGAAGTGGGTCGACATGGGGAGTTGGTGAAAGATCACCCTGATGGAATCATGTCCCTTGAACATACGAGGAAGTCCTATCACAATTTCCATAGAAATACTATCTCACTTCCACTCTGGAACCACAAGTGGCTATGCAAATCCTATTGCAACCTGATGCTCGACCTTCACATGCTGACAAGTGAGGCATCGTGGGACAAACTACGTCACTTCATTCATCATTCCTATAAAATAGTGCTGATGCTGAAGGACCTGGTATATCTTCACCATTCCAGTATGCCCCTCCAGAGGGGTCGTATGGAAGTCCCTCAGCACCTCCTCCTGTAGTGACATTGATTACATGGTGCATCGTATCAAGTTGATGAAGTTTTCGGCACCATCAAAAAATCTATTAGTTGTATGTCATATGGATATTTGAGCACATCGTTCCTCACACTCAATTCCCAAAAATGTGGCTCCCGAAATCCCTAAAAAAGTGTTGGAGTGACAGTCATATTCTAAAGGTAAGCCACTCCATCTCTATCTATTAAGGATATCTGCATTGTGGCTAGCTGCTTTGTCACCTCACACAACATCTATAGACTAGACATCCTACAGAGTGCATCTCCTACCACGTTACCATTCCCACGAGTAGAGACTATCTCAAAGTCACAGTCTTGGAGGAACTCTAGCCACTGCCGTTGTCATAGGATTAGTTCTTTCTAAGAGAATATATACTTTAGACTCTTATAATTAGAGTAGACTATAAGTTGTTCTCCCATCATGTAATGTCACCACATATTCAAGGAGAATACCGGTACTGCTAACTCTACGTCATGGGTAGCATAGTTATTCTCATGTTGTCTTAGTAGTCGCAATCCAGAAGAGATCCCTGCTCGCTTCTGCATCAGGAGACACCCATGTACAGTCTCTAATGCTTCGTAGTAGACTACATACCCAACGCCCTCTTCAGGTAGACTCAAGATGGTGGCACTTTCCAGTCTTTGCCTCAGCTCTTGAAATCTATGTTGGAATCTCTCTATCTATACGAAGGGTTGTCCCTTATTTTCAAAGATGACAATGGGGTTTCAACTCTGGAAAGTCAGGCATGAATCTCTGTTAGTATCCAGCCAACCCCATGAAGCTCTGCACATCAGTAACATTCTTAGGTGGCTCCCAAGATAGCACAGCCTCTATCTTCACTGGATCTAATGCAACTCCAACCTCCAAGATAACATGTCCCAGAACATGAACCTCTATTATCCAAAACAGGAACTTCATGAGATAACCATAAAGCGGGTACTCTTAGAGTGTATCTAGAACTATCATCATATGATTGTCATGCTCCTCCTCTGATGTTGAGTATATAAAGATGTCAACTATGAAGACCACAACAAAGTAATCGTGGTGTGGCTAAAATATCAGGTTCATGAGTCCCATGAACACTTCTGGGTAATTAGTCGCACCGAATGGCATAACCAAGAACTCATAGTGGCCATATCGACTTCTGAAGGTTGTCTTCTACACATCCTCATCCCATACTCGGAGATAATGGTAGCCTGATCTGAGGTCTATCTTTGAAAACCAGAGATCTCCTTTCAACTTATCTAAAAGATCATAAATCTTAGGATGTGGATACTTGTTCGTCATGGTCACAGGGTTCAGGAGCCGATAGTCCAAATAGAGTCTCAAACTACCATATTCATTCATGGTGAAAAAATTGTGGAATCTTATAGAGAAACATTGGGCCTTATTAAACCCTTCTTCTTCAAGTACTCTTACTCTAATGATAACTCATGATGCTCTTCAGAAGCCATCTAATATGGTGGTGTTGATATCGGTGTCGTCCAGAGGTACAGGTTGATGTAAAAGTATACCTCTTTGCATGGAGGTAGTCCAGGAGCATCATTAGTAAAGACATCGACATAATTCTCTAATACTATGGGTTAACTCGGACTACTCACATAAACTGCTCTGAGGCTAAGGCTATCCAACTGATTAGTGATCAGCTAAACCCTCTTCTGGAAAAGTCTATCATGTGATGTAAAGGTTCCCTTCTCATCAGTTAGGGAAAACCTAGTCCCATACTTGGAGACACACATAACATTGTGTCTAATATAGTCAATCTAATAATGGACTGTGGATAACCAGTACATACCCAGGATGATGTTGTAAGGACATGATGCCGATACTAAAAGATCTCAGCTGAAGCGCTTGCCTCCTAGAGTAAGATCACACTGCCATCGCCAATGTCTAATCGTCTAATCCTCTCCCATAGGAGTCTCTAGCCATAAGGATTTAGATAACTGCTCTACATGATTCTATGAGCTCCAAACGAGGTCTATGGATATATAAGAATGACCAAAACCCATGACTATAAGTACTGCAACTGTAGTGGAGTATAAAAATATCATAGCTCTAATCATCTCTGGAGTGTCGTGGCCATAGGACTCAGCTTCCTAGATCTGAACATGTCTTTGCCCACCTGCTCCATGTGGTCGGGGTGGACCACATATAGGTGGTTGTGTTAGAATCTTGAATTGTTGCCCACCACCTACTGAACGGCCAGCTCCTCTACCACATCTGCTTGTTTTCTATATACCTTCCTGACCATAATTATGATTCTACCCTGGCGGTCCCTCGACAGTCTTCAATTTGTCCGTATGGTGGGTTGGGTAGTTCCAAGCCTTGTGACAATGTTCATCGCATGAGTAGCACTGTCTGCCCCTCATCTATCATGCTCTATCTCATAATCCTCAAACCACTGTCCATGACTCCTGGGGTCGTCCACCTAAATGTCTGGTCCTCTTGGACCTCTGTGTCATCTTCCTATTGCCAGCTGTAGATGACTCTGCTACGTGTCATCCCATGGTGGGTCTCACTGATGGTGACTGCACAGCAAAGAAGCTCTCCACAAAGATTGATTTCTCTAATACCCTATCCTGCATCGGCATGCTAAGAGATATCATCGATTCTCTGATCTCCCATTAGATAACATCCTCAATGTTAAGGGCCCTAAATAATGTGTCATGTACTGTGTCAGTGGAGTAGCATGAGAAGTTAGTGAACCTCACTAAGTACTGGTCCATGGTCATGTCTCCCTGCTACATGTGTAATAGATCTTATATATACACAGATCGTAAGTTCATTGGGATTAACAATGCACTGAAAAGTATCTTGAAGTCCACCCAGATGGGGGTCACCTCATTGTGTATCTGCAACAACAAGTTCCACCATCTCCCTATTGCTACCTGAGAGAAACTGGTGGCTAGGATCACTATTAGGTTTGCTGGTGTCCCAAGCAGGTGGAAAACTTCGGCTACAGCCTCCAGCCAGTCATCAGCCATCCATGGATTGGTCACACCTCAGATCCATGAAGGCCTATTATACTGTAAGTCATCCAACACGCTCAGTCGGCGTGCATTGTCTGCTATTAGGGCTGGTGGAAACAGATGCACAATGGGTAGTGGTGCCACGTGTAATCCAATCGATGGTACATCTTCCATAAGAGGGCCCTACATAGAAGCCTCTTCCCTCAATGGGCCATCATCACAAAATCTACCCAGAACCATGGCTGGCTATCCACATGGTGGAATCCTTAAAAAAACAGATTCACTACAATCAATAAGTTGTACCTGGTGAGCTGACTCAAAAGAGATCACAGAAAAAACATTTCAAAACACACATAATTAGTGTTTTTGCGCACTGAGCCAGAAATCAGAAGTCAGGGTCCTGGTGTATGGATAGGTCGACCACTGCACCAACACATGATTCCCTAAACTGAAAACCACAATCATAACACTTATCACTATTGTGACATTTAAAAGATCAGTGTCCTAGTTTTATATAGAACTGACTCCTCTGATACAACATTTTCACGACCCATCCCCTGGGGCCCATGCTATGACTACCCCAAGTCCACCTTCTATAGGCCATGGGCTGGTGATTAGCAATAGAAATATTTATCCCTATAATGAGAAGGCATTTCCTTTAAACCTACACACACACACAATCCTGGAACACAAAACGAAGACACCATGACGTAAACTGCTATAGTAAAATGTGTAATAAAACTAAAGGGGATGGAATACAAACCATATTGGAATGTACAAGTACAAATAAAAAAACATCTCCTAGATCATCAACAGAGGATCCTATATGAAGGGTAGGTGTAACTCCCAATTAGTAGTCACTGTGAAATGTCTTGTCAAATTTTCCACCTCTAAGAATCGTCCAGTCCTAGCTCCCTCAGCCTCAATCAATGTTGTCCATCATCTACACAAGACACACAAGGTGTGGGAATATCCCGTGCAGGGGTGAGTGTAATAATACTCTGTAAGGACCCCGAGACACTGATGGTCTCACAGAATCCACAAAGGATAATCCACAATGTAAGACGACAAACACAAATCTTGAAGACACACTCAAACCTACATAATTATATTCTAATACATATACCTATGTTGTCAAATATACTCATCTCATTCATGGGAAAACAAAAGACTCCAACCGTTTAGCCATAAGCCCAACTATTCCATGAAGGAAGGAATACCCTGAAGGTTGCACAACAAGGGTAAGTACCACAATGGTAACATCACAAGTAAAAAAACTAAAATGGTAATACCATGATGAATGCCACACAATGGTAAAGAATCAGCTCACATCATGTATAACATAAGTAAAAAATCACATATGAATAAACATATTGCTATATCATCTTACTTCGTCGAGAATCTCTAATGTTGACCCACATAAGATTTGTAGAAGATGACCCACACATGATTCGTAGAAGCTGACCAACACAGGATTTGTCAAAGCATACCCACATAGGATTCATAGATGTTTACCCGGACAAGATTCGAATAAGTTTAACCACATATGATTTGTTTAAGTTCATCATGTACATCTATCCACAAGTTTCTCTGCACCCGATGTGATCATGTTCCGTAGAAACTACTCCTCGAGTCATAGGTCATACCTCAACTGCCACTAAGATCTATAAAGGATTAATCCAAAGGACCGCCATGTGGTAAGGGTCCCAACGTGATAGACAACATGTCAATCATACGGCCGGTTAGAAAGTTATTGGCATTTTAGTTCCAAGGTCCTGGTTGGATTCGGGTTCGATTCAACCTGATCGTACCCCAACATTCCCCAATAATCATGTGGAGTATATCAAAAGTAACTTATCGATCCAAGGATACCAACTCCATAGACGGTTATTAAAACAGATGTCTGGTTGTCATGATTTGGTCCTTTAAATTTTTTCTGAGTCTGGTTGGGCATAGGTTCGGTCTGACCCGTCCAAACCAGGCATGGGCAAACCGACCTAGTTCGGGTCAAACCAAACTGGTCTGGATTTGACTCGACTTAGAGGACTTGTGGCGGGGTCAGCCCACTGGGCCGTGTTCCGGCCCATCCCGCAGGGGGTGCGACCCGACCCACAAGGGGGTGGCCCGGCCCACAAGGGGGCGCGGTCCGCTGGGCGCGCGACCAGCTGGGTAGGTGGCCCGCTAGGAACATGACCTAGGCACGTGAGGCACAACCCACAGATAGGTAGTGCAACCCATTGTGGAAGAGATCACCCTATCTACCAACTAGGTGAGTGACCTCCAGTTTTCCCAAATGGCTGTGAGGGCTGTTCAGTCTCCTCCACAATGGTGGTGCACATGGCACCCCCAAGTGTCATGCAGGACCGACTAGAGTGGGTCCTACCTCCCATTACGGCCATATGGTGTCGATCTCCATCTCCAGTAGCGCACAAAGGCACGCCACATTCCCACCTAGGCATGGTCTATGTATTGGCCACCTCCTTCGGTCTACCATGACTGACAAGCTTCATCCCGCATCCTCTGGCGACATACTGGTCATGCTTCCCTCCACATTTGTGGTCGTATGGTGTGTCGACTACCTCCTCCAACCACCAAGGAAAAGGATCCATAGACTTTTCTTCTAGCGGTGTGGGTGCCCCACTTCCTGACCCATAGCTAGTCAGTGCATGTGGCCGCCTTGGTCCTCGCCCGCACCGGTCATCGGTACCACCACGTCGGTAGCCTTCCACGGATCACCGGGTGAGCTCCAGTGGACATTTTTTCCATCTAAAGTCATCATTTAACTACCCATAACATCATCATCACTTCTAAACCATGAAAAGAATTTGGTTCCATCCATCCTAAAAAATCACCTGTGAAGAATTCAAAAATTAATCAAGATATCGAAGGGACCAAGCCTTGTTCGTTTAGCCCGCACCCACCACATTATATTGATAGAAATAGGTTGAACAGATTGAGTCATCCATTCATGAAATTAAACAAATTCAAATCCCTAACTCATGTTATTGTAGAGAACATGTGGTTGATGATGATGGTCTTTGTTTGTCATTCCGCAACAAGCTTCAGTGGTTGCTCGAACATCGATCCTTCATTCTTTTCTTGGTGGTTTTATTCTTACAAAGTGTCTCCAAAGGCTCTCCAATGTTCTACAATGTTCTCTCCACCCAATTAAAATCTTCTTTTCAATGAATGACCATGATGAAGGATAAATTCCTTACTCATTAACTTATGTTAATGGATTCTTTATCATGTCCTTATTGGGACATCATTAAATGGTGGGATTCATGGTTACACACTTTGTGTAACCTGGCATTTAATTCCCATCATTAAACTCCCGAACACCCTTGTGTGGTACCCAACTCCAATGAATTAAAAATGATGGATGGATTATAATAAAAATATAACATTTGTTTTATTTTAAAACTCCACGAAAACCCTCAAAGCCAGATCTTCACCTCAACCTACTGTGGTCGAAGTGAAGGATCTTTGAAGTGAATATCTGCACTGTGAGTTCAACAGTGCCATCAGATTTCAATTTTGAGCACCAGTTCAAAATATAGGAATTCCTTCTTAGTACGTTTACTGAACGTTCCACAAGGAATGTTCAGAGATTCATTCCGTCAACATCGGGCATCAGAATCGCACACAGTCAATTTTTATAGACTCGTAATAATTCCATATAATTAAAAAAATTACATGGAAATCTAGGTTTGTACACCTTTACATCCTATGTCCTTTTAATTACATAAATTATGTTCTCAAGATGCAATTCACTATCAAGATAGTCTTATTATATTCGACATCTATTTTTTAGTGATAATTTATACGGATGATTAATTTACTTTTTATAACATGTTGGTTATTTCTACTAAATATAAAAGGATATCTCAAATCTCTTTCAGATAAAATCGATAGAGTTGTTCCCTATATCCAAACCACTTATCAAATGTATAGAAATGATTGATGATTGAGTGAAAAATACTTTAAAATTTCATGTATTTGACCATTCATGGTAATTTGGTAGACCATAACCTACATATAATTAATTACCAATTATTTCATTGGATGACTAGTGAAAATATACATGCCGATGGTTTCCCATTTACATATAGGCATGGGTAATGCTTGCATCATATTTTTATGAATTTGTTCTTATATCCATTGGTTGATATAATAACAAAATGTTTATATATATTAAAAAATATTTTTCTACATATTTTTATATAAATATTGATTTCATATATCCAAATACATCACCAAGGTCCCTGGGAAAGTGAATAAGCTTTATCTTTGTTAATCATTCAATAAAACCATATTTTTATCATGATTTCATAGTATTCATATGTTTGATCCAAATCATACAATTAATTCTTCAAAAATTTTGAAACTAAGTATTTTACTTTTCTAATATATTACACCTTCTTTTTTACTATCACATAACCTCTTACATCATCATTTATCTTCCCTAACTGAGATGGTTCATAAATACATTCAGAAAGAAATTAAGTTTCTCATTGTTTTAGGATATTCATTTCAATATATTTTATTCATAAAAATACATTTTCATTCCCAATTCATAAAATTAATAGTGTTGATGAAACATTTATACTTAGAGAATCATTCACATTACATTTTTCTCAGGATGGGAATGGATTGAGAAAGGACAATCTGTTATAAAATCTGACCATAATTACCAGTGAATATTATGATCCTTTAATGTGAATATATTTTTAAACTATTATTAATATCCTTATATATGTTTCACTTCTCCAAAAATGGATTATAGTTCTAGAATTTCAACATGAACGTACCATAAGATAACAAGTCATGTTTTCATTTTTTATTCTTGGGAACATTCAAATACCATGGGGTTTTTTTATATCACTTTATCATTTTTCATTATTAAACATCCCAATACCTTTTTTCAACCGTCATAATAAACCATATATTTTTCTCTTATTTTCAATAGAACATAGTAATGGAGAATGGGAGTAAATTTTTTAAATTCCGTGAAATAATATTCATTATCTCCTATCTCTAAAATCATTACCCCCTTCTGAGTAATATTTTTTTATAGGATTGAAAATACAAAAAATCACAAATGAGGGAAAATACCCAACTGGTCCATGGAAACTACAGATCATTGTTATTGATATTTTTTGGGGCTACTCATTAATATCTATTATCATTTAATGATAAATATATATCCTTTTATAATTAATAAAATCATATACGAATGATACATATCTATTCTTTAAAAAAAATTATGATACTCTTCAAATAACCTCTCCTTTTGCAAGGATGATAAAATTGTATTCAAATATTCCCCATGTTGAAAATTATTTTTTTAGTATATCATTATATCACCTATATGAGGTATAATGAATTTGTTGATAAAATATATAATACAATATTAATTATGTGTATAAATATTTATGGAGGAGTAATCTCTATGAAGGGATTCATTTTGAATTCATAGTTTCCACACAAAATTCAAAAATCCGTCAAGTGAATATCTCCCACACTCAACACTAATTGTTGATATCCTAGTTATTGGACTAAATGTTTGAATTATTGGTCTCAACAAAGAAGTTTGAAATGGTTATCTATATTTTGAAAGCGAATTTTTTTTATCATGTATTTTTGAGCTCAAAATATTCAATGTTGAGGAACATTAAACCATCCCTCTTCATGATGAAGAGTATTGGTGCACCCCACGGTTATGAACTCGGTCATATAAAACCCATTTCTGGATTCTATTTTAGTTTCTTCTATAGTTCCTACAATATAATGGTGGAATTTTTATAAGTACACATGGATATGAATAGATACATCATATATGTTCAATTTAGAACTCATAGTCCTAGTCAAGAGGAATACCATGTCTCTTTATATAGAATACATAAGTATAATACCTCAAAATGGGAATTTATTAAATCATCATTATCATATATATATAAATAATTTTATCTAAATAATATTTCATATAAATAATTAACATAAACACATGATATGATGATTCTAAAATAGATTAATTATCCAATATCAAATTTCTTAGAGGAAATGATGACATGAGTTGTGAAGAGTGATTAACCTCACATGAGAGTTGGCGTGAGATTTATATTAAGATAGACAATCCATTCACAATATTGAATCTAACTCCACCAAATGATGTATGAAAATATTTTTTTAATGGATTAGTCAGAAAACATTATCTGGGAGGATTTATATACATGTTATTAAATAGTTTATCTAGTTTTTATTCATGAATAAATCTCAATCCCCATGTTTTTTGGATGGTTTTTGTATAATTCCTGTAATCATGAATGGTATTAAGGTAGAATTTGAATAAAATATATTGATTAATATTCATGAATGAATAGATAACATAAATTTCACCACATCATTGTTAAGATCATCCTCTATAGTAGATATATTGTATTCAATTACTTTTCCTATCTTCTATAGTGGTGTTTTCATAGATTTTATCCAATAACACTTTTATTATTAAAATATCATGCATAATTCATGTGTTCTGTGTATTTAAACACTATTTGATAGGATATTTGTTGATATGAACTTTTATTTATTCCATAAAATTTTCGAGATTCTTCATCTTCCATTAGAATTAATCATCCTAGTTCCCCTCTTTATAAAACATTTTACACATTGGATGCTTCTTCCAACAATTATGAAGATTTATCATTTGTGTTATCATTTTTCCATGAAATCTATTCATTATTAAACCTGAATTAAATTCCATTTTATGTTTCTTTCACTTACCCAATGAGACCGTTGAATGTTAATAATCTATTTCTCAACATCGAGGGAACAACAGAAACTGTTTTCATATATTTAAATGAATATATTCATTAATATTTATTTATAGTCTCAAATTTATCACTTTAAATAATTGGACACCAAAATGTCATTATGGACAACCATGAAAATGGAATGTTGGGAACGACTTATTATGTTTTTCAAAAATTCCCTATCTGAATCATCATCATTTTTATTTAGTTTTAAGTACTCTTTATCCATTTTAAGATGGAGTGTTTAGAAAAAACATGTACTCAAAAATATTTCCTTGAATCCTTTCCAGTTGAAGGAATAAATTTACAGTTGGACTTCATGGTCTTAATATGTGTCTAAAACTAATCATCTTCCCATTTAAGATGATATATAGCTACCATGAATTCATCTTTTCAAGAGAATTGATGGAATGAAAGTATATTTTTAATATTGTTAATTCATTATTCCAATATGAGAGGAATGGAAAATATTATAATTATAGGATTCTTTAATTCACATAAATGGCATGACCCCAATGTTATATTTCTTTGTTTAAGTGCTCTATTCGACATGATAAATTTATTATTTATCTCAGGATTCAGTTGATCAAATACTAAAATGATAGTCTGAGATCCTTCTTTCATACGGATTGATATGTCATTAATTAAATAATCACATTATCTACCACATTTGTTGTTGGAACATTTCATCCAATTTCCAAATGTTAACAAACTAAAAAGGGATATTTATAATCAATTTAAAAATTATATAAAAAGTACGCTATGAACATAGAATGAATCATGTATAAATGAAAATTATACACTATGTTACGAGTTACTGAGATTTAATCCAAGCTAAACATAGTAATTTAATTTATTATATTTTCTACCCGGAAAATATATTGAATTAATTCATAATTTTTTATATGGTGTTTTTAAATTTTCTAATGCATACCCCTACCCATAGTGTGAAACTAGGTGTGTTGTAAGGCCTTGTTCACAATCCACCAGATAATGATTGATAAATAACTAAGAATCACCATTCAAAGATACCACCTATAGATTAATCTCTGAAAAAACTCATTGACATGATTTATAAAAATTGTGATGTATTTTCCTGGAAACCCCTTCCTAAAAAGACTATTTTTTTGGATTTTTGGTTACATGTAAACTTATCTCTACTTTTCTAACTAAATTATTCTAGTCATAAAAAAATAATCAAACCTTTTTTGTTACAAAATAAAGAGTCTCAATCTGTTTACACATATTTAGGATTGTTTTTAACAAAAATATCTATTAAATTCAACCAAAAGATAAAAATTATAATGAACATTATTAGTCAATGAACATAAAACATAAAAAGAAATATAAAATAAAACATAATTATTTTTATATCCAGAATGATCCCTTAATTAACATTGATCTCAAAAAATTTATTGAATAAACCATAGAATACAAAAAATAAATGTGTGATCTAGAAAGTCTTTTATGTGAATAATCATGATGTAGAATAATAACATATGAATAGAAATTTAATAAAATCATACCATATAAAAATATAATGGTTAATCATGTGGTAAAATAATAAAATATATGTAATCTTAAGATATTCTCAATATAAGGTATTGGAAGTAACATATAAAATGAATTAAGAATGTATAACAGTTAACATCTAAGATAACATCACATGGTGTAAAGAGTCCGATCATGAATTATGACCATCCATTATGTCACGAACCATCCCTCGGGACCCATTTCTTGACTACCCCAAGCCCACCTTCAATAGGCCAAGGGCTGGTGACTAGCACCGAATAGCATATTTTCTAAAACTGTGAAGGCATTGAATTTTTAACCTGTAAACTCACACAACTAAGCTCAATGTAAACTATAAAGTAAATAGGGTGTGTACAAAAAGTAAAGGGGTTAGAATTACAATCCCAACTAAAAAGTACAAGTAAAATTTAAAAGAATAAGTATAAATGAAAATATCTCACGTGAACACCCACCAAAGATCCTACCTGATGGGTAGGTACAACATTCAAATGGTTTTATCTACAGTACGCCTCGTATAATCTGCATCTCCAAGCCACCTTCAGTCCCGGTACCCTCGTCCTCAGTTAACAATGTTCGTCATCATCACGAAACACAACCAGGTGTGGGCATATCCCCTGTAGGGGTGAGTATAACAAAACTGAATAAGGATCCAGAGACCCTAAAAGGCCTCACAAAATCCAGAAAGGATAAACCCCAAAGCATGAAAACAATTTTCAACCCTACTCTGGTATATTCCCAGTCATATACCTAGGTTTTCGAGAATACCTATCTCAATAATGAGGAAATAGAAGACCCAACTTAGAATATCAAAGATCAAATTTTCAATGAAGGAAAGAATACCAGAAAGGAAAAGACACAGCTCACAATAGGTATACGACTCTAAGAAATTGAATTATGAATATAACCCACATAGGACTGTTATGGATGCTAATAGCCAGTCACAATTTTCTCTAGGGATAGTAATAAGTAACATTCCCAGTCACAATGTCAAACACTTCAGCTGCTAGAGAACTCCTCCTATATAGATTATAGTGGGCATATAGTGTCACAGATAGGTACCTCATGCTAAAATTGTACTGATAAGGTACTCCTCTTATCGAGTACCGCGTGTCTATCGCGTCTCAAAGAGGTGCTCCCTGTTTTGGGTCTCCTGCGTCACATAGAGGTTCTCCCCCTTGAGACCTGCTGAAGTACTTCTCCTGTCGAGTACCGTGTGCCTGCCGCATCCCAAAAAGGCACTCCCCATTGTGGGTCTATGACATTACACTAATGCGCTCCCAATTGGGCATGTCAAGTCACTCCGAATTGAAATGGTCAGTAGTTGTCAGGTCTTAGCTAGTCGTAGGGTTCTGTATGTATCATGCTTGAGAGAACCTCTTCTGAAGCCATAGGTGATACATAAACCACCCCAATTTTACAAAAAAAAGTATCCCAATGGTCTGTCATGTCAAAAGGGACCCAACACAATGTACGACGCGTCAATTGGATGTCCAGTCTGTAAGTTAGTAGTGTCTCCGCTCTGAGGGCCTAGTTGGATTCGGGGACCAATCCAACCCAGCCATACTCCAACCTTCTCCAAATATCATGTGATTATACCAAAAGGACCACCTTGATCCAAGGATTCAAGCGATGCTAATAGTTTGTCAAAAGAATGCTCAGATCACATGTTATGCCCAAAATGAAGAAACTAGGTCCAGATGAGCCCAGGTCTGGTCTGACCCCGGTCTGACCAACCCGATCCTACCCAGCCTGGGTAGGCGCGACCTGGTCCTGGTCAGGACTGGATGGCTTGGGCTTTGGCGGTCCCGACCTTTTGGTCCATAGTCTGACCCGACCCGTGAAGGAATTGCTCGGCCCTGCCCGCAGGTGCTGCCCGTAGGCGCGGCCCGCCGGCGCGGCCCGCTGGCGCAGCCCGCTAGCGTGGCCCGAAGGTGCGGCCCGTAGGTCTGGCCTGCAGGCCCGTCCTGTAGGTGCATCCCTCTTTCACAACATAATGTGGTGAGGACCACTGGGTGCAGTCAGCTGCGGTGCGGCCCACTGGAGATGTGGTCTGCCTGAGCCGGCACCGAAGGGGAAGCACCCCCCTTCCGGTTTTCCTAAACGGTCCATCATACCATTCGAAAGGGTGGAACACATGACACACCTGAGGGGTCTTGATTGGTCTTTTTCGTCTGGTAGGAAGGCCGGCCGACCTTTATCCCAGTGACACGGTTGTGCGCCACTGCTCCACCCCGACAGTCCGGAATGCTGTCTGCCCTTCGGCCTCCACTGCGGCCAAGCAGCTGCGAGCCACCTGTGCCACCAGCGATGGAGATGTGTGATGAGGTCCTTCCATGCTGTGGGACGGATTTTGACAACCTCCCTACCCCACCATGGCCGATGTGCCATGGACTCCTCATCAACTAGTGGTGTGAATGCTCACTACCCTTCCTTCGTCGTGGTCAGCCGGGTGACGGCTGCTACCTTCTTTCACGAGCCAGTACGAATTCATTCCAAGCCTGAAAAATTAAACGACCGCGTATTCTCAATCTTAGCATCGAGGGCTATGTGTCCATATATCACGCTAAAAAACTTCTTGTTTCCTGCATCAATAAATATTAGGCATTGTAGAATTCAGGAAGAACGCACAAAGAATAAAATGAAAGAGGATCAATGTTTATGTGTGGGATGATGGACATGTTCATTTGTCCATCATCATCGTGTATTTAGGATATCAAGATTCAATAAAGTAAACTCAAACATAAATAAAACCCCTAACTCATTCTTTTTTAGGGAGGTTGTGAGGGAGAAGACGAAGTCGATGAGATGATGACATCGGTGTTCATCTCATCTGCAAGATGCTTCTGATCTAGGCTCGCTGTCGGTTCCTTATTCTTCATTGGGGGTGATTCTTCATTGGAGAATGTTCTTTAGAAGTCTCCAATGTTCTCCTCATTTACCATTTATTCTCCCATGAGGGGTGTGGCCCCAATTTAATAAGTTAAGGATTAATGTTGGCACATTAAATTGGAACAATAAATTTTCATAATAAAGTGGAAGGATACCAAGGGTATTCCACAAATTAAAGAAGGGTTCGAGTGGTCCCCAACAGAAAAATTAAAAAAGGATGTTTCAAACCAAATAAAATAATAGTTTTTTTATTTTATTTTCTTTTTATTCTCCCACAAAAATCTAAAAAACCAACTTCCACCCTCGACCCATTGTAGTCGAGATGAAGGTATCCTAAAGTTACTATTAGTTCTCCAAGTTCAACAGTGTCCTAAAATTTCAATTTTGAGCACCGGTTTCAATGTTACAAAAACATACTCGCACGTTTACAAAACGTACCTAAAAAAAGTTCAGAAATTCTGTCTGGGCACTCCGGACCTCATAATCACGCACTTTTAATTTTCCAAGACTCATAATATTCTATATAATTAAAAAAATTACATGAAAAAATTTGGGTTTTTACATCCTATCCTTCTCAGGGCTTTGCATCCCTGAATTCCACAACACACACTAGGGAATCAAGTAGGGTTACTAAGCATGAATCTGAACCTCCCGCTCCCATGTGATCTCATGGAGGTTTCAGTGATACCAACAAATGTGCACTAGAGGTATCGACCACTGAAGAAGGACCCGATCATGTTGATCCTCTATCTTAACCGAAACCCCCGAAAATATCACTCCATCATCGATGTCCAGCTCACCCCAGTCAATATTTTATGTAGGGTAATGGACATATCTCCTCAGCTGGGATACATTAAGGATGTCATGCACCGTGTGAAATTGAGGTGGTAGAGCCAAACGGTAAGCCACCTCACCAACTCTACTGAGGTCTTGAAAGGGTCTGATGAACCTCAGAGATAACATGCCACCATGACCAAATCTCTGCAAACCTCGTCGAGGTGAGACATGTTTCCAGACGTCGTCACCATCCTAGAACTCAAGATGTCTCCATTTCCTATCTGCATAGGACTTCTGCCTACTCTTTGTAGTCTTCATCTGCTACTAGATGATCTTTACCTTCTCCATGGTAGCCTGCACTATCTCTGGTCACTGGAGTGCTGATTACCCTGGGTCAGTCCAGTATGATGGTGATCTGCAAGGTCGCCTGTAAAACACCTCAAATGGTTCCATACTGATAGTGGAGTGATAGATAATGTTGTATGTGAACTACCCCAATAAAATTTGATCCTCCTAGATGTGGCCAAAATCAAGGACGCAATCACGTAGCATGTCCTTGAGGGCCTGAATAGTCCTCTCTGTCTGGCCATCTATCTGAGGATGGAAGGCGGTGCACAATTGAAGGTGTTTCCAGATTTCTTCCTGCAACCCCTTCCATAGAGTGGAAGTAAATTGTGCTTCATGATCAGAGAAACCCATATATGGCACTCCATAAATCCATATAATCTCCTGTACGTAGAGGCTTCTTATTCACTATACTAAACATTGCTCTCTAATAGGTAGGAATTCGGCTAACTTGGTGAGCCGGTTAATGATTACGCAGATAGAATAATGACTCTTGGACATGCGTGGAAGTCCTTTCACAAATTCTATGCAAATTAAATCCCACTTCCACTATAGAATCTGTAATGGATGAACTAAGCCTATTGGAAACTGATGCCTTGCCTTCACTTGATGACAAGTGAGGCACTAAGAGACAAACTATGCCACTACCTTTTTCATTCCTAGCCACCAGTGCAGATGACAAAGGTCCTACTACATCTTAACCAATCCTGTATGTACTGCTAGAGGGGACGTATGGAACTCCCTCAACTCTTCCTCCTAAAGCACCCCAAGTACTAATGTATGTCCTCTAAGGAGGATGATGTGTTCACCACCTTTAGAAAATCCATCAGCTGTCTATCCTATAGATATCTGAGATCGTCGAGCCTCGTAGTCGGTGTCCCCAAGTTTTGCCTCCCAGGCTCGCTGAAGGAGAGGGGGAGTGACTGTTAGAGACTGAAGATAATCTGCTCCATCTTGATCCACATAGGATATATGCAAAGCATCTAACTTCTCCGCCACATTACTCAGCAACTATATTCCAGACCTCATGATGAGTGCATCTGCTACTACATTCCCCTTCCTATGAGTATAGACTATCTTAAAGTCATATTGTTGGTGGAACTCAATCACATGCCACTATCTAAGGTTTAGGTCCTTTTGAGAGATGTTATACCTGAGACTCTTGTGATTAGAGTAGACTGTAAAGCGTTCGCCCATCAAGTAATGTCACCACATCTTCAAGTTGAAGACCACTACTACTAATTCCTAGTCATGGGTAAAATATTTCTACTAATGTTGTTTCAACTATCGATAACCATAAACGATCTTTACTTTCTCATGCATCAGGACACATCCAAGATCGGTCACTGATGGGTCGCAATAGACTACGTACCCGACTCCTTCCTCCGGTAGCCTCAAGATAGGGGCACTCGTGAGTCTCTACCTCAGCTCATAGAAAATACACTGGTATATCTCGGACTACAAGAAGGTTTTCTCCTTCTATTTCAATGCTGATAATGGTACCAAAACTCTAGAAAAGTCAGGCACAAGGATCTGGTAGAAACCAACCAAACCCAAGAAACATGTCACTTCCATCACACTCCTGGGTAGATCCTAAGCAAGTACAGACTTGATAGTTACTGGATACACCGCAACTCCAGCCTTCGAGATGACGTTCCCTAGAATGTGAACCTCTCAGATCTAGAACTAGCACTTCGAGAGCCTACCATAAAGTTATTTCTCTTAGTGTGTGTCCAAAACTATGTAAATATTATAGGCATTGTCACCCTCTGTCGCTGAGTATTTCAAGATGTCGTCGATGAAGACTACCAAAAATCGATCGAGGTATGGATGTATGATCCTTTTCATGGGTCCCATTAACATAGTTGCAGAATTGGTTACACAAAAAGGCATTACCAAGAACACATAATGGCCATATCGACATTTGAAGGCTATCTTCTGTACATCTATGTCTCGTACTCTGAGTTGGTGATAGCCTAATATGAGGTCTATCTTAAAAAACAATTGTGCTTTGTTCAATGATCGAAGACATCACTAATACATGAGAGTGGGTACTTATTCTTCACTATCACCTGATTCAGGCACCGATAGTCCACACATAGTCTCAAACTCCCATCCACTTTCTTAGTGAACAATATTGGGGCTTCCTGATGATAAACACTAGGCCTAAAAAACCCCTTTCTTTGCATGTCCTCCAGCTGTACCCACGGATCTCAAAGCTCTACAGAAGCCATCTGATATAATGGTGTAGATATCAGTGTCGTCCTAGGATAAAAGTCAATATAAAATTCCACTTATCTATGTGGAGGGAGACCCAGAACGTCATCTGGGAAAACATTGATGCAATGGTTGGCCAGTACATGATAGCTCGGACTCTCTACATCTACCACTTCAAGGGTAAGGCTATCCAACTAATGTGTGATAGGGTGCACCCTACTCCGGGTAGGTCCATCCTGTGCTAAAATGGTTCTCTTCTTGACAGTGAAGGAAAACCCGGTCCGATCCGTGTGGACACAACAAAATTTGCACCTAATACATTCAATCTAATAATGGACTATAGATAATTAGTCTATACCCATGATGACGTTTTAAGGCCTCGATACCGCTATTAAAAGATCCCAGCCGAAGCTCTTGCCTCCTAGAGTTAGATCACACATTCGACACCAGTCAGTGACCATCTAATCTACTCCTGTAGGAGTCTCTAGCCGTAAGGATCGAGCCCACACCTCCGTCAGAATCTCTGAGCTTCAAACGATGGCCGTGGAAATTAATGAGTGACTAGTACCGGTGTCTATAAGTACTGTAGCTAAGGGGGAGTAGACTAAGATTATAGGTCACACATCTCTGAACCATTGTGGTCATAAACCTCAGCTACCTGGAGCAGATATCGCCCCTATCAACCAGCTCCCTATGGTCGGGGTGGATCACCTGGTGGTGGTGGCGATAGAATCTCAAAACGTCTCCCACCTCCTGCTGCATGGCCTGCTCCTCTACCACATCCATCTCCTACCTGTGGACCTCCTTTATGGAACCTATGTCTCTACCTCGGCAGTCCTTCGACCATCTTCTAGTCATCAATATGGTGGGTCAGACAGTCATGAGCCTTGTGACCCTTCCTGCCGCATGAGTAACACTACATGATCCTTGCTTATCTTTCCCTCCCTCGAGGGCCCTGCACTACTAACCCTGTATCCTGCAGTGGTCCACCTTTAGGTCTAGTCCTCTTGGAACTATGTGTCATATGTCTACTGCTAGCTGCGAATCACCTTGATATGTGATGTCTGATGGTGGGTCTCACTACTGGTGACTGCTCAGTAAAGAAGCTCTCCACTAAGAGTGTTCAATCCAACATGCCTGCTTGTGTCGAGATTCTAAGATAAATCATCGAATCTCTATTCTCCTATCTAACCCCCTGCTTGATGGTCTGGGCCCTGAAGAAAAGGTCCCACACCATGTCAGTGGAGTAGCACGAGAGTTCGGTGAACCTCACTGAATATTGTGCCATAATCATGCTACCCCGCTGCAAGTGGAGAATCTATTATATACGCCCTGAGCCTAGGTCGCTGGGACGAAATCTACCCTGAAAAGGCTCTTGAAGACCACCCATATGAGAGAAACCTCAGCATTAACATGGATAATAGAGATCCACCATCTAACTAAAGATGCCTGAAGAGATATGGCATCAAGGATCACCATGAGATCAGCTGGTGTCCCTACCAGTCGAAAAACACTAACCATTGCCTCTTGCTAATACTAAGCTGTTTGTGAACCTATATCACCCCAGAACCTTGGTGGAATCTACTGTTAGAACTCATGAAACATTATCAATCTATATGCACCCTCTATTATTAGGGCCAGTGGCATCAGCTGCCCCACGAGTAGTGGTGCGGCTGGTACACCCCCTGGTGGTAAATCTGCCGTAAGGGTTCCCTATAGTAAATCCTCATCGCTCGGTGGGATATCATCACATCCTCTAATCGGAATCCTGGCTAGATCTCTTTGTGGAGGCATCCTGAAATGAAACAGGTGCACCTCATTTATTTAGTTTATACATGGTGAGCTGACTCAATGAGATCACAAAATAACATTCCAAAAACACATATGAAATTATTATTTCCATGCACTGAGTCTGAAATCAGATGTCAGGAACCTGGTGTATGGATACATCAGCCTCCACACCAACATAGGACTCCCAAAACTGAAAACCACCCTCATAACACTTAACATTGTTTCATCATAAAAAAAGATCAGAGTCCTAGTTTTTTGGTAGAACCAAAATCCTTAAAACCCAATTTGGTATGACCCATCCCCCGAGGCATGTGTCATGACTACCCCAATCCCACCTTCTATAGGCCTAACGATTATGACTAGCATCGAAAGGTGTATTCAGTCAAAAAGGGAAGAAAATTCATTTTTAATTTGTAAACTCACACAAGTAAGTAGAAAACAAACTATAAAGTAAATAGGGTGTGTTTAGAAATTAAAGGGGATATAATACAAGACAAACTAAAAAGTACAAGTATAACTGAAAATAGCTCATGTGAACACCAACCAAGGATCCTACCTGAAGGGTAGGTACAACTCTCGAATAGTCTTCTATATGGTACGCATCGTCTAATGTCCACCTCCGAGCTGCCTCCAATCCTGGTACAATCTCCCTCAGGCAGAGTTTTCCGTCCTCTACACCAAACACAACAAGGTGTGGCTATATCCCATCCAGGGTTGAGTATAACGATACTATGTAGGGACCCCGAGACCCTCGAAGGTCACACACAATCCAAAAAGGTTAAACCACAAATCATGAAAACAATTGTCAACCCTATTTAGGTATATTTCCATATATATACCTAACTTGTTGAGTATACGAAACCCAATCATGGGGAAACAAATGGACTAACTCAAAATCCCAAAGCTCAACTTTTTCATGAAGTAATGAATACCACAAAGGTAAAGACTCATCTCACATGTAGTTTTACAACTCTGAGAAATATAATTATGAAGTAGACGGACACATGATCGATATGGATTCCGATAACCACCCACCAGATTCTATAGGGATAGTAACAAGTAACATTCCAAGTCACAATGTCAAACACCTCGGCTGCTAGAGGAATCCTTTTATATTGAGTATAGTGGGCATGCCGCGTCACACAGAGGTGGTTCCCACTAACCATGGATCACAACGATACACATCCTGTAGAGTATTGTGGGTATGTCGTGTCACGCAATGGCGCGCCCCACCGTGGGTTTGCTGCGTACACACAAAGGCCCTCACCCTTATGGTCTTCTGAGGTACTCCTCCTATTGAGTACCATGGGTATTACATTTCACACCGAGGTGCTCCGCACCATGGGTCTGCTGTGTCACAATGAGTCACTCCCAACTAGGCCTTTCGAGTAACCCCGATTCGAAATGGTCCGTAGTCATCAGCTCTCAGCAAGTTGTAGGGATCTGTATGTATAACGCATGGGATAAATGATCTCTAAGTCATAGTTCATACTTCAACTTCCCCAAAGTTCTACGATAAAGTATCAAAAAATTATGCCACGTCAAAAGGGACCCAACTCAGAATACGATGTGTCAATCAGATGCCCTTCCTGTAATTTATTAGTGTTTCCACTCCAATTGACCCATTGGATTCGAGGTTTGGTCCAACCTGGCCGTACTCCAAAATATCCAAAATTGATGTGGAGTATATGAAAAATAAATTCTTAATACATTTATTCCAGTGCCATTGATGATTTGTCAAACAGACGTTGGGATCACAAGTTATGGCCAAAAAGGAAAAACTAGGTTCAGATGGGCTAGTTCCTATCTGAACCAACCCAATTAGGGTTGACCCAACCCGTTTTGGGTCCGTCCTGGATGGACTTGGATTTGGAGGGCCCAAACCACTGGGTTGTAGTCCAGCCCAGCCCTGCCTGCTGGAACGACCTACTAAAGTAGCCCGTTGGGTGCATGGTCCGCCCGAGCTGGTGTTGAACGGGGAGAGCCCCGCCCCCTCCAGTATTCCCAAATGGTCAATGAGACGATTTGGATAGGTTGCGTGTAGGAGCTGTTGGAGGGGTCCCTCCTAGTCTAGTGTGGCCAGCCAAGAGGTCGACCGGTCTTCCTCCCAGCATTGCGGTCGCACGCCACTGCTGCACCATGTACGTTCTGAAGGTCGGCCGCCCTTCGGCCTCTATCGCGACCAAACGGCCATGACCCCCATGCTACAATGGTGGTGAGGATATGCGACGCTACTCCGCCATGTAAGAATCTGGTTTCCATCCACCACCCTGACCCACCGCAACCATCAATTCACAGCATCCTCATAAACCGGTGGTGCAGACGCGTGCCACCCTGCCTTCCTCACGGCCGGTCGGGTGCCGGCTGCCACCTTCTTCCGTGAGCCTCTGTGTTTTAATTCTAAGCCCAAAAAACTAAATGATTACATATTCAAGATGCTTGTGTCAAGGTATTCGTTTCCTTTTATCCCTCTTATAAAAACTCCATGTTTTCGGCGTCAATAAATAGTAGGCATTGAAGAACGCACGAAAAATGCACAAAGAATAAAAAGAAAGAGGAGCAAGGTTTATGTTTGGTACGATGGCCATGTTTGTTTGGATAACATCTTCTTGAATTTAGGATATGAATAATCAATAATGTAAATTAAAACATAAATAAAACCCCTACCTCATTCTCCCATATGTGATGTCCCAAGAAAGAACATGAAGTCGATGATATGGTGGCGTCATCATTCGTCGCATCCGCAAGATACTTCTGATCTGGGCTCGACATTGGTTCCTCTTTCTTCGTTTGGTGTGGGTTTTCATTGGAGAATGTTATTTATAACTCTCCAAAGTTCTCCTATTTTTCCAACGATTCTCCCGTGAGAGGTGTGGTGCCAATTTAAAGAGTTAAGGATTAATGTTGGCACATTAAATTGGCACATTAAATTGGAATTATAAATTGGAATAATAATGTGGAAGGATTCCAAGGAATTTCACCACATTTAAGAAGGGTTTGGGTGGTCACCACCACCAAAATTCAAAAAGGAGGTTTCAAACAAAATAAAATACAAGTTTTTTTATTAAATTTTATTTTTTATTCTCCTTCAAAAAGGAAAAAAACAAACTTCTACACTCAACCGACTACGGTTGAGGTGATGGTATATTTAAGCGAATATCGACACTGCAAGTTCAATGGTGCCTCATATTTCAATTTTGAGCACTAGTATCAAAGATACAAAAACATCCTCGCATGTTTACTTAACATACATAAAGAGGTTCCAAAATTCATTCTGGGCACTCTCGGCCTCAGAATCATGCACCGTCAATTTTCGCGGAGTCAAAGTATTCCTTATAATTCAATACAATTACATGGTAAAATTTGGGACCTTACACATTACACCATACATATTTTCTAATGGAAAAAAACAACACCTGATGTGTTAGAGTGATAACTTGGAGCACAGATCATTACATGTACATGATTATGTGTCACAAAAAGTAAATCAATCATAATAATTAATTATAATAATTATTCATGTAAGGAAATGGGTTTAATAATACTGCATCGTATCATAATAAAATGATTTTTTAAATAGAATTTATTTGATAAATGAACATAAGGAATGTAGTACCCTATCAAGAGAAGGTATAATAATATAGGTGTAGATTTAAGAATTAAATATAAATAATTTCGATGTATTTTCAGAAATTAATGAGAGGTAAAGTGTCTTAGTGATAGATAGTTCAAAAACTAATGAAAAGGTGTTGTTTAGAGAGAACCCATATCAAATATTCATTAATTTGTCTACCCATGAACTTATAATACTATATAATCAAATTATATATTACTAATTGAGAACCATTTCCATAATTTTTTATAATTATTTAATTTTTTAAATTTTTAACAATTTCAATGAGAAATAATATACCAACCCAAACCTCATACAAATATTAATAAAAAAATTTTATTCATTAATATAAATTAATTAACAAAAATGATTATAAGGCCTGGTGTCTTTTCAACACTAGGATCATAATACGTCAAAGAAAACAAAGACATGGAATCTCTTACTTCCATTTAGGCTTCTAAACTACATAAGATGACCTATATAATATATAAATAATGTGGTGAGCTAAAATTATATGTATATAATAAATATGATAAGGAAAAAAAACATGTGTGTCAAATGTATATCATGATATCATAAATTATAACAGACATGAGTAATGAAATGGGAGTATAACATAAATATCATGGTATTATAAGATCGTGGAATCATTGGGAATGTGGAAGAATCATAAAAAATATCCTCCACATAAGTGTAAGATAATTATTGAGAACACATCATGGTGGAAATAGTATGATAATTTATTGGGTTCAATTAAAAATTACAAACATGACATATCACTAGACTAAAACATTACCTCATCCATTGTATGGCTATATAATTCTGGTCACATCCATTATATTAATTTCACGTACTTGCACATGTGTGACACATAAGGGTTTTAATCCTAAAAAATAATCATAATAATTAATGATGAAAAAGAATGGGTTACATAACCAATTATCATATCATGGTCCAATGAAATTTTAATAATAGATGAATATAAAAGATAAACATAAGAACTATATTAAACCAAATATGAAATATCGAATAATATAGTTATATATGTGATAGAATTATAAAAATAAATTTTAATCTATCCAACATATAAAGGGTATCTTTTTTCGATGACTCTGTATACAATGAAAAAAATTAGATATTGTTAATTAAATAAAAAAATCCACAACAAAAAAAATGTACAATTGAAATAAAAACTATGGAAATTAATTACATTGAAAATAATCATGTAAATAAAAAATTAATGATTCCTTTCAAATAATGTTAATGAGTACATAAAATATTGTTTCTGTTGTACATGTTAACATTTTCTATAAAAAGTCAAGAATTACCTCATATAGAAACCGAACAAAATATTCATTTTTAAAAAGTTATTAAAAAGTTAAAAATAATAAAAATTATTTTTTAAAATCATAAAACAATATTATGTAATTTAAATAAATTTTAATTAAAACACAAATATTTAGGTGACAATGGTTTTAGACTAAATTGAGAAATGAAGTCGATGTTCCATAAAACAATTTCTATATATTTTTACATACCAAACAATGGATAATATAAATATTACATAAAAACTCATAAATTAAATTATAATAATAATTTTAATTGTTTTAATTATAAAATGCCAAAAAATTCAATTAATGGAAATTGAAGTATTAATTGTCCCAATTAAAATGGGATTGAAAAAGAACCCTTAAAACTCTGGTATCTTTTTATTCATAAAACCAATGAATGAATTAAGTTAATTTTATCTTTAAATACCATGATACTTGAAAGATTCATTTTAAAATATTTTAATGGTCATGATATACATCATATAAAAGATATTACGTGTATTAAAGGATACCTGTCTCAAAAATGGATGTTTTGAGATGATAAAACATTCAATGTTTGTACCATTGATATGAGCGTTAATCCTTTGAATATTATATGTAAAATAATTTATATTCAATTAGAGTATGCTTTATATAATTCATAATGTAATAAAATATATGTTTACACATAAATTTTTCAAAATATAATTGATTATGTTGACATATAACTCAATGAAAGGAAACTGATTTCTAAAAACCCATTACCTTGTGCATCCATTTATTTGACCTATGTTTGACCTCAAGTATAGTGGTTGTTAACATGTTAATATTTTATTTAAGAATAATATTAATATTTATAATATCATATATGAGCCCTTTCATAATATATTATCTCCCATTATTTTATAATCATTCATTGTCACTATTGTTTTGGGTGTCAATAGTCTTATTTTTTCCTTGACTTTTTATCATGAATGATCCATATTTCAAACATATGATATATATACTTCAAATATAGAATTATATAAATTTTTAGTATATAATTTTTTATAAGATAGATCTTTTAATATCTATTTAATTTTAAACATTGATAATTAATCCTATCGCTTCGTGGAGATGGTAGGTTGTACGTACGCACAAGAGATGTTATCATTTACTTAATTTCTGAATGGGTAAAGAATTGTATTGTATATTATTTTTTAAAAACATTTATATTTTCATATCTATCTCATATATTTATTAAATTTATCCATTATTAACTTCAATAATATCGTTAGTGATAAATGAATCAAATTGCTTCTGTGGTTGTAGTATCTCTACACATGAATGAAATTATCATTTATTCAATAAATTGTATGTCAAGAAATTATAAGTTATATTTATTTTATAAAATTATTATTATTTTCTTAATATCACATATCAGCATAAAACTAATCCTTAATACCTTCCAACAAAATCATATTTTAAGAAATATTCACACCACATAGCAAGGCGATAGTCTACCGTAAACATGAGCAACATTATAATATTCTCTGGGGAATTTATAGTTAAAAGGTATATGTGATATTATAATTCAAAATAAAAAATTATATCATAAATATAATTTAGTTATATAATGTTTTTTATTATATTCTTAAAGAACAATATATGTTTGAAAATGAATTTTATCTGTTTTTGTGGCCGTAGTCTACTGTACACAAGATCAATGACATTGTTTCGCTTTTATGATATGAGGATTTGGTTTAAGGTAATTTAATTATATAAACATATATAATTATATTTAATATAATTATTTTTTTATATCATCATTTTTTTGTATGATATTAATGAGTTTGACGAAGAAATATAATAAAACCCTCGGTTAAGGATATTCTATCGTCTTCCGAAAAATTCATGATGCTTTTACAAAAATAATTTCTATATTTTTATTAAAAAATAAATTTATTATAGGATAATGATAGGGAATTAGTATAAATAAATTTCAGGTCAGTTATAACACATTTGGTTTTGGAAGTGAGTAGGTAAGATGTGACTAGGTATCCTTTTTAGGTGTGAGGGAAGATAGACATATAATTCTTTATAATATAAAAGTATACCCACATTTTTATACATTAATTTTTTTCTAAAATATATTATTTTATAATATTATATTATATAATTTCTGATATGATCATTATATATGTACTAGGGTTGTTTTAAGAAATTTTTAAATCATACTATTTTAGTATAACTACACTGTTAAGCCATTTTTTTACATTCACTATCATAAATAATTTTTATTATTTTAAATGTTCATTATTATCACAATTAATCATGAATTATTATATAATATTTATTATTCTTATTCAAATAATTGAATAAACATTTATAAATTCAAATAAAATAATTGAAATAAATTAATATAAAATTAAACCATTACACGTGATGCAAAAAATTGTTTTTCTAAAGAAAAAAGTTCAATAGATTAAAAAAATATTATATAAAAATTTAAATTAAATTAATTATTGGAATTAATTAAGATATATAATTAAACTTATTTTACATTTAAATTCACTTTAAAATAAAATAGTTCTTTTTATAATTGTTAAAAAATCAATAAAATTAGTATTTTTCATTATTATAAAAATGTATCTTTTTATAAAAATAAAAATAAATCATTCAAATATAATGATGATATTATGATTTTAAAAAAATCATATTTAAAATAAATTTTATGATATTTATAAATATATATTATTATTATCTTCTCCCTATAAGCAATAAATATTAATATTTTATGAAAGCATATTTTTTATATTTAAATTCAAATTGCATGAAATTATATGATTAGATAATAAAAATTTAGAAGTAAAGTTTTACTATTTTGGATTTTTATATTATTGTAAATCATATTAATACTATCCAATTTAATACCTAGATAATAATAGTCTAATTTAAATTGTATTATTAATAGTGTGTTGTAGTTCTTTGAAACTCTGAGCTCTATATTATGCAGGCTATCGAATAAATTAAATTTAATAAAACAAATCATTATGTATAAGTGTGTTTAATTTTAATATAATCATTGTTTTTCATATATATTACCCTATGGAAAATAATTTAATTATTTTAATGTGAAGGGTGTTACATTATACACCCTTAAATAATTTTCCCTTATAATTTAATCTTGATCTAGGTAATAAATTGTTTGACATTTTATAATATATTTTTTGTAACCCACATCATTTTACATGTTAATAAAACTTATTTGTGATAATATATTAATGGAATTTTGAAAGAAATCTTGAATAATAGGTAGCTAGTTCCTGTTTATGAAAATATTTGAGGGAAGTTATGATATGGAAATAGAAGAAATGTGTAAATAATTATGGAGAGAGATATAAATAGTTAGTCATAAGGAAGTTGATGATCAATAGAATTATAAGGAAATAAAAACCATAATTTTAGGATGAGTTAAATTACCATTGATTCAAATTATATGAAGGAAATAGAATAATATTTTTATTTTGAGAAACATTTCATAGAGTTGAGAAACTCTATTGAAATCTAGAATAATAACATAGGAAAATATATTAAAATGACATCTATAATTTCATATTTTACTCAATTTCCATCTGATCTACTGATAATTCATGAATATTTATTTGTGTTATAATTAGAAAAGTTAAATTTTAAGGTATTGCTTAATCCCAAAAATAACAACATGTTCTTCAAATTGTATTTAATAAAAAAATTATTTTTAACAACATATACAATATAAAGCATTAACATTAAATACCATAATAAAAATCCCCAAAATTGATGACAATAATTCAATATGATTCGATACAAAAAACACTTCATCTCCAAAAACATAATTGAATTCATCCCAAATAAACCATTAAATTAAACCAAAAAATTACATAAATATCAACCGAAGAATTTTTTTTTCAAAAATATTATCAACCATTACAAAATACTGTAATTGAAAATATTTATTCCTCTAATATGATTCAAAAAATCAACTTCATATTTATAATAGAAAAATTTTATAATGAAAAAATTATCATACTAACTAGTATGTCATATATTCTACTTGAATATGATGAACCATTATATCTCTATGGTTGTTTTTTCAATCACCAAGGTCATTCCGGATGCAATGGGTTGCCTCACATCATGAGAGTTTTGATTTTATAAAACCGAGGAAAATGTATGGGAATATATTATTCATAATTCACTGTAATCTTATAAATTCGTCATGTTTATGATATATTCCACAAAAAATAAATTATTTTATTAAAAACATTATTATGTGATGTTATTTTTATATACTTATCATTGGTTTATACAAAATAAAATAATTTTTATTAACTACACATACCTCAACATCAATATCAAATCTAATATTTCCTTTTCCTAAACAATCTATTTTTATATATTATCACCTTAACATTAAATAAAAATTTTATTTTATTAAAACCACCAAATATATTATTCTATAATATTTAATGAAAAAGTAATGTAGAATAATTAGAAGAATTTTCCTGATTCTTTTAACTAGGATAACTCTGATTAGAATAATACATCCTGACACTCTTGTTCTAGAACCAAAAAAATAAATCATTCCGCATCAATTATATTCATAAATTTTTTTAGTAAATAGCCATTAAATTTTGAAATATACTCAAATATCAACCATGTTCTACATATTTATGGAATTAAGATGTTATCAGTTCCTTAGGCTGAACATTATTTTTATTCATCTTGAAAAAATATACACATTAATTTTTATCAGAAATTTTATTCTTTACCCCCTCCATCTCAACACATCAATCATTTTGATGTTCAATTATGTCATTTTACGTGCTTCCTATTCCATCATTAGTGACATGAAAGAAATGAGACCTTATTTTATTTTTCATCATTATTACACAAACATCAATGAGATACAAAATTCTCATATTTTATTCATTTATAAAATCTACTATGTTCTATCAGTTCATCATGTTTTTAGATTGCTAATTTTGTAAAATCAAAATATGTCTAATTTTCATAGTCTTAATGTTAGGGTTTTTATTACAAAAATGTTTCAATTACCATCATATGGTTTTTCAACATTATTTCTCTAAAATCTAACAAATAACTAGAAATATTAATAGAATAAATTTGAGAATAAATTAAGATAACAATGGGAATGTTATAAATATCAAATTATGAACTTATAAATGACTCTTATTTCCAATATTATTGACGTTTCTTTTTCAATATATGTTATATTTGAAAGTGATTCGTACTATCCTTTCTAACCTAATAATTTATTGATATAATTCATAATGTTTCTTATATATATTTTTAATTTCTAATGAATATCCCATAGAAGTTTCAAACTAGGTGCACTATAAAGCCCATTGTTTCCATCCATGTAATGATCGGGTCAAGCTGAACTAACATTTGTAAAATTTATTTCCCCTATGTATATATGTTCCTAAAACACATCCATTGGTAGTATCTAGAAAATTATTTAATTTCATGAAATCCACCCATCTTATACATCAATAATATTCATCTGTATTTTTCTGTAAAACATATTATCCTTAAACTTATCCCCAAGTTTATCACTACTTTTTCAAATCGTAGTATCAAGATGATAAATTAATTACTCAGGTCATATCAAATATAGAAACCCATTCCTTTTTCACATATTATTACATGATTTTACTATAAATATCCATTAATAATCTTCAAGGATCATGAGTTCTGGTGTCTTTGAATGACTAAGATCATAATACATGAAATGAAACCAAAAAATGTAATCATTATTTTTTTCATTCTCCATAGTGATATCCTAAATCTATTTTTTATTCTAAAAGAATATGATACACATAATAATTAAAAAATAAAGGGGTGATCTTGAATTCTTATTAAGTAAATGAACATGATAAACAAGCATAACATGTTATTCAATGGTATAACATGATATCATAAAAGAAAATAAACATGAGTAATAACATTGGATAATATGACTAAGGACATCAAATCATAGGAATTTGTGTAGAAATGTAATTCAGTTTATATACATATGTCCAGGATGACTTCCATGAAAACATCACAAAGCAAACATATTCTCATAATGGATTATTTTTACTCCCTAATCCCATACATTTTTTTCATGAGAAGAGACATTATACAATTCATTTGAGGGATATGTAATTTTAAGACCACCAATCACATTAATTTCATGTACGCAGATATGTTTTCTATATAATTATATAAATAATTATGCATAAAAAGAATAATTTTTATGACATGAAATGGTTTTAAAAAACATTCATCATGAAAATAGGAAAATAATTTTTTTATAATGATAAAATTTGAAATAATAATAAAAGGCATGTATTACCCGATAAGAATAAGGGAGAATAAGATATGTATATATATAATAGAGAAATATATATATATATTTAGTTGAATAGTAAAAAATAGATCTATGTTCATTTTCTTTGATCAATATAATTTCATTAAGAATAATAAACCAAACTCTAGAAAAAACTAAACATTCCATTTTAAAAATAAAATTTTAAAAACATCAATTACAAAATATTTTTGAAATAATTTTCTTTGAAGATAACATTGTAATCATATAATGTATTATTCAAGGAAAATATGGTTCCATACACCAAAAAATATTTCTTATTTCATACCTGATAAAACAATGATTTAATTCACGGTTTCAGTGAAAAGTTAAGATGCACCTCATTTGTAAAATTACAATAAAATTATTTAAAATTATTTTTAAAAATTTAATAAATTTAAAAAATATTTATAAAAAATAATAGATTAATTTTAAATATTTTTAATATCTGTTTAATGAAAACTAGCGCATGGAATAGAATAAGTTTATCAACTAGAATAGAGAAATAATTCAAATTCTTCTTCAAAAAAATTTGCAATATTAAAGAATACCAAAGATAAGAATTTACTATTATTACTTAAAAAATAATAAATAAATAAAGGATAATACAATTAAATTTATTAATTATAAAATTTCTTGATAAATTATTTTAATGTACATTAAATCATAGACAATACCAATAAAAATAAAATTAATGCACAAACCATTTTTGCATTGGTAAAATTTTAATCATAAACCCAATCAATATAGTAAGTTAATTGTAACATAAAATAAAATTAATCCTCAATAATTCAAGATATAATATGTAATTATTCATCTTATAAACCATATATATATGAAATTAGGTTTATAAAATTACATGGTTGTTAAGGAATAATCTTTAAGATGGAAACTCGTACAATGAACATATCATTGAGGTTAATTTTATCCCATGAGGTAATTACTTCTAAAACATTTATATCCAGAATATTAAATTACAAATTAATACATTGTTTAATAAAATTTTATTTCACATACAGTCTTCTCATAATATAATCAAATAAGTTGATGTGTAACATAATTAAATGAAATTGAGTTATAAAAAACATTACCCCATGTATCTCTTTTGTTGATAACACATTATCCCAATTAATATTGTTTTTAAACTATGTATTAACATATATCCTAATTATTGTTTTTATAAAATCTTATAGCATCCCTTTTATAACACCATTTCACTAGTTTATTAACAATACTTCATTATAGCTATTCTTTCGAACATTAAATGACATTTTCCCTCGTACATACTTTATCATTAATGATACTAATATAAAAAATAGAACATTTTTGGATAATATATTTAATTTTATTATGTTATAAATATCTTTTTTTAATAGATTCATATTTATAATGATAAATAAATTTTGAACATTAAGTATGAATGACATCACTTCATGGACATGTTGGGTCATACAAACACATGATTGATTTTATCATTTATTTAATGGGTGAATGGGTAATAAAGTGGATGGTATATTAATATTATAAATTTCATATTAGGTTTTATATGTGATATTTATTCATTAAATTTAACCGTTATTACCTTCCATGTAAATATCCTGAGAAAAGAAAATAACATCATTTTGGGAGGATGTAGTCCTCCACACACATGAACAAAGTTATAATTTATTAAATGGATAGTAATGTAATAAATCATGTGATATATTTCTTTTCTAAAATGTTTAATATATCATTTCAATCATATATTAACACCAAATTGATCCTTTTCATATTCAACATAAATTGTATGTGAAAAAAATGACATCTCTTCTCGTGGTGGTATTCATCCTTACACTGGACCGATGTTTCTGTATTATATACTGAATGGAAATTAATAAGGTATATGTTTTATAAAAATTATATATGTATAATAATATAATAATATTATATATATATATATATTATTAAATATATAATTAATTTCATATTTGTGAAGTAGTAGTGGAAACCAAGTTACGTGAGTTTTGAAGTGGTCATCCACAATACACATGATCAACATTTCGTATCCCAATTAGTAGAAGAGAAGATGGTTATAATTCATTATATAAAAAATAAAAAAATATATTTTTCTATGAAATATTTTAATGTTATTATTTAATCATGTTTTAATACTATTTTAATAATAGGGAATGAAATATAATATAAAATCCTCGATTAAGGATGTCAGCTCATATTCAAAAAACTTATTTTTGTTTCACAAAAACCCATCCTAGATTGTTGTTGGTATAAATAAAAGTATTAATAGAATTATGGTAGGGAATTAAGAAAATTTATTTATGAATGTTTTTTGAAAATGATTAGTTTTAGATTCTTAAAGGGAAGGAAAGTGTGGTTTGCTATTTAAAAGTCCAGAGAGAAAGGATGAATTTTGGAATAATAGAATAAAATATACATTTTTATCCTGAAAAAGACTCCAAATGGAACCATTTTAGAATAATATATGTGATAAGGTCTATATATGTCTATCCAATTGGAATTATTTATATTTTTATCATTTTTAACCCTTATCCTTTTATTTTAATCCTCGAGAAAACAATTTTTACCATAATTGTGGTTAATATTTTTTATTGTCTTCACAATTCATTAGGGTATAAAATTAATTTGACCTTATTATGTAATATAAATAATTTGGATTCCAATTATAGAAGAAATTTATTAAAATTCAACATTATAGAGTGGAATAATTTTATTTAAATTTTAACCAATATATATATCGATAAACATGTTTTCCAAGAAATTTTTTGAAAATGTTAAAAAGTACTTGAATAAAAATTCAATATACAAAGGAATCAAATGACACAATTTGAATTATTTAAAATATAATTTATATAATTTCACTATTAAAATAGTATTAAATTAAGATGTATCATGCAATTGATTTAAAAAAATTACCTTTTAATAAACAAATGTAATTTTCAATATTCACTAAAAATGAATATTTTAAGAAAAATATCTAAAAATATATAATTTTGTCACCATAGAAGCCCCTAACCAGTGAACAACATTATATATTTAACATAGATACAAGCATTAAATCCATAGGGTCTGAAATATTCAGTATTATTTGAAAACATATTACATACTAGATATCTTTAATACATTGGAAAAAGAATATAAAGAATAACATATGTAAAAGGTCAACAACCATGAAATATTAATCAAATATTTCTTCGTTATAACCCGAGAATGGAAACAAAAATTGTGGTGAGATGAAATTATCAGTAAGGGTATGTATACAGGATTTAAAAATGAATCTATGAGAATAATAATTACTTAATGGAATATAAAAAATAACAAATTCCACTTAAATAAATAGATAAGGAATAATCAATATGGTATGGTGAGACACTCAAACATATTCCATTTAATCAATAAATAGAGAATGAAATTAATTGATAGTTATTTTGATGAAATAATACCATAAATTATAAGAATAAATTAATTCTCCATTAAAGAAAATTCTTAATTAACATATTTACTGGTTACAAGTCACTGGATAACACTAGTATCAAGATAAGACAATTTAAGCTATTCTGATTTGGGAAATTGATTCATCAACTAAGATTACTGATGCATAGAGGGCCTATAATGAACCAGTCCACAACCCCTATGTATTTTTTTGAATTGTCCCCAAAACATGTTTTGGATTTCCAAATCATTCATCAAATATATAATAATTGATTTAATTTAAAAACATGTCTCTTATCAAAATGTATTTGTATTTATCAATAATTTCTAAGTTGATCAAATAACAATCAATGTTAACATAATATGTAAATATAGAATATTTTTTAAAAAATAATAATATAAATCTCTTATTAATTTATATATTTAAGGAAATATCCAGTGAAAAATGAATAAAATAATGTTATTGTGTCATATAATGTTAATAATCACAAATGAATGTAAGATTTCAAATGAAACTTTTACCACATGGAAATTTTCAAGTTATACCCCTTGGGTGAGATAATTAAAAGTAAAATATGAAATTACATTTATTATTATTTAATAATTATATTAAAAAAAGGGTCATTATATCCCACAAAATAAAGTTAATTACTATATATTAACAAATATGTCTCAATAGAATATTATTTAGATGAAAACCATTACGTTATTCTTACCTTTTTAGGTGAACATACTTTAACCATGTGTATATGGATATAGAACATGTTACCAATTTATTATATAACAATATCATTACTTATAATATCATATATTATCTTAGTATGATATTTTATTACCCTTTTTTTGAAATCTTTTATAATTTTTAGTCTTTTTGGTGTTAATTGTGTTGTTTTTCGATTATGTTTTAACATGGTAAATGTTCTTCCTATTTAATAGATAATTATATCATCATATAATGACTTTAAACCATGATTTAATTAAAATATATATATATATTAAATATAAATTTATTTAGAATTATCCATATTATTTGATGATAATAAATGCGATGCACCGTTCTTAGAGATGATAGGTCATATGTATGCATGAACCCTACATTCATTTCATTTAGGTATTAAAGGAATAAAAATCATTTCATATTTTTTTTATAATTATAGTAAAATAATTATTTCTTATATTTATCATATTATTATTAAAACAATATTTTATAAATTCCATGTATAGTGTGAACAAATCACATCTCTTTGAGGAGATGGTAGTGCACACTTACACAAACAATATAGTATATCCCCAATAACGGAACACATGATGATATTTGTTATATAAGAATTAAATAAGTATAAATAAATTTTTAATAATGTATATAACGTATTAAAATAGTTTTTCCATAATAATTCCACCAAGATAGAAGGTAAATGAAGAACAAATAAAAATCATTTCACTCATAGGTAGTTCCTTGTACATGAACGGTTATTCTGTTATCCATTCGATGGATGTTTTATATGAGTATGTATAAACATCCATATAAAAACATATAATTATATTTAGGATATGTAGGTATCCATTTAATCAAGTAATAATATTATTTAAGGGGTTTTATAAGGAAAATAAAGAAAAAAGACCTTAAAGAAGGATGTTACCTCTTCTTCGGGTAACACCTTTTTGCTTCCACCAAAGGGATTCCTTGGATTATATTCATCTAAAATGGAGGCTTCTAAGATTATGGTAGGGATTTCTAGATTTTATTCATTAGTGTTTTCTAGATAATAGGATTGAGAGTTGTGAAGTAGTGGGAGGGGTGAGTGCCTATTTAAAGCAGAGGAAGAGTGACATTCTTGTATATTATTAGAATGATAATTCACCCATGATTTTTCTATTCAATGTGGCTCAAATAATGTAAAAAATTATATAATAGGGAGTATAGCATAAAAATATGTCTTGTAAATGGATTTTTTATAATTTTCTATGTAACAACCCAAGGTTATAAAAATGAATTTATATGAATGAAACTTTATTTTAGAGAGATAGTTATAAACTATCTGTTAAACATAATTTTCCTGATTCTGTATTGACATTCAAAAAATGGATATCTATGGTTGTGATAATAATTTTTTTGTATGATAGAACAAACTAGTTTATTGGTGAATTGTAAAATACCCTTATGAATAGTAAAATGAATAGTAATATGAATAGTAATATGACCCTTATGAATAGAAAATCCTATTATAATTTTATTTTCGTAAGGTAATAATATAATGAGGTCTTGATTAAATTTTCAATGGGATTTAAAAATAGTTATTGTTTTAAAATTGTTTTTTGGAATAAAAATTTATTTTATTTAAAATATAAATTAATCACATTTAGAAACTTATTTTTAAAAAAATGTGTTCATTGTTTAATTGTAAACATAAAAAATTGTGAGGGTGAATTTCTGTAATTTTTCAGAAACACATGATTTTTTTCTGAATAGTGAAACTCGAAAATTACCAAATATGATATATAATTAAATTCCGGCATCAATATTGAGTCATGGATGAAGTAAATGGAATTTTTTTTGAAATCAAATTCATCATTTACTTTTTTGGTCAAATTAATCAATACTATTCTTAGTCTTGAGAATAAATATTAAACTAATGACTAAAGTAAGTGAAAACTCATCCTCTCCACCACTATAAATATCACCCTTAACCCCTCTTCCTCTCAAACCTATCAAGCCTTTTGAATTTTCTATTTTATACCAAATACCCTAAACAAGGCCCTTCCCCACATCCAATGATTTACTTTTTCACCAAATGGAATAAACCAAAGGCCTTAAATATGTACTCAATGGGTAGAAATCAAGAGGTAAAGTCCCTATTTCATTTTCTTTAGTTTTATTTTCAATTATTTTAATATATTGTAGTCTAATTGATTCCTATTATCCAAGAGACATGAAATATCAATTATTATATATATTCTGTATTTTTATCATGTTTATGGAAGAATTCATCATCATTCTTCCTCTCTTCTCTCTCTTATTCTAAAAATGATAACATAGTCCGTGATGTGCCGATTTACCAAAATCATGGACGTTGCATTTTTAATTTCCACTAATTCCTTCAAATATGGTAATAAAACCATTATAATAGTCGAAAAAAATTAAGATCATTATGATATAACATCTTTTATGTTCTAGAGTAAACATATATGCATAATATTAATTATATATGATGAAACAAGTTCATGATTATCAATGAACCGCCATAATGATCTTACTAAAAATCAGTAATAATCTATCTACTGATTTATCAACATACCATATAACCAAAAAACATTATGTAATCATTTAATATAATGTAAACATATTATCTCCATTTCATTCAACTTATGTATTTTTTCTTCCATTTGATAATAAAATCCTTTATGAACCAACCATGAAAACCATGTAAAGAACACACATGAAAAAATGTATATAACAAAAAATTATTAATAAATGGGTCAAATGAAATTATTAAATGATCATATATGGTTTTATAAAATATAATATATTTCTATAAAATATTAATAACACCCTTTTAACCATTATAAAGGAGGATTTAAAATGTTTTACACATGATGAACCTGATGTAAGAGAATTCATAACCAAATTTCTAATCATTGGGTTAACCTTCTACTTAATTAATTGTGCGTTTTCTAGATGATTTTTGTAAGGATATTTTTATTAAGTTATTTTAATTTTAAAACATATTGTTTTTAATATATTTATTTTCATATCAGTTATATGTTATTTATAAAGACTCTTCATACAAAATACATTTATTAAACATACAGTTTACCAAAATACCAAGGGTATGATTTTATGAAATTATCCATGTATTATGACTAATTTATGGTTATTGGGGATTTTTTATGTTTAATATTGGGAACTATATCTACCAATAATTCATTTGTTATGTGTAAGTTGGAGGTTGGATGTATGGTTACTCCAAGTTTAACTGTGATGGTTACACTATATGGTGACCATGAGGGATACAAGAAAAGGTAGTTGGGATGGTTAAAAATAATAAATTAGTGTGAGAGTTATAATATATATAATTAATTCCCCAAGATACCTTTATGGGTTCATATATATGTTCCTCAATGTTTTATGGAAATCTCATGTTCCAAAAAGTAAGTATATATGGGTGTGAAGTTATTCTTTGTGAAATGATTTCATACGTTTATAACCATTCATTGAATTATGGTTTTCCCTTTATTTTTATATCCATTACTAATATTTTCATTCTCATACCGTATTTTTAAATGTTTTTAATAGGTTATAGGAATGTTTAAGAGAAAGAAGGAAATCAGGTTAAATGTTATGAAGATTTGTCAATGAAATTATTTTGTTGTTTTGTGCTTAAAATTTTATGTTTTGGATTAGATTAAAACTATTTTAATGGTAACCACATTGTATTCGTGTTGGTTGATATTTATTAGATATTTTTGGACTTTCTAAAACACTAAAATGAAGATATCATTGATAATTTAAATTAGGGAAATCATGTTGAAATAGCTAGATTAAGATATTCTGGGTCCTTATAGTTGGTATCATAGCACAATTTAGATAACTTGAAGAGTTAATATGATATTAATAGAATAACATAAATGATTTTTACCTTATTTCAATGTTGAAATGGTATAGCATTTAAATATTTCCATTTTTATTCATCTATGATATGTTTGTTCAAAATGGTTTTCTACAGAAGGAGTAGGGAAGCTGATATTAGAAGGAATCTGGAGTCTCATATCATTCTGAATCCACATATGGGAATGGTGGGTATTATAATTGAACAATTTGAGGTAGTAAAATATTTTTTATTATAAGAAATAAATGTTGGTGTAATCTATAAAATATAACACCTAGAGAGGCCATGGAAGATCATGATGATAGTGTATCATTTTATGAGGAAACACCCTCCATATTTTAGTGAATCATCTGCACCAGTAGTGGCTGAATGATGGCTTAAATCCATTTAAAAGATATTCATTTTGATGGGATGTTTAGATAATCACAATTTTAGTCTATCCATTTTCCCTTTTTAAGCTGTATCTAATCATTTTTGGTCAATGGTCAAGAATTTGATAGATATAAAAGATATTAAATCATTAGAGTTGGATGAGTTTAAAAGTCTTTTCATCGGAACATAGTTTCTTAAGGTAGTTTAACGTAGGATGGAGATACAATTCCTTGAATTGAGGAAAAATGATACGATTCAATGGCTATGTATGAATCATACTTCACTCGACTGGTATGATTTGATCCAAATCTTATTTGGGATCTTAAAAGAAAAGTCAACCATTTTTACTCAAGAATAAAGCCATGATATTGAAGGGAATTAGCCTTCCAAGAGTTAAAAAGTTCTGTGAAACTTTTCCAATGTGCTGAGATGGTACTAACAGAGTTTGATAAAGATCAGGTTTACTTTTTGAAAAAATATAAAAAGAGGTCTATATAGAATGAAATTGTTAAGAATTTATTAATGAAATCTGAGGGTAGGAATGTCTAGTTTCTAGTTTGTGAAAAGTGTGGTTAAAAGCACCCCGGAGAATACCTTACAAAAATACAGAAGTGTTTTATATGAAGAATTTCTGAAAATTTGTTATGAGATTATAATGAATTGAATCCTATGATTAGTCATGATATAAATAAAATAAAGTGATTCAAATGGAGTGAGATGGGTCATTTTGAAAAGGAATGCCCAATGAAAGAAATGAATGATGGCTAGCATCCATACATTAAGAATAATGGTATATTAGGATACATTATGTCTATATCATTAGATTTTAGGACATTTAATTACGTGGTATCATGTACTTTGTTTTATTTACACAGACTATTCTAATGTCATGATTGATATAGGGTCTACACAATCATTTATTCCTATGAAATTTTCTAGAAAATTGGAAATTTCACCCTATGAAATGATATTTGAACTTATGGTTAAAACACTGGGTGAAATTTTATAACACAAATTAATTTTAAGATTATTTATATTATTATATATGGAAATACATCACATGAAAAATTTTTTGTTTTCCATTTGTATATTTTGATGTCATTCCAGGTATAGATTGGATTTTTTATTATCATGATATGATTGATTTTATAGCTAAAGATATTGCTCATAAAAAATTGTTTCATTTTTATACTAGAATGATTGAATACCATTGATAAAAAAAGATGAAAAACTATTGATATATGGAAATAAAAGTTATCTTCCACATATTTTTGAGAATAAGAAAACTATTATGATTAATGAAGTGCTAGTGGTAAATGAATACGTAGATGTTTTTTTAATGAGTTACTCTGTGTTATACCAAATAGAGATGTTTAATTCACAATTGAAATAGTTCGTGATTCTATGCTAATTTCACATCCATCAAATCGAATAGATTTAATAGAACTTCTTGAATTATAAAATTAATTGAAGGAGTTTCTCAATAAACGCTTCATTCATATCGGGATATCACCATGGGGTGATACTATTTGGATCCTTAAAAAGAAATATGGTTCCATGATAATTTTCATGATTATAGAGATATTTATTGCATTACAATTAATAATAAGTTTTCTTTTCCTCAAATTGATGACTTGTTTGACTAGCTACTGGGAGCTCAGTATTTTTCCCAGATTGACTTGAGATCAGGGTACCATCGGGTGAATGTGAAGGAGGGTGACATTCTAAAAATATATTTTCATACTAGATATGGTAATTATTAATTTTTATTCCTTTTGTGTAAAATAATGAATGTTTTTTATTAATTTATCTTATGAATAGAATATTTCATGAGTTCTTGAATAAGTTTTTGGTTTTGTTTATTAGTGACATTCTTTTATGTTATAGATTTAAAATGGAAAATTAAAAAACATAAATGAAAAGAACGTATATGAATAATTTCATAAATTATGAATTTTGGTTGTAATAGATTTATTTTCGTGGGATAATCATAAATAAGGATGAAATAATAGTTGATCCTTCCCAAAGAAAAGTGGCTAATGAATATCCAAGCCCTACAAATGTTATGTATATTTTTCTTTTTCCTGGAGAATAAGGTTATTACCAATGGGTTGTTAAAAACATATCATGATTCACTGGATTTATAACTAAGTTGACTATAAAATTGTGTTTAAATTGTTTTGATATATGAATATGATATTTATTTAAGGAAAAAAAGAAGAGAATGGAGAATGATTTAGTTTTCGACCTGCCTTCTAAAAATAGTATGTTTTTCATATACAATGATGATTTATCGAATAGAATTAGTTTTTTTTCTGATGTATAATGATCCAATAATTGATTACAATTCAAGAAAACTAAAACCTCATGAGATAAATTATTTCACACATGATTGGGAATAAGCATCTATTGGTTTCTCTTAAAAATTTAGAGGCATAATTTATATGATGCCAAATGTGAAATATATACTTACCATTAAAGTCCAAAGAATATATTCACTAAAATGAAATTAAACATGAATAAGATTTTATGGATTTAATTGATAAAATATTACGATTAAATGAAAAATTAAATTACGGGATAAGAAAACAATGTGGTAGATTCTTTATGTCAAAAATATTGGGCATCATTAATTATGTTACAGCTTAAACAAGACACATTGATTGAAGATTTGATAAATTTTGTCTCGGATGTTGTTGGTTCAGGAAATAACACTCTTGTTGTTTCTGGTTTTAGTGTAGTCATCTATTTCAGAATGAATTAATAAAATTTATAATGTAGATGGGGAGTTACAAATAAAATGTAGAATTGGTTAAAATAGATAAGTTACCAGAATTTAACAATGATAAGGTATGTTTTTTTATATTTGGAATGGGATTATGTATCCCATGTGATTCTCATCTTATGAATCAATTGTTGTACGAAGCTCATAGTTCTTCATTTTTAGTTCATCGTGGTGGCAAAAGGATGTATAATGACCATCAGGTGTATTACTGGTGGGATGAGATGAATATAAATATTGAATATTTTAGTATGAAGTGTTTCACATTTCAATAGGTTAAAATAAAGTGTTAGTTACTAAAGGGGATGCTCTATCCAATACCAGTTCTAGAGTTGAAATTGGAAAATATATCCATGGAATTTCTTCCTAGACCACCAAATACATATCACGTTAACAATTCAATCTGGGACTGACTGACTGAATCTGCCCATTTCCTTCGCAATCAATATACTATGCCTTTGGTTAAAATTTATCAAAAATACCTCAATGTGAGTTTTAGGGTATATGGAGTTCGTTATTCCATTGCATCTGGTCGTGATCATAGGTTCACTTCTAGCTTCGGTAAAGGCCTTCAGAAGTCATTTGGAACAAAATTGAAATTTAGTATAGTTTTTCACCCTCAATAATATGGGAAGTTAGAACAGAATATAAAAACTTTGGAGTATATTCTTTGATCATGTTCAATAAATTTCTTGGTAATTTGGGACACCCAAATTTATCTAGTGGAATTTTCATATAATAATCGTTTTCAGTCTAGTATACAGATGGTAACTTTTGAGTAATTTAATTGGAAGTACTATCGAACTCTGGAATTTCGGGATGAAGTCAGGTAAAGGTAGTTAATAGAACCATAATTATAAGATTAAGAATCTAAGAAAGTGATGATGACATAACAACACATGACAACATCTCCGAGGAGGAGGCAATGTTATACTGATAATTGGATGAATGACTTTTCTTTTGAGGTAGGTGATGATATTTTTCTTAAAATCCCAAAATGGAAATGTGTTATGTGTTTTGGTATAAAATGGAAGATAAGTCTATGGTTCATGGAACAATATGAGATATTGGAGAAATTTGGACTAGTTTCCTTTAATGTATATATATTTTTATTTTATCTTAGGTACACAATGTTATTCATTTTTTCATGTTAAGAAATTATGTTCCAGATTCAGCTCATTTTATGATCCCAGAAGTAGTACAACTAGAATAGAATATTTATAGTGAATAGAAAACTATTAGGATTCTTGATCTTGGTGAACCAATATATCTGAATAAGGTGATCAACTAGGTAATGGTTTTTTTTGGAGAAACCACATGGTTGAAGTAGCAACATGGGAATCTGAAAATGCTATTTGGGAGAGACAACCTTAATTGTTTAATAAGTAAATAAAATTGATAGGACATAATTTCTAGAAGGTGGGGTGAATGTCACACCACAAGATTGTAAAATAAATTTAAATCAATGAAACATTTTAAGGGATATATTTATATCCTAGCCATTAATATATTTTTTTCCACTTCTACTAATTAAACATCGAAAAACAAAAATCTACAATTGTGATCAGTAAGTTATTTGTAGTCTGATCGAACCAACAAGATTTTTTGTAAATTGTAACATACCCTTATAAATAGTAAGAATAATAGTAATATGAACCTTACTAATAGTAGATCAAATTATTATTTTATATTCAAAATGTTATAAGATAATGATATCATGATTTTCTTCTATTGCTGATATAAAATCAGTTATAGATTTATAATTGTTATTTTTAAAATAAAAATGATTTTATTTAAAAAATTAATTAATAACATATTAAAATTGTTTATAAAAAAATGGAGTTGATAACTTAATTATACACATTGAAAAATGGTAAGGCTCCTTTTTTGGGATTTTTTTGAAATACTTGATTTTTGTGAATAATTAAATTGAATTTTTATTAAATGTTATATATAAATAAATATATGCATCATTATTGTGTCATGGATGATGTAAATTCCCATTGGAACAACCTAAAATTAACTTATTATATTTTTAGACACACAAATCAATACTATTCACTATGTTAGAAAATAATTTTACAGTAATGATTAAAATAATTGAAAACCCCTCATATCCAACACTATAAATACCACCCTCACATCCTCCTCCTCTCACACTGCTCAAGCATTGTGCATTATCAATGTTATGTCCAATCACCTTCCGAACTATCTTTCCCATGTCTAAGAATATTTGGTCTTAGAAAAAGGGAAAAAAACTCTTTAAGGAGGAACTTAGTGAGATGAGATCAAGAGGTAATGATCCTCTTTAATTTTCTTATATTTTTTTTGAGTTTTTCCTTTTCTTATACTCTCTTATTATCTATTGATCCAAGAGATATCAAAGATCCAGTATTATATATATTCATCATTTTTATCATTTTTATTGAAAAATTCATCATAATTATTCATCTACAATTATCTTATTCTAAAAATGAAAAAACTATATGTGTTGTGCCGATTTACCAAAATCGTGGATGACATGTTTTCAATTTCTTTTAATTCCATCTAATATCTTCATAAAAAACTATAATGGCTATAATATATTTTAAATTACATTAAATAATAACTTTTATGATCTATATTTAATATATATTCATACAACTAATGGTATATAATTAAATAATTTCATGATTATCGAAGAACCGCCAAAACGATCTAAATAAAAATCACAAATGATTTATCTAATGATTAATCCTCATAATATGTAACCAAAATTATATGGGGAATAATATATTTTTTTGTAAAAATATTAAAACCATTTAATTCCCCTTCTATAGTTTCACATCATTTTGATAATAAAATATATTATGAACCAACAATGGATATTATGTATAGAATGCAACAGAAACAATGTAAATAACAAAAAAAAATTATAAATGGGTCAAATTATGTTATTAAATAACCATATGAGGTGTTATAAAAATTAAAATGTTTCAGAAAAATATTAACAAAACCCCTTTTACCATTATAGAAGAGGACTAAACTAGTTTAATGAAATACGAACCTGTTCATTGCATTAAACTTCTAATTCATTAATTTTTTGGTATTAAGATCATTTTTATAAAGAATATTTGTTTATATTTTTTTTATTATGTGTATTTATAGTGTATAAACATAATAATTTTTTATATTGAATGTCATATCAATTATATGTAATTTTTACTGGATTTTTCTTATAAAATCATCTATTAATCATCTAGTTTTTTAATATTCCAAGTGAATGTTTTTATGAAATTACACAAGTTTTATGATTATTCTCATGTTATTGGGAATTTTTTTATAATGAAATGTGTGCCGTATATATCCTTTTAATGTATTGGGTATGTGCTTGTTGGAGGTCAACTATATGGTAACTCAATGTGTAACCGAGATGTTTACATTATAAGGTAGTTGTGAGGATTACATAGTAAGGTAGACGTGAGGGTTACAAATCATAAGGTATTCATGAGGGTTACAATATAATTTATTAATTCCCAAGATACATTTATGAATTTAAATATTTGTTTGTTAATTTTTTATTTAAATCTCATGTTTCACACAATATTTATATATGAGTAAGAAGTATGTATTTGTGAAAAGATTTCATATGTTTGTATGTATTCATGGACCGATTGTTGTTTTCTTTTTTTATATCATTTATAAGGATTCTTATGACCATACCATGTTTTAAATATTTTTCATAGGATATATGGATATTTAATATAATTAATGATGTTAGTTAAATGTTGTAATGATTTTCCAAAGAAATCATGTTGTTGTTTTGTTCTTAAAATTATATGTTTTGGAATAAATCGATATTATTTTAAGGGTAACCACTTTGTATGTGTTTGGGTGGGTATGTATTAGTTAAATCCAAACATTTTTAAAATCTAATCCAAAATATTTTTTTTGGTAATGTAATGAAGTAAAATATAGTAAAAATAGCTGGATTATGATATGTTTAAGGATGTGTCCTTATATTCTATTTCATTTTTTCCCTTATGTTTAAGGTTTAGTCTTCTCTTAATCAATTTTTCCAATTAATCGCTATAATTAATTTTAATCACTTTCACAAATATTTTTGGTCGAAGTCTCTGTTTTCATTATTATAAATTATAAAACAATATTATAAAAAATATATAATCAATTATCATAAATTTATTATCATAATTTGTAGAAATTAATTTGAAATTAATCCAATAGATGGGATGACAATGAGGAATTTAAAAGTAGAAATGTTCAATAGTGTTCTATGTTTTTACATCCAATTTCAAAATAAAATTTATTATAATGACGTATATTGGATTGTTTAATATATTTTTTATATAATTTTACATTAATAATAATTTAATATATATTTTTTCTTAATAAATAAATTATATGAAAAAATGTTTTGAATTTTAATTCATAATTTTTAACTATTCATAAAAAATGATATATTTATTAAACATAAATAAAATCATGTTAACTTAATTATTATATATCAATATCAAATATTTTATTTATTTTTACTTATAAAATAAATAAATTTGATATAAATTGGAATTAAATTTGTTTTTACATTAAAATGTTTTAAATTAACATTTATAAAAATATAGGTTTCTATACATAAAATTGTGTTTGTTCTTATCTTATGCTTGTAAAATCTATTATATGAGTATAAAAATTATTTTATTGGAAATATATTATATACATTTCTTTAACTAAATAATTTATAGTATTTAATTTAATATTTAAGGATATATCACATTTGTGAGCATAACAACAAAAATATTTCCTTTATATTCAATTGTATTGTATTTTACTTTCTATGTAATTGGAATAAAATGAAATAATATTAAATTTTTTTAACATTATTTTTTTATAAGTTATTTAATTCTATAAATTAAAACTAAATTAACTGCTATGTTATATATTATTAGATTAAATAATAATATTTTTAATAGTATATTATTGTTCGTTAAAACTCAGTCATACATGTTACAGAAGACATCAAGCAGAGTCAGTCTTGGTTGTAAAACAAGATCACATATATGTTTTATACAAGTAATTCTTATCTCTTGTGTAAAATGATATTAAAATTTTATTTCATATAAATCAAACCATGAACAAAAAATAAATTTATTCTAAAAGAATAATATTATAATGTCATAGGGTGTTACATTCACCCCACCTAAAATAAATTTTTTCCTTGTAATTTAAAATCAATAATATAAATAAAGGCTTAAATATTATATTTTTTATTAAAACCCCGATAGTTAATAGGGATAACAAAAAAACCTTCTTAATAAGAGTGAAAGGGAAGTACAATTGTTAGAGAACTAATTTTTTCAAATAGAAGATCCTTGGTGTGAAATGAAAAATTGTAATGAGAAGAAAAATATAACAATCAAGTTATGATGGTGAGTTATAAAGAAAAAATTCATAAGAAATTTATTAACCAAAAATACATAAACCATATGTGTGAACAAACTTTTTTTCTACCATAAAAAATAATTAAAAAAGAAAAAATTTGTTTCAAACACATTTTTCATATTGTTGAATAATTAATTCATTCAATATAAATATATGTAAATAAATAGTTATATAAAAACAATAATTTCCATTGATTTCACCATGATATATATCTAATTCATATCATGGTAAAAATTTCATAATAGGGTGATATAATACATCAATATCTAAAACCTCTTCCAAATATCAAATTAAACTATTTCACAAATGAATAATTTTCCAATAGTCTATGATCCAATACGTTGGATGGAAGGTCACTAAATTTACAAAATGAACATATCATTATCCTTAAATCTATATGAATTGTATCTTAAGTCATTACATAACAAATAACTGAACACCTAAATCATACATTCTGTTAAAATATAATGATAACATTAATAAAAATAATAATTTATTTGGAATGTGGATTATTTTTTATTCTATATGTAAAACTAATTCCCTTCGATATATTCCAAAAATCTAATTTTTTTCTAAACTTCATAAATGATTGCATAAATCACTTCTTAAAAATTTATTAATTTGTTACAATATAGTAATCACAAATCTAAATCAGTTATTTATTAATCCAAACAAACCATTCTCAACATTATAGAAATATTATGGCTTATCTCTATATCAATAAAGTATTTTTTAAAAATTTTATCATTCTAACGACCCACTTTTTTTCTTACCATTAAATATATAATCTCATATAATTGTGGAAAATTAGCACTAGGGCGCTAATTATAAATTTCATAATTCATATCATGATAAAATCATTAATGAAATAATTTAACAACATATTTATTAGATCTCAATATAGAATTACATCAATCATTATAGTATAGATTTGTTAATAAAATATTTTTGACCTTGACGCCTAATAATATTCATAGGAGGATTCCCATAAATCATTGGGAATTCATTTGAATAGTTCCCCATATCCTACCAATTGTAACACTGAATAATAGTGTATCCCTTCTTACCTTTTCATTACAATTCCTAGTGAAACTTTTATATACACTTCTAATGAACTCTCAATCATTTCAAACATTCAACATGGCGATTCTCCCTACACTTATAACATGTAAGAAAATAATTCATTCCCTTCTTCCCATTATATATTATTTCTTATTTCATTATTGTCTTGTCCTACTAACCTTTGAATCTATATGACATAGAAAATTAATTCTAAATCTTGATAGAATATAACACTATTTTATAACATGAAGAAATGGTTTGAGACACTAGTTCCATTTAGATACATGGATTATGCCTTTAAATAATTGATTAATCTTGAATAGCATGTTGTCTACTAAATATTTAGTATACCTTAATATCCTGGTAAAGGTAGCTTCATTCTCTACCACACATTCTTCTTCTTTTTTCATTTAACTAATCAACGTTATCTTCATCTCAGTGTTTTTTCCCTTGAAGATATTTTTTACCACTGAATTTATCAACAATTTTTTTCCATTCCATGTGTTCTATTTATTCATCCATTGTATAATTCGATATCAGTGACCACAATTGATATGAATCACTATTTATTCATACACTAAAAGTGTATCGTTTTCCTTTCCACCTCATTACAATTACATGAACTACTACTATAAATACATAATCCATCACTTTTCTACCTTTCGGTTAATAACCCCACTAAAAAATGAGGTCCAATTTCACGTAAAGTGATAGAAAATCAAATAAGCTCTTAGTAGAATAGGTTGTTCGATCCATAAAAGGTTATGTGTCATAAAATGATTAATATTCCAATATATCCTCTTCACATTCTGAGTTCCAATACCTACTACATTTTTTTACCTTGCATGGAAACTTTTAAATTTTATAAAAGTGAAGATACCATTATTCCTTACAGGTACCATTTCTAAATAACATAATATAGTGGATTATATCATAAAATTATGTAAGAAAATTTTAAATCCCAAAACTAGTGAAACACTGAACATAAATTAATTTTTTTTCCATAACTAATTTCATAATAATAAACATGGTTTCTATGGGGATATCTTAACATTTAAATCCCTTAAAATTTTTTGTAATGAAAATGGGAATTATCCTTAGAATATTCTTTAAGAGTGTAAAACTATGTGCCCAATATCGTTTTTTTTTTCATGTACAAGGTTACACCGAGTTAGGCCCAACACACCTTGTTAGGGTTGTTACACCTATGTATATATGTACTATATCCACATCCACTTGAAATATACATAAATGGATGTATTACTTGGAGAAACCAAATAATATAGCTCTTACAAATATTCAAGGCTGTTCTTCTTTAATTATCTAGAAATTATTTAATATGGTTATTTTACCTAATATATGTTTGTTAAATTCATGTTTCCATGGTTTCTACTAAACCGCCTCTGATAAAAAAATTAATTCCACAACCCATGAATCCTGAAGAGTGTTCATTATTTTATTACAATAGAATTTATATAAGATTCATATATTAAGGGACCGAATAGTTTAGATGTTTTGGGAAAAAATATTATATACATGATACACATATTCTTTGAAAAAAAAATATAAAGCCTGGAATAAGTAAAACCTCATCATCCTTTAAACATTATTCATGTTTTTTCTCTTCATAACCTAGGGAAAAGAAATAGAAATAATGGTGACCTAAAATACTCAATAAGGGTATGTATAGTTGAATAAATAATGAATAAAATATGTTAATAATCATGTAATGGTAAATAACTAATAACACATTCCATTCAACTAACCAAATAAAGAATAATCAATTTGGAAATGTGAGAAATTTATACACAATCCATTTAATCAATAAATAGAGAATGAAATGAATTAATTTATAATTTAATTAAATAATATCATTGATAATAATAATAAATGAATTATGAAAAATTTCACTGAATAATTATTGGATGTCGTGTTTCCAAGGAACATGATAAATCTACCATCAATATAATACAATTTAAACTATTTTGATTTGACCAAATGATTCAACTCACGAGACCACTAAGGAAACAATGGGCCTAAATAAACTAATAACCATCAAATATGTCTTCAATTTAGAATCCCCAACCCATGTTTTGAATTTTAAAATCATAACTCATATATCTTATAATAAATTTAATTCAATAAAAATTATTTTCTTTATAAAAATGCATCCATATTTAACAGAGGATACATATTTATCATTAATTCCCCATTTAATCAAATATATGTAGAAGTGAATAATGTATTTGTACATGTTATATGTTTTACACAATAATAATACCACTCACCCAATAATGATGATATTTAAGAAAATATCTAATGAACAATTATGAAAACGAAGTGATTATCTTAGTTGAAGGTTTACAATAACAAAACAAAATAAGATTGAAATAGTAACTTTTACTGCTTTTAAATTTTCAAGATAAGCCCCATAAGTGAGATAAATAAAATTAAAACAAAAAATACAACAAATTGTGAGTGAATCACAATGTTAAATGAAAAGGGGTTGTATCTGAACCACAATAAAATGATTTTGTGTATAGTAACAAATAAGTTTCAATGAAATATAAATTCAGGCAAAAATCCAGACCTTGTGTTTCCTTTTTTGGGTCAACATATTTTAACATCATTTATAATGGTTTAAAAATGTTTAATAAAAATAAAATATCCATATTAACTTTATATTATCATATATTATCTTCTTCTTATATCTTTTTACCCATTTTTAAGAATATTTCGTTATTTTCACTTTTCGGGTGTTAATGGCCCAATTTTTCAAGTATGTCTGACATGTAATATGTTTTTAATAATAAATTTATTATAATTAATTTAAACCATGAATTAATTATCATATATATTCAATATATCTTTATTTATTATAATCATATATATTTAGAGATAATAAATGAAATGCACCATTCATTGAGACAGTAGGTTATATGTATGCATTAATGATAATATCATTTCATTTTAATTTTAAAAGAATGAAAATTAAATAATATATATGAATATTATAATTATAGTATAATATTTATTTCATATATGGAACATATTGTTTTTAAAAAAAATATCATTTATACATTCCTGGAATAGCGTAAATGAATAACTTTTCTCTGAGGAAGTAGTAGTCCACAGTCCCACTAACGATGTTATAATCCCCCTAGAAAATAGAACACAAGAAGGTATGTGTTATATATTAATAAACTAGTTGAAATAAATTTTCAATATATTATATGATATATAATTATAGTTCTTCTATCACAATTCCCACCATGATAGGTGGGAAAGGAAGAACGAACAATCATCAGTTCTCCATGTGGTCTTTCGTCGTACAAGAAATGTATATTTTCACCCATTTTATTTAATTTTAGTTAAAAACCATAATATGAGATCATATTATAATAATTATGAAAATTATGTTTTTATATAATAATTTAATAGTATTTTTTTGGGGTAGATAATTAAGATGAAATAAAATGATCTTTAGGAAATATGACACCTCTTTTTTGGTAATCTTTATTTTTCTTGCACCAAAAGGACTCCTTGGATTTATTTATTTACAAATGGATGATTTTATTTTTATAATAAGGATTTTTAGAACATAATTTAGTATATTTTATGTGAGATAAATGGGATTATATATGATAGAATGTGGGAGCGGTGAATGCCTTTTTATAGTTGATGAGTAGTGTCATTCTTGTAAATTTATAGAATGAGAATTTCACCCATGTTTTTTAAATTTATTAATCTAAAAATATACAAAAAAATTTATTTTTAAAAGTTTCTAGGTCATTTTTGGCTTTATTATTAGTTTCAATAATCTTGTAATGCTACTTTTCATCTTTATCGCTAAAATTAATTTTAATAACTTACAATAATTTATGTTGTAAAAAAACAATTAGATCTTATTTTGAATTTTAAAATATTATTATTTCAAATATGGAATAAATTTTTCCAATATTAAGTCCAATAAGTGGCATAATGTAATTTAAAATAATTCCCATATGTGAGAGGAGAATGCATAGTTTTAAAGTCGAAATTTTTAAAAGGTTCTAATGGTTTTTATAAAATTTCAAAGTGAAATTGATTAAAATAAACTAAATTTTATTTATATATATATAATTAAGATATAATTAATTTAAAAATAATTTAAAATATAATTTAACCTTATAAATAAATTAAGTAATTTTTTTTTTGAAATTTAAGTCATTATTTTTCAATATTCATTAAAAAATGTAATAATTCTGAAAAAATTGAAAAATTTACTGTAATTTAATTATGAATATTATATTTAAAATATTAAGTTTATTTAATCATATAAATAAAATAAATGTTCAAGATATTGGATTTAAAATTGGTTCTCAATAAAAATGTAGTAAAACAACCATTAAAAAATTATGTTTCTTTTCCAAAACATGAGTGTGTTCTTATCATATAACTATAAAATATATTAGATGAGTATAAAAAATATATTATTTGATATGTCGTATATAATTTTATCTAATATTATTCAACAATAATAATTAATTTCCTTTATTATCAGAAAACACATTTATGAGCATAAAAATAAAAAACCTTTCTTTTACATTCAGTTTGATTATTTTCTTCATATTAAAATAATTAAAAACAAATGAATTCATCATAAATTTGTTCAAACCATATATTTTTCATAGTTTTTTAATATTATTCATAAACATTGATTTAATGGCCAGGTTATATCTTATTTTAATAAACAAATAGTGCTTTTAAAAGTATATTATATTTCGGTTAAACTCAGTCATTCATGTTATGAAAGTCATCACGAAGAGTTAATATTAATTATAAAAAAAGGTAACCATAGTGTTCAATATATAAAAATATAAACATTAGTTTTCATGTGACATGAGATTAACATGGTGTTTCTTATAAAGAAATCATCGAGAAAAAATTAAATTTATTCTAAAAGGAAAGTATTGTAATGTCTAGGGTTGTTACAAATTAAACTGAAGATAATATTTATATTTTCTTTTTTAAAAAAATATATTTTGTAGTATGAGAAAAACAATTATTTTAATTATTATGTCTTTGAAAGTGAAAAAACATGTTATGATAATTTACATATATTCATTTAATAATGTGAAAATTTGTATTATATATTGATTTAGTTTATTTTTAAAAATTATGTGTGAATTTATACAATCCTTGATAGAAGTAGTTGAAAACTAAAATTCATAATCCATGAAGGTGGTGAACCATCATTATATGAGCAATTTTTTATAATAAGAATACATAAGAATGTTATAAATAAATGATATTCCCCTAGTAATATAACATTGATACACACACACAGGCACAGACAAACAGAGACATATATATATATATTAATGGGGAAAATTTTCCATTTATGATTATGGATGTGTGAAGAAAGTTGAAGAACAATTGATTTTAATAGATATATGTTGAGAATACCACTTCATAATTTTTACCTCATTGAAATAGTCTTTAATGAATATGTAATTTCTCTTTATGAAATTCTTGTACTACTAGGTCATGGGGGAGATGAATGGGTTTTTTTTGGTATAATTTTTTATATATCCAATGCTTACAATTATTGAAGATAATGGGGTATATTTATAAGGGTATTGTGGGTGTTTTTTAATATTATTTTGATAATATTTTTTATATTAACTCAGTAATACCACTAATATTGATGTTTTTGACAATATAGAGTAAATGGTTCATTATATTTATTACTAGATGTGTTTTAAATAAAAAAATGACTTAGAAATTATTTTATTTAGATTATAATGTAAAATATAGTATTTCATTATATTTATATATTCTATAAAATCTATATGATAATAAAAAATAAAATTTAACTATAATTTGTTTACAAGTAGAATTAAAACATGAAATCCATTTTATTAAAATTATTTTCTAGATACGTTGAATTTTTTAATATCTTTTATTTGGAAAAATAATTTTTAAGATATCTCTCATTTGTATGAACCATTAAAAATTAATTTATTATCACATTAATTTATCATTTCATTATAATAATTTAAATTATTAATTTATATACAATTTTTTCTATAATTAAAATTCCATTAAGATTTTATTTTTTATTTTTCTTGTTCGAATAATATATTTCAGTTTTTAAAAAACAAAAACAACTAATTTATCATTTGTTTCAAAATTTATTTTCTTCCACCATGATATATATATGTACATATCATATTTTATTTTAATAATATTTTGATATATTATTATACAATTCTTTAGTGTAGGTTAGAACTCTGACTATCATGTTTTTATTCCTAATGGTCAAATTACTATTCCAATGGTAAGATAACCATTCTAATTTCCAGATTAGTATTCGAACACTACAATTTGTAGAAGTCATATAGTTTCAACAATTTTTATATGTTCCTTCAGGTTAATTCATTGTTCCTTTACATATTTATTTTCTCAAGGACATATATTAGTTAATTTAAAAATTAAAATTTCATTAATAATGGTCTTCCTCATTTCTGCAATGTTGTTGTAGAGGGTACTAGTATGGGGAATCGAGCATATATAAATTCTCATATTTTTGTTATATAATTTTCTTTTTTTCCAAAATTTATTATTTTACATTATAAAGGAAATATATATTATCAAAATTTACATTTAAAATTAATCAACTAAAATGTTGTTGGATTTACCATGTTATGAATATAAATTATAAAATAATATATTACTATGTTTTTCACCGTATATGTAAGTAAAAAATTATTACATTGTGGAAATACCAGGTCATTACCATAAGTATTTTTATGGTTCTTTTATTTATAACTATTAATAATTTGGTTCAAAAAATTATTCTTTTTCCATTCTCAAAAAATAGATTTTGAATTTAATTTACAGTTCTTCTTTTACAACCTTGATGAAAAATGTTTATTTATAAAATAGTTATTTTAACCTCAATATTTACTCCACGATTTATATTCCTTGAAGTGACATCTTTATTGTCATCTATATTTTTTTTTGTCGTAATTCTATTTGAGAAATGATATTTTATGTTTTCTTAAATTCATGTTTGGTGATATGTTTTTTAAACCAATTCTTGTTCCTTGGGTTATTCATGTTATTATAATGATTCGTTTTCTATGGAACATATATTAATAGATAATAAATAATGGGTTCCTATATCTCCCTCAAATGAATTAGTTCAATGTAATATCTTCTAATATTATTAGATGTATATATTATGAGTTTGTTTATACAATAATGTTTATGTTGGGTTTCCACACATTTTTATGTGTAGACAAGATGAGTTTCCTCATATAAGCATCGACATAATGGTGTTTATGTGAAATTTTTTTCCTATGATTATGGATGTGTCATATTTTCATTTTTACCTTGTTATAATAAATTTTTTATCCATCAATCAGGTTATGTTAAATGTTGAAGATAAATTTAATTTCATTGAAAGGGTCTGATATCAATTTCATATCTTATTTTTAAATGTATTCACATTTTTTACGTCATGATATATTGTTATATGTGAATTGAGATATGTTTTATGGAATTCCTTATATTTTATACTCCCTTAATGATATTTTTATGATCTTATGTTTCTATATCATGTTTTATAAATATCATATATGGTCTAATGATATTTTATTAGGATATTTATGTCTCAACCATTATCACCTTCATGCAATATATATTTTTCCATTAATGGGAATATGAGTTCTCATATTATATATGGTAAAAAATTACATGGTTACGAAGAATAATATATCATGTTATATATTTAAACAATGATCTGGAGATTCATGATTATTGATAAATGGTTTCTACTGCAATAAAATAAGATGTTTAAGTAGTTCATTTCCAAAAATTAAAACCTTTCTATCCCTTGTCTGATACATAGAGTTGAGATGTATTATTGGAATCATTATAATAATTTATAATTTAATTAATATTTTTAAGGGGTACTATGTTCATCATAATAATATTTATTTATCTTCTTATGTAATTTATTTATTAAATAATTTTCCAATATATATGTTAACTGAGGTGGTACATTCAATTTTAATGAAAAGTTTTCAGTATAATAACTATGGTAAAAATAATATTGATAAAGAATAACTATTTCCATTATTTTATAACATAATATTATAATTAATTAACCATATAACCCCACTCCCTATCATATCATGTGGTATTTAATCAAAATAAATTGGTATGTTTTCAAATTTTAAATAGAAAACATTATTTTCTTATAAATAACTTATGATCACCAGATGTTTTACCATCATTTAATAGAATAAAAAATAAAAATGTATTGAAACCTAAACCTCTATTTCATTTTTTGTATAGAAAAAAATTTCATCATGTGCAATATATATTCCCATTACTAAGGTATATTTTTATTCCTAATCTATGGATCTTAAGAAAATAAATTCTATTTTTTAGGAATGTGATTCTTTTATTGGAAATATACCAGACATCACTCATCCTTTATCCATATAAAACTGCGATATCTAATAACTCTGTATCAACTCAATATATACACTCCCATATTTAAAATTTATATAATATTTTTAAAATATATTTTGAATAATATACAAGTAAAAATAAATAAATAACCTCTTCTATGTTGAAATAAAATGTTCTAAGATAAGCCTACATTCTTAATTACTCATCTACCTCTAATGAAATATAATTATTTTCTAGTCATCCTAATATTTTGCATACTATATTCAAATTTTAATGAGTATATGTGTAATATCACAAACTGAAACACAACAAGAGATCTGATGAATAATATGACCTATTTCATACCTCTATCTATTCTATATGATTTCGATTTGATGTGAGTGTATGTAGTGAATCACATGGACACTATACCCAAAATAAGAACACAAAATAAGAAATAATAAAAAAACTTGTAATCAATATATAATCGTATTTCATAAAAACGTTCTATTTATATAAATGATTTGGGAGTCAATAGACATAAATATATAATAATGAATTGATCTCCAATAGAGTTGATAACAAAGAAATGTAAAAAAAATACCTACTATAAAATAATATCTACACCCAAATCTGAACCACATATCAGCCAATTCTCTGAACTCATAGAAAGATGTCTCACTATTTGAAAAATCACAAGCCTCAACCCAACCTATAACTGAAGCATGTGATGACGTCTTGGGTATGCATGTGTGATTGCCACTAGCAGATGGTGTGACTACATATCAACAGGAAACCACCAATGTAGTATCTGGAAGGACCCAGTTGGAGCAATGAACCACTGAGGGGGGGGGGGTGAATCAGTGGTACCCCTTTCTTCCTTTTTAAGTTCCATTAAAATTGAGAACAACCTTTGTCTCCTGTTAAAGATATTATTCTCTGCTGAGAAAACAAACAAGAACACATCCAAAGGAACACATCAATATACAATATGCACTATTCAATAAGAATACCTACGTCCTTGGTACAGTTGGAAACAATCTAGTACTATAAAATCCACTAAGAAAATAATCATGGGATTACAATGAGTAGGATATACCCTTACACTCATGAAGCACCATGAAACAATCACTCCAGTGCGTGTGCACCCTCTTAGCACAATAGGGAAAAGTCTCTTTTCTTGAAACAACTTATGTTACCTGCACATCCTTTAAAATAAAAAAGTTTAAGAAACTTCAGCACAAATCTTCACTTCCTTACCCAGAAGAAAGGCAAGGACTCCTTGGACATGAGATAGATCAATTACAGTCCGAACTTCCCACTGCAAATCTCAACTCCGAAATATCCACTCCGAATTTTTATCTTCGCTCTGATTCTTCAATTCAATTCTTCCTCAGTCTGAGAAACTCAATACGGTGACAACCAGTACTGATTCCCCATTTTGAATCTCCACTCCAAATTCTTCACCCTAGATTCTACTCCACTCTGAATCTTCGATCCGAGAAACACAATACGATGTCAACCAGTATCAAATTCTCGTTTCGATTGAAACCACAATGAAACTAGGTCGAACAAGCACTTATTCTTCTATATGGATTATCAGAGCTTCTCTCTCTACTTCATCATCACCACACTTACTTAGCACCCTGATCTCCTTTAATAGGTGCTCCAAAGTGTGATTAGGTGGGAAACAAAAATATTTTCCCGCTCACTTAAATTCACCCAAATCTTCATTTCTCCTGAAATCTTGGAGTAATTAAGACTTAGTAAACGGTTTTAGAATCTTCTATAATATTCTTTAAATTATCTTGATTTAGATCATTGGCCTTTTTCGGATCTGACCTTGTTACGATGGTTTCTCGGAGTCATATTCTCGGATCCACTCTTCTGATTTCATTGTATCATATTCTTGGATCCTGTCATCTGTCTTCTTGGAATAACTCTTCATAGCTTCAACGGCATGATAACATTTTAATTATTGGTATGACTCTTCATAACTTCTCGGTACGAATTCCCATTACGACTTCACCAATTCTCAGCATGACTTATCACTTCTAGCTACGAACTTCAGGTTCCGGAAGTCGACTCTGAACTACTTCACTCCGAACCTCTTACATATCAAGTCAACTCTGAACTTCCTGCCATGAACTTCTCACCATGATCTTGTGACACAGGAAGTAGACTCCTAACTTCTTGCTACGAAATTCTTCTTCAGAAAGTAGACTCCGAACTTCTGACTACAAATTTTTTATATAGGAAGTTGACTCTGCACTTCTGTTCAAGAATTAGTCCCCGCAAATTCTGTTCAATAAGTAGACTCCGCAAATTCTGTTCAGGAAGTCGACTCTGCATTTATGGTTCTCATAATGGCTTCACCAGATTCTCGGTATGACTTCTCAAGCAAAATTTTTCTTGCATTTTGAGTACTTGCATATACTCACAATTTAGAGTTAAAAAATAGCAAAGCATTGTCCCAATTAGTGCCTTCACATTTCCTACCAGCCAGGTTTTTGAAATTTTCAATTTCCCGGTTCCAAACATCTCAATTTCCAGACTCCGAATTCCAGACACTGAATTCTTCGAACACCAGGTTTTGAAATTTTAATATTCTTGGTTCCTAATCTTCAAACTTCCAACATCCAAGTTCTTAGAAATTGACGGTGTCTTTACTTTATGAAAACATCTTCATGGTCAACAAAAGACAATCCATGCAAACCATCTCTTCCTTCATATTTGTCCTAACAATATCCCCCTTTGGATTTTGTTGTCAACCATGTTTTCATAAATCACCAAATATTGTAACCTCAAGCAATGGATTACTTATCAATAATTTTAATCCTACGTGAGCTAACTCATTATAGGAAACAAGAATCAATGGATGAAAACCCATGCTATCCAAAGGTAGTGAAAATGACATCTTCAACTTTATACAACTTCAGCTTCATACATCCTGTAAACATATTCATGTTTTCTCCTACAACTACTCCAACAAATAGTTAGAATAGTTCACATACAAAAACAATGCTGAGATCACAGCTTACCCACAACTATCTCTTTAAACAATAGATTTATCATAAAAACAACTTCTCCCCTTGACAAAACAATCCAATGGTAAGAAGAGAGTGGGGACAGAACAACATACCTTACCCTTGAAGAGAAAGAGGTTTGGCACCCATGTTTAACCTCAATCTTGAGAATGATTCCTTCGGCAAGGGTTTCGTGAAAATATCAGCAGCTTGTTCAGCAGATGAAAAATATTCAAGTTTCAGTTCATTCTTTTCCAAATTCTCTTTAATGAAATGATATTTTATGTCAATATGCTTCGATTGAGATTGTTGGACAAGATATTTGGTAAGATTAATTGTGCTTTTATTATCAAAGCCTAAGAACAAGGGAACTTCAATTCAACTAAAAAATCTTCCAACTGTGTCTTCATCCAGATAAGTTGAGTAGCAGCCTAAGTAGCAGCAAAATATTTAGCTTCAGCCATACTATGTGTCATATAATTTTGCTTCTTTGAGTGCCAGCCAACAAAACTGTTTCCCATAAAGAACACTCCACAAGATGAGGATCTTATATTATCAACATTTATTTCCCAATATGAATCTGAATAGCCTAACAAATCAATGTTATTTGAGAAACTATACTTGATTCCGAATTCTGATGTGGCTTTTATGTATCTGAGATTTTTTTTTCTAGAAACAAGATGCAATTCTTTAAGAGCACTCTGGAATCTTGCACAAGAGGTAACAGTAAATAAAATATTTGGTCTTGATATAGTCAGGTATAACAAACTTCCAATCATCCTTTTATATTCTTTCTGATCAACTTCATTTCATTCATCATTTTTTCCTAGCTTTGTTCCCACTAAAATAGGAGTTCATACAGGTTTTGAGTTTTCCATTTCAAACTTCTTAAGAAGTTACTTAGCAGACTTTTCTTGTGATAGAAAAATGAATTATTTCTATTGCAAAATTTGTAACCCAAGAAAGTATCTCATTTCACCCAACATGGACATCTCAAAGCCACTCTTCATTTCTTAAGCAAGCATTTCACAGCTTCTTTCATCATTCCCAGAAAATATAACTTCATCAACATATACAATTACAATAAGAGAAAGATATTGGAATTCCTTCATGTACAGATTATTGTCAACTCTTCCTTTCTTGAATTTCGTCTCCTTTAAGAAAGTGTCTAATTTGGAATTCCATGATCATGGAGCTTGCTTTAGCCCATACAAGTCTCTCTTCGACCTGCACACATAACTGTAATTATTCCCATCAATAAAGCCACATGGATGCTCAATATAAACTTATTCCTTGAGATCACTATTATGAAATGTGGATTGAACATCCATTTGAAAGATTTTGTAGGCTTGTTGTGCAGCAATAGCAAGAAAGATTCAGATAGTTTCTAATATGGCCACTGGAGAAAAAGTTTCTTCAAAGTCAATTCCATCAATCTACAAGTAGCCTTTGCAAACAAATCTTGCTTTATTTCTAATAACTTCACTTTCTTCATTAAGCTTGTTCCGGAAGACCAATTTGGTGCCGATAATGTTCTAATTTTCAGGCTTCGGTACAATTTCCCATGTTTCATTATTTTCAATCTTATCCAATTCTTCATTCATGTCTTGAACCCATTCTGGATGCTCAAAGGGTTATTTAACATCATTTGGTTCCACTTTGGAATACAATGAAGTATGTGATATTGAATTACTTCTTCTTCATTTTTGAACCATGTGACATTGATCACCAATTATGTTCTGAGCTTGCACTTGTTTCATCAGCCTTGGATAAGTTTTGTGTGTGCCTTCCTCATCAGTTGATATGGATGAATCAGATTCTTCATCTTGATTAGGATTTCAATTCATTGCATCCTTGTCAGAGTTGTTAGCTTCATCTTCCCAATATTCCTTGTCGGTCTCGACAATATTATCTTTCCCCAGATTTTCAATAACATTTACATCGACTACAACCACCATTTTTCCTATTTCATTGTTAAAGAATCTATAACCTCTTCTTTCTGGTACATAACCTAGAAAAATTCCATCTTCTCCTTTCTGCTGGAATATTCCACTACTTCCACCTTTCTTCTTTATAATTCATGGGCTCCCAAACACATTAGCATGCTTCATACTTGGAGTAATTCCATCAAAATGTTCATATGGAGTATTATTTGATTGAGGTCTGTAGAAACATCGATTTTGAATATAAACAGTTGTACTTGTAGCTCCTCCAAAAGCAATTAGTATGGCCATGTTCAAGAAAAATGGTTCTTCCCATTTCCATGAAGCTTCTATTCTTCCTTCCAGCAACCCCATTTTGTTGAGGTGTATATGGAGAACTATATTCATGCTGAATCCCATGCTTCTCACGATAGACTTAAAATTATTCACTTCTATACTCACTACCATTATCTGTTCTCAACTTCTTCATAGAGTACTCACATTATTTCTCAGCTTTCCTTCTGAGGCTTTTAAACATTTTCAGGGCGTCTGACTTCTACTATATAAACATAACACACAAAATGGGATTAAAATCATCAATGAAGGTGATGAAGTACTTGAATCCATTTGTTGATTGTTTTCTCATTGTCCCATATATATCAGAATTTATTAGTTCAAGGGGTAGTTTTGAACAAATGTCAACCTTCTTCTGCAAAACACTTGTAATCTTTCCTTTCTGACAAGTAGTGCCACACTAATCTCTTCTTATTGGAAAATATATAATATCTCGAACACTGTCCCTCTGAGATAACTTGCTCATATTTCTATGACACATGTTTCCAAGTCTTCGGTGCGACAATTAATTTACCTCCATAAGCTCATGTAACAATAGTTTTGTGAATTTATAACCTGAAACAGATTCCCTTTGGTTAATTGGTCTCTTGTAACAATCTGCCCATATTCTTCAATTTTCACAATAAACCCATCTTTCTTGAAGATAACTTTGTTACCCTCATCGCAAAACTGTGATACACTCATCATGTTGTGCTTCATCCCATCAACATATAGTGTTTTCTTGGACTTCAATTTTTCCATCCCAATGATGGTTGATCCAACACCTTTGATTTTTAAAGATTCATCAATGCCAAATGTCATTGTGCCTTCTTTAAACTTCTTCATATTCTTTAGCAACTTCAAGTCTCCTGTCATATGTGAAGAACACCCACTATCAAGTATCTGAGGTCTTTATTACGTTGTAACTTTTATAGTAGTTTCAACAACAAGAGATTTTTCTTCTTTCACTTATTTTTTCACCATCGGATTCAAAGAATTAAGAAGTTTTTGTTGATCCGGTAATATCACAAGACATCCTTTTTCAAGGTGTCTGAGTTGTTCAATCATTTCACAAATAGTCTCTAGAGGATGGAACTTATTTTTTGTCTTGACTTCATTCTTCTCATCTTTCTTTAAGAAAACCTCCTCACTCTTCTTTTAAGGAGATTGAATCCCCTCAATCTCTACCTTTCATTACATGTGGGGTGGTGGTAATATTTTTGATTGAACCAAAAAATATTCACTGTATCCTCAAATCTACCACAATACCAACAGTAACCATAGAAGGAGTACCTTGCACTAAATCTTTTGTTCTTATACTTATTTGTTTCTCTTTCTTCA